>OX442369.1:11956710-12003867 GCA_949357725.1 Hyperoplus immaculatus
GTCTGATGCGTTAGGAGGATCGAGTGTCCCACCGGTCCTCCCATCACCTGTGAAATTTCAGAGCCAGGCCACGGTGAAAGGGAGTATTGTGTCCTCCTGATGAGGAATGCCCTTGCGTCGCTCCTCAAAGAAAAGGCTTCATTTGGCCAGGAATTTGGAGGGCATCCCGAGAAGTGTAGTGGAGATTTTCTCGGGGGTGGGGATGGGAAGCTGAAGGCCTTCATAAGGCTGGACAGGAGAAGGACAGGCCTTCCCAAATTGGTACTCAATCTCTTTCAATTGTGTGAATCCTTTAAATCTCTATCTATCCATCTCTATTTTTTTTTTTAAATCAAATGTCAGGTATGGGGACATTCTTTAAAAAAAATCTGCCTTAAAACATAATACACCTGTATATGCTTAACTTATGACTGTTACATTAATTGTATATAGCGGCTTATATAGAGTTTGTTCCTTCTGTAATTTTTAACTCACTTACAGTAGTTTGAAAAGTCAGAGACATTACTGCTGTAGCATCTGTTATTTCATGGGTAAGGCTGACACCTGCTGGTGAAAAGCAACAACTGACCTTTCAATGTGAAGTGCTCTTTTTTTAAATACATTTCATTATGAAGAACGGTTTGCTTTGATTGACAAAGTGTGCATTGTAGGTTGCTGGATGGATGGATGCATGGATGATCTCTATCATTCATACTAAATTGGAAACAGTTGTAATCTGTGACCACTATAATAAAATGCAATAATAAAATGAGAATGTAATAGTTATTATAGTTTATTTCTGATTGCCTCAGTTTGTTCATTGTATTTTGAAAGTAGTGTATACTCACCACAAGTGTTAATACACTGTCATCTCCATTAACACTAGTTTGATGAATTAGGCTACATGTTGTAGTCCTCCGGTGTAACCAGTTATCAGTGGGGGAGTAAAAGAAACACGATTATGTTAGTTCAACTGCTTTAGATTGATCACTGTTTTTCCAAGTGTGTTTTTTTGTAAAGTGCTGCTTCTGTTATCTTAGCAGTTACACAAAATGTCAATTATTAAAGTTGTGTTGCAGTTCTCAACTTTGGCCACTGGTGGGCGGTAAGCACTCACAATCATACTAGTATTATTGTGACATTAATCCACAGTGCTGCACTATTTTTAGTGTGCATATCTGCTAAATGTTTTTTACTAGTTACAATAGAAAAATACTTTACCAACAGTTACGATAATAAATGTGGCGCAAGAAACGAGCAGAAATCTAAAAAATAAACTGATGGAAAATGAAGATGTGCAATACAAATTGCTCATTAATAGCCTATATGTTTTAATTTCAGTATACAAATATATCAAAAAGTTGCATGCTGTTCACTCTGTTCTTTTTAGAGCAGTCTTGTATTTTTAATTGTAGCCTAGCGTTTCTATCTAGTGGCCATGATGCGACAACCGCACTCCGCGCTAGTATCAATTAAGATAAAATAGTAGGCTATAAAACTTCCGGTGATTGCTTCAAAAAAGAAAACTTTCAAAACGGTGTGGAGGCAGACATACGTGCCTGATATCAACAAGCGACAAATCACATTAGCACTACAAAGATGCGCAATCAAGTCACATGATTGTGTTTGACAATTAGCCGCCAAGCTGTAGAGCAGGGTTATCAAACTCATTTTCACAAAGGGCAACTCTACGATATGATAATCACACTAAGGGCCAGACTGACATACCTTCTTTTTAATCGAAAAATAAAAATAACATCTAAGTAAGTATATAAACTGCGTACAGTGGCTAGTTTTCGCTTCAACATTTTCGGGGGACAAATTATAGGTGGGGGGTATGGGTGTGCTCCCCCCGAAATTTTTGAATGTCAAACACTTAATTTCCTCCATTCTGGTGGATTTTTATCCACTAATCTGTGCCTTTTTGGCATCAATTTTTGGTGGAAATGTCTTAATTTTTGTAAAGGAAAAGACAACATTCAGGTTCCTGGTGAAACAATTATAAAGGACTATTATGCAGTAAGGCTCTCAGGCATTCTGGATTGAAAAACTGACAGCTCTTCTTAGATGCAAGTTCATCAATTCATGGCTTAAAATCCTGAGCTGTGGAACTTTCAGCAGACATTCCTAGCTGTAAGCCACGTAAGTTTCCTAACAGTTGGGAGCGTATGCGACGTGCGGATATGGCACAGGCTCCATGAAGAAGAAAACATTTTTTTTTTTTCAGAATTGATTCAAATCGGCCGAATTGATTCGGGCCTTGAGTTTGACACATGTGCTGTACCCTTTATATCATCAAGGCTGACAGTGGCAAACGTTCAAACCCACCTCAATACAAACGCAAAATGTAGAATGGGTCGAAACGAACAAAAGTCACAATTTTAACCATCAACTTCATGAGCAGAATTGCTTCAATAGCTTTAGTGCTTCAGAAAACAAAGTAACTCAACCTACCCAGCCTCCAGTCCAGGAAGTGGCGCTAAAGCGCTATGTTTGTCAATCCACTCGAAATCACCGGTAGAAGAAGAGGAGGGCGGAAGTTGATATGTTTACTAGCTGCTGCAGGTTGCAGGCTGGTATGCTAACAAAGATATCACTCAAGTTTGAAGGTATTTGCTCAAATAATTCCCTATCTACTCTTTTGGCTGTATTGAAATCTTAGAGTTGCAAACAGAAACGTAAAAAGAAAAAGACAACATTAACATTTGCTGCAGTTTAATTCAGCTACAGTGGCGAGCTAAGATCGGAGCTAGCCCAGGGGTTGTAGTCATGGACCTATTCTGTTGTAGTACGATGTTTTATGTTATATAATAACAATTTAACTCTTCCCAGTTGAGGGAAAAAGGTGTGCATATCCGATAGAGCATATGACTTCGAAAATGTAATAAACCTTTGAGGTTTATTCTTGTATTAGGTTGCATTCGTTTTTAAAATGGTCCCTTGGTCGACTCTACACGAAATACACGCTAATAAGGCGTTACAACATTTCATACAGTCTTCTCGATAAACCCACATGAAAGATGTCTCTAATATTTTGTCGACTTCATTCATATGAAAGACCAAATGACAGCAAAATCAATACAATGTTAAGTTATATAATTCGGACAGGGATGTATTTGATAGCATCATATTGACAGATGTTTCTATTTGCTGGTCTATTTTAAATATCAAACCAGCATGCCGTGGAAAGGATACAACTCTATTAATACTGTATCTCAATGATTCTGTTAAGTCTGTGGTCTTTGCTTTCTGTGCTGTTGTCCGTGCCTTCCGTCCTACAGGGACATGGACAAGAACGAGGATCCGGACCAGAAGAGCGGCAATAAAACGCTGCTCATCCGCCACTTACCAGCTGAGCTCAGCCCGGAGGACAAAGAGGACCTCTTGAAGTATTTTGGAGCAGAGTCGGTCAGGGTCTTCTCCACTACGGGTCGATTGGTAGGTCGTTTGTTTTCATTTAGCGATACTTAGCGAGCCTTTACCTACAGTTAGAGTTGCTGTCCATTCTGAACTGGCCTTCTTTCCCCCTCCGCAGAAACATGCAGCCTTTGCAACCTTCAGAAGTGAGAAATCGGCAGCAAAAGTGAGCGATTCATTTTGTAATTGTTTGTATTTTGCATGCTGTTTTACAAAGTCTTTCTTGTGTGAATTTTGAACTCAAAGGGGATGTAGAACTTGATCTAATTGTGTCTCAATCTGTCCTACATGCCATTCAATTCCCATCACGTCTGTTTTCAGGCTCTGACCAGACTCCATCAGTTGGAGGTTCTCGATCGCACACTTGTTGTAGAGTTTGCGAAAGGCCAAGATGATGTGATAGTACTAAAAGACCCACCGGTGTTGCACAGGTAATTTGCTTGAATCATTTGAATAAAAAAGAGTAACTGTTACTCCCTTTGGGATAGAACATCTATTTTTCATTATCTTCTCGCATGTAAACAGTTATCCAATACAAAGCTCTAAGGTGGAACCTCCTGCAAAATGCCTTTTTGTAATCTTTTTTTATTTTCCTACAGCGGTATCAGTGTTACAAAAGTACAGAAGAAACAGGAGAGCAAATTGCCAGATATTCCCCTCATAGAGACCGGCATCGCGCCTAGCCTTGGGTGAGTTTTGGATATCTGTCTGTAGGCAGCTTTGGACAGCGTTGGTGTGCTTTGATTGTGAATGGTTGTTGATTTGTGACTAGTTTTTTTAAGTATGGGCCCTCTAGCTCTATTTCCTGCCACACCGTTGCACTTAGAAGCGCAAACATTTCACAGAATGTGCGTCGCCACCCCACGGGGTGTGCTATTATTTAGTTTTTTGATTTTCCACAAGGGTCGCTGTTATTAAACCCAGACTGAAAAAAACTTTGAGAGGCCATGCCCCTCACACCATAACTCCGATTTACTTGAAATTTCTCACACAGGTGTATGTTAGGGTGCTCAACAAAAATGCCTCTGGGACCTTAAAAGTCCGCCTGGTAATATTTTCGCAAATTACAAAAACTGAAAAACAGGGTTTTAATCACAACTTTCTCAAATTTTACTGTATCAACACCAAATTTCTCACCAAGCCCCGGGGGACTTTAAAAGATTAGTAGGATAGCTTGAAAACATGGCCGCCAGTGACCAAAACTTTTACGCAGGGGCGGGGCTTATTAATAAATTGGCCATAACTCATTGGCCATAGGTCTTATCATCATACACCTTTCTGGATATGTGCAGAACACATATGGTTGCATGTCCCTTGAAGCTTGACGAGATTAACCCATAGGGGGCGCCACAAATGCGAAAACCATAATTAAAAAATGCAATGTTTGACAGGCCACGCCCCTTTCCCACTCACTCTGATTGACTTGAAATGTCGTACGCATGTACAGCTCATGGTGCTGTACAATAAAGCCTCTTGAACTATAGGGGTCAGCCAGGATTTTTTTTCCCTCCCTAATATACATGACCTGAAATACAGTCAAGTGACATCTACTTCATGGATTTCCAACCTATCATCACCAAATTGTGTACACAACATTAAGGTACCAACATACACATGTGTATAAAGTTTTAGCAAGATAGCTAAAAAAACATGGTCGAAAACGTCTTCGCAAGAGCGGCCATTTCCTTGCAGATTTGCCACGATTGCAACCTTCAATTGGCCACAACTTGGGAAAGCGCGCAGCGGCGGTTCGTAGAAGCGTTCGAACCGGGCAGACAGGAGGGGCGCCACCGATGCAGGGCTAACGGTCGGCGCCGGGTGGCCCGTACATTCAAAATCTCTGGGGGATTTTCTAGTTTTATAATGATATAGAAAAAGACAAAAGTAGCAAAACCTCACATTTGAGAGGCTGCAAATTGGGGTAATTGAACATTTGTGCTTAATGACCATCAAAGGAGAAGTAAGTGATATGTTTTGTTAATAAACATGTTAAATCACTCTATATTTATACAGTAATCACTTAAAGTTGCAGTGGAGGATTTGGGGAGAAAATGGCAGTTGGACAGTTCCAACAGCCAATAAGTACAGAGAATCGGAGCCTCGCTCTGATTGGTCAAAGTGTACAGCTCATGTTAATTTTGACCAATCAGAAATCACATACCCCAGCTTTAAACAGTATGTACACAGTTCATAACAGGTCATTGGCCCTGATCAGTTGTCCTTGCCAAAACATATTCTAAATAGGCTAAATATTCATAGTGTGCGTTACCCATAACCATAAAAGCTTTTTATTTGAAAACAAAATGTAACTTTTCAATTACTACAGAAAACAACCATATATTCAGGAATTAAAATGTTATTGCATATTTTGTTGTTTTTGATGTTTATTCTTTTTAATCCATTGGCAGATTATTGGGTGCTGGAGGGAAAGTCAGCTCAGGTGCCTTTGTTGAATGTTGACATCTTCTACTCTTTCCACTTCTGAGGTTTCCTCAACCCCAGAAAGTGGCGGACTCTCTTCCAGATTGAAGTTATCTTTGTTGTCTCTGGGAGCTTAGCATCACAGACTTCTGCCTCAAGAAGTTCATTGGGTGGTTTGTTTGTGATTTCCTCCAGAGTAGCTAGGTCTTGTTCTTTGGGGAGGGACTGCCTGGACAGCTTCTCCTCAGATTCTTTTGCCTCCTGGGACTCTTCCTCTTTGCAGGGCGTGTCCTGGGATACTTCTGCCTCCTTCAGAAGTTTCAGCCCTGGTCCGTTAGGGAGGGACTCTTCCTGCCTGCTTGGATCCTCCTCAGATACTCCGGCCTCATCCAGACCATCCAAGGTTGGTTCTTTGGGGAGGGAGTCCTCCTGCTTCTCTACAGCTACTTCGGCCTCTTCCTGAAAATCTAGGGCGTGTTCATTAGGGAGGGACTGCCTGCACGGCTTGTCCTCAGATTTGATTGCCTCTAGCAGAGTATCCAGAGCTTGTTCAATGGCGAGGGACTGCCTGCACGGCTTCTCCTCGGATACTTTAGCCTCCTCCAGAATGTGCAAGGCTGGTTCTTTGGGGAGGGACTCTTCCTCTTTGCACGGTTTGTCCTGGGATACTTCTGCCTCCTTCAGAAGTGTCAGGCCTGGTCCGTTAGGGAGGGACTCTTCCTGCCAGCTTGGATCCTCCTCAAATACTCCGGCCTCATCCAGACCATCCAAGGTTGGTTCTTTGGGGAGGGAGTCCTCCTGCTTCTCTTCAGCTACTTCAGCCTCTTCCTGAAAATCTAGGGCGTGTTCATTAGGGAGGGACTGCCTGCACGGCTTCTCCTCGGATACTTTAGCCTCTTCCAAAATGCGCAAGGCTGGTTCTGTGGGGAGGGACTCTTCATCTTTGCACGGCTTGTCCTGGGATACTTCTGCCTCCTTCAGAAGTTCCAGCCCTGGTCCGTTGGGGAGGGACTCTTCCCGCCTGCTTGGATCCTCCTCAGATACTCCGGCCTCATCCAGACCATCCAAGGTTGGTTCTTTGGGGAGGGAGTCCTCCTGCTTCTCTACAGCTACTTTGGCCTCTTCCGGAAAATCTAGGGCTTTCTCATTGGGGAGGGACTGCCTGGACGGCTTCTCCTCAGATACTTTGGCCTCCTTCAGAATGTCCAGGATTGGTTCATTGGGGAGGGACTCCGTGTGTCGACATGGCTTATCTTCACAGACTTTGGCCTCCCCCAGGAGTTCCATGGCTGGTCCATGAGGGGGAAGCCCTTCCTGCTTGGATGACTCATCATCTTGCTTCTGCTGAATTGTGGCAATGTTTTGTCTGGATGGCTGGTACTCTTCTCTCTCAGCCTTTAGCTCACTGCAAAGCTCAAGGTTGAGCGAGATCTGGCTGTTGAGCTGAGCTTTCAACTCTTCCATCTCTCTCCTGAAAACCCTCTCCCTCTCAAAGGCGTTGTGCTGCAGGATATTGATTTCCCTGGCCATTGTTTGACGAAGGGCTTCCTGTTGAGCTAGAAAGGTGTGGATCACATGCCAGTACTCAATAACCTTGTATGTATGTGACTTGCTTTTGTTTTCAAGTTCACGCTTAAGGTTGTCAGCCTCCTGTCTGGCAGTGAGGACATCCGTTTCACACTTTTGGCTGACCTCATGATGGGAAACTCTCAGTCTATCCAATTCTTCTTGGAGAAGTTTCTTCTTCTCCTTCTCACTCTGGAGCTCAGCTGTATGCTTTTCTTGGCTGGTGATATGTGCCACTTTAAGCTCCTCATAGTCAATTTGCAGGAGTTTCTTTTTCTTTCTTTTAGTTGTATCGCTCACTTGATTAGCGATCTTTGCAGTGCTGAGAGTTTCTGCAGCACTGTACTTCTCTAGCCTCTCTAGCTTTCTGTTTGCTTCTTTTTCTCTGTTTATATAAACTTCTTTTAGGCTTTTCTGCCGTTCCAACTCTTCTTTTGTTTTATCTAACAGGTCATTAAGCTTCCTAACTTCTTCACGAGGTGTATCGCACTCCCTCAAGTTTTTCTGCTGAGGTCTACCTGTGCCTTGCTGTCTGTAGGTCCTGTCATATCCTCTTGAGTGTTTTTCTGGCTGCATTTTCTTTGGCTGTTTAAGTTTCAACGTAATGCTGCTGTTAACAATTGTAGTTGGTCTCTGATGAACGGACTGAACAGTTGTCTTAATCAGTGGTCTTCCTTTGTTATCTTTTTAAGATTCTGCTTTCTGCTTTCCTGTTGAAAGGTTTGAAATCATCTGACTGGCTGTAGAGTTGGTTCTACTCATAGAATTTATTGATGATGTCATAGTACACGTGCAATGGAAATATTCCTTTGATGTAACTTTGATGACACATTCTATTTTCCTTTGATCAGTACATGCAAAATAACAATCTCTAATTCAAATAATAACAAAATGGCTCCCACACTAATAGCATTCCAAACAGCTTTTAAACTTGCTATGAATTCCAGATTGGTTAAAACGTGTT
Source organism: Hyperoplus immaculatus (assembly GCA_949357725.1). Lineage (NCBI taxonomy): Eukaryota > Metazoa > Chordata > Actinopteri > Uranoscopiformes > Ammodytidae > Hyperoplus > Hyperoplus immaculatus. The sequence continues at coordinate 11,965,058 of OX442369.1, forward strand.
TATGATAGATGTTCCATTGAGTGCCACAGTCCACTTTCATTTATAATTTCAAATCTGATTTTAAAATCTTGAATTAAACATTTACATTTTCACTGCCTTTTAACTGTTGGATTTTTTATTGGATGTTGTCAAATGTTTGAGCTCACATTTCATGTTAGAGATTTTACTGATGTGACAAAATATATTTGTATCAGTTAGTTTTAGTCAGTATAAGAACCCCAAGCTATGTTTAGTTTCAGCAAAAATGGTAGTAATAATACCCAACTAAGCCATGAATGTTTTTCCACACTGTTCACTTGGAATTCATCATTGTGTTATTATTATGTCATGTGACAGAAGCAACCCAACCCGACAGTAACTCAGGCAAAGTAGGCGAGGCAGGGTCACTGGTGGGGTTGAATAATGTCTTGGTGATGTGGTAGTAATGACATTCAGTATTTTGACAGTAGTGACACTACGTTACATATAGTAGTTCATTAATTTGTCCTTAGAGTTCACATAATCAAAATTGCACAAGATTTGTTTGAGAAAATACAACTGTGTGAAATCATTTACGAGTGTGTTGGTTGGGTACCATATCTAATTAAAGCTGTGAGCAGCGATGACCGGGCCCTCGCACCGTCACACCTTTCTGGACGACCTTCTCTGAGGACACACTGTTTTGGACGTTGTGAGAAGATAACAAGTGTCATATATTTGACATAATAATGATACAATTAAATTTAAGGGGATAATTGTGCTCCAGACATTTTATGCTTAATCCCTAATAACATCTATCATTTCAAATATTTTTAGTTTTAAACATAACAGCAGTTACATATGGAAAACAGCCTTTTGTCCCGGTTCTCAAGAATCACTGATATATGCCAGCCTGACACATGCTTTCTAAACCTGGTAAAAGAAGTTGTCGGTTAAGTTGGGTAGAGGTGGCCTGGAGGCGATCTGATAATTAACCAGGATGAGAGTCTGTGAGCAGTATTCCAGAGCTGTCAGCACCCTGTGTCCAATTACGCCAGGTCCAGGCCTCCATCGAGTGCCTGACAAGTTACCTCTGTCTCTGTCCTACTGGTTGGTGGGACCAGGTTTTTTTTCATGTCCCTTGCTCCAAGGCTGCCTCGAGCTAAACACCATGGATCAGCCAATAGTTTTCACCTCCTCCTGATATGATGCTGTTAGCTTTATTAATCATTTGCAGCTACGATCAATACTACACTGATTGTTTATCGGAAGCCCTTAATGTGAACAAACACAAATGAGATATATCCTGATTGGTTCGAAAAAGTTTAAGTGTAATAAATGAAAGGAATCCCGCTGTCCTAATGCTGACGTACTGCTAAGAGACATGTGTATTCTTATGAGAAAATATTCTGCGATATAAAAAAGAAGCGAAGCTGCTGCCCGAAAGCAATATTGTTGTTAGTAACCTTGAGAAATGACCATATTTTAATGTTTTTCTACGGGTGTAGTGATTAATTGATTCATTAAACCGTCCCGAATGCTCTCAATACAATTCATAGCCATTTGTAGAAACCTCTACCACTATGTCGTTGCCGTCAAATCATTAGCAATACAGCGCTTCATAGAAAAGTGTGCTAGAGAAGGAAACAATCCGGAGTTTTTTTTTATTATTATTCTCTACTCCCCAGCCCTAATATATAAAGTGTGCAAGAGTTTTTTGGCTTCAAAAATATTCCTTGATTAGCAGCAGTTACTGTGTAAACGTTGTAAAACTGTATTGAAGCCCTTCAGGGACACAGCTAAAGTATCCAACCAGCTGTCGATGCCACCAAACTTTCTAGCAGTAAGCCGACAACAATAGAAGTTGTAGATGGTTCGGGGAACAACATTCTCTCTCATGGTCTATGTAATTCCATGTCACAAAATTGATGAATGAATGATTTTCCGTGAAATAGATAAACTATTTGTTAATGACTACAGTAACACTTAACTTGTGTATTCTCCAGTTATCAAATGCAGTTACACTGTGGGCTGTGGACTTATTACACTAAACTCTCAGACCTTAAGGATTTCTTTGTCATGTAGCCAAGTGTCAGATTAATATGTATAAGCCGTTTCCCCACCTTTGTTCATTAGGCCTGCGTAGATTTAAATTTGTTCTCTGATGCCTTGCCGAGTCATGGTTTATAAAAGTCATCATTACATGAGGACAAAGCCTTAGTGCTGCTGACATGGCATGGTCCCAATTTCTCTTAATGACTGGACTTTTTAAGAATAAAATTACCAGCTACAGCTCACCGACCACATATTCCTGTCTCTGAATAAATGTGTGAGTTGTGAAGGAGCTTTTGCTTTTGTTTTTAAGGCAGCGAGTCAGTGCCACAAAGTTTACTTTTTAAGTAATTTTGTTTCTCTCTCTCTCTCGCTCTCTTTCTCTTTCTTTCTTCCCCCCCACAGGCTGAAGCATCAATTTAATCCCACTTTGAAATATTTCTACCCACCACCTTCTAATGGCATTCTGACAAATATAACACATGCCCTTATGAGTGTACCCAAGTTTTATACTCAAGTGAGTACATTTTTTATATCCCTTTTTTTATCCAATACCTGCATGTCTCTGATATGCAAATGTTGGCTGTGTGTGTGTTTATTTGTATTCTATTCATACATTACTCTTTTTTTTTGTCGTGCGGGTGAAAGTGTGACTGTGTCCAGAAATGCAAATGTGACTGCATTTCTTCACCCTCAGATTCATATTGTGAAATGGAAATAAGATGCTGGAATTCCCCAGAGGTTTTTTTTTTTTAACTGCATCCAACCTATTAAAAGATCAAACAGCAAACATTTGCCTTTTAAATTCTCAATTTGGGGTGAAAGTATTAATAATAAACCCTAAGTGGGAGGCATGAGTTATGGGTTTAACATTTCCCCGGGAGCCGTGCAGGCGGGCTTTTTCTGCTGCTGCCACTTCCAGCGTTGGCGTCTTGGTGGTGCTAGTGTGTTGCCGAGAGGCCGCCTCCGTGCTCAACGTCAGTATCTTCCTTCAGCCTCAATCTCACCTCCATCCTTGTATTTTAAATGAAAAATGCAAAGGCTTTGCGCTCTGCTTTACATTATATGGAACCTGAGTTACAGGCTTGAGAGCAGGGCTATATTTATATTACCAGTTCCCCCACCCCTCTCTGGGTTCTGATCTTAAATACAACTACCACTCTGTTGTAATACTCATCCCATCTCCAATTTTTACAGGTGCTACATCTGATGAACAAGATGAATTTACCATGTCCGTTTGGCCCAGTAACTGCCAGACCCCCCATGGTAAGCTTGCACAAATCATTGTTGGATGATGCAGATTTTTAATTTGTTAACAATATTTGTGTTTTTAGGGGGCTCTAGTAGGCAACTCATTACCTCCCAAGACCACTTAAAAAAACGCTGGAAAAACAGTTGCCACATTTACTGAAATCATTCAAACGTGCAGATATTTTGACGAACTAAATATTATTCCTCAATACATACTGTACACAGAAGCACATGTGAGCATTAGGACTATTTGAAAGCCCTGTGGACAGACAGTGGACACACTTGTTTTTCTGCATTATGTAAACATCAGAAATTGTGAGGAGATATCGCTGTCTTTGAAGGGTTGAATACGCAACTTAAAGTTAAAGAAAATATCAGTCAGATACAGGACTTTAAGTATCAGAGCTGAAATGAATCATTCATTTCAGCTATATTATCAACAAGTTTGAAAATCAATGAATCTTCAAAATAGTTCGTCATGCAGCAATGCCCAAAATGAGCTCGTTCCAGCTCTTTAAAAGTGAAAATGTACCGTTTTGCCTTTCTTTTACATGAGAGTAAAATCGCTATCTTTAGTCTTCCTTTCCCTTTACATGCATTTTAAAGATGTCACCTTGGGGCTTTTTGGAAATTGTGATGGCATTTCATTAACCAAATGATTCATTTGAAAACCAACATCAGATCAATAAGTGAAATAAATCACCCTGTAAATTACACTGCTTACCAGAGTCATCCTTGATTATATTGGTTGAGGTGATATTTAAATAACACTCTGCATTAGTCTCAAAATGTTGTGATTCAATTTAGACCTAACATAGATTACCCTTACTTGCGCTAGTAATTATGTGGCCGGCCATGCTTTACTACTCAATTTTGATCTCTTCTTTAATCTGCAAAAGCAATGAATCCCAGTTTTTGGATCACCCCTCCCCCCCTGAAATTAGTCGGTAGAACCCGGAGGTGTTTAGTAAATTTAAGCTTTGTTTCCTGCAGTATGAGTACCTGCCACCTGCGCCGCCCATCCCCATGCCCCCTCCCTTCCCTCCCAGCTACCCGCCCTTACCAGAGGAGGAGATGGATTTTTCCAGCGAGGAAGAGTCGGAGTATGAGAGCGGAGATGACGAAGACAAGGAGAGGTGAGGAGCAGAAAACGACTGGCTGGCATTACAGAGGACTCTCGGAAAAATACGCATAAACATTTCCGTCAGAGGAAAAAAAGGAATTTAACATCCTAGTGCAGTATCCAGTCCAGCCAGTGTGTTAAACGTGGAGTCAGTGATCCTGGAGAACACTTGTTGTCAAAATCATTTGTCTCTCCCACGACCTGTCCATGATGTGTGTGTACTGAACAGAAACATCTGGTGTTAATACACAGCCTGGGCTCCGTAAAAGGGTATGTTGTTAGCTACGGTGGGTCCCATTGTTTACACACCAGTTTTCAGAGTATAGGCTGTGTATTAACGCCAGAATTTTATTCAGCCCCCACACAGTAATTGTGAGAAAATATTGACTGATTTTGACAGAAAGTGATTTTGACAACGATCCTTTTAATGTATTATTCAGAAGCAATACTTTTCCAGAAACAGTTCATTCCAATAGGTGGGCTTTGTTTTTGTCGAAGGTAGACATTCTTTGCTTGATTCCCTGCGCTTGCTTTATTTCAGGATTGTCCGTCTGATGGGCCTGGTCAACCAAGCATGCAAGAGACCGCTGAGACCAAAAACAGCTTCAAAGAGAAAGAAACCCAAGATCAAGGATCTACTCTACGCTCCCAAGCCAGACTCTCAGAGGTACACCAAAGGCACTCACACAGTCCTTACGCAGCATAGCTCCTTTCCAGACAATATTTTTTCTTAAAAGACAAAACCCTCGAGAAAATAAGTCTTCCTCATAAAGACAGGCAACACACACTCCCACACTCCCTTAATGACAGACCACACACTATGTTTCTAAACTATAAATACACACACAGCCTAGAGTGGCTCCTGGCTGGCTGCGGACTGGGGAAATCTCTCCCGGTGACCAGAACAAAATATCCCAACCTCTTAAGCCGCTCAAGAGCCAGCTTTTTATTTTATTTTTATTGTCGGCACTTTTTTGGAGGCCGCTGTCGAGGGCTGTGCTGATTGTCTCTCTGCCGTTTCCCCCAGCGCTCCAGTGCTGCAGCCCAGCGACGTGTTTGAACAGCCCCACCCTGCCACACACAAGAAAATTGAATTCCACATTTCGGTTCCAGAGGTGGCAGCCGTAGTGGAGGGAGGTGGGCCGGGCCAGGCTGATAATGAGGGCACAGGTAAGGGCCTCTGCCTCCTCTATTTCAATCCTTCTATTCATTCATCATTTACATCACTGATGTCTGTTGATCTTTTCTTTTTTTTTTTTTTTTTTCTCAATATTTATTTGTACATTTTTAAAACTTTGTGACAGAGAGAAGGCTTCATTGTCTTTTAATGAGTTCACGAGGGCTTCAACTAACAGTTAATTCTATTATGGGATCATTATCTTAATGGGTTAATCACTTGATCCATGAAACGTCAGGGAACCCAGTGGTTGATACAAACGGTTGCCCGCTTGCCCGGGGCAACTGAAAATAATGTTTGGGCAAGTTGAGATTGCTTCTTGGTTGCCCGGACGGGCAAGTGGATTTTAGAGGGTTTGTCTGTAGTCTAGGCTATGTATTCATGTGTTTTACAGTCTGCAAAACATTTTTTTTCCACTAACTCACATAAAATAGATCGGCTATATTCGCAATTGAGCAGCTGCGTTCTGCAGCCAGCAGCATCACGATCGCTCTTTCGCACTCGATCTCTCTATCTCTCTCTCTCTCTCTCACTCTCACACACACACACACACACACACACACACACACACACACACACACACAGCCTGTGTGCGCGCAGTTTTGCTGTCTACGTTCCGAAAGCCGGCTCTATCCTACGGACCTGGTTCCGCTATATTCAAAACCCAGAAATCAATAACGTTTGAGCTTATCGATACCGCTATGGAGTCCAGTAGGCTAGGTCACATTATATAATTTTAAATATCGAGTCGGGTCATCTTCATCTAATTAGGCCTACTTCAGCGTATTATTCCATCACTGGACCGCATCATGGACTGTAAAAGTGTTCTACCTTCGACTGTCTTGAAGAAACTCCTTCCGTCTGTCTTGAAGAAACTCCGTCAACCCGCTCCCGCTGCAGACGGGCTCCGCACCGTCATTCATTCAATGCAGCGGTGATCAACAAACGAGAGACTGTAGCAAGTCCCGCAGTTAAACAATCGGATAGTTTTTAAATCCATATTAAAATCTGCAGGATAAGATCTAGTTAGCTAAAAAAAATCGCAAACGGTTCAAATGTGATGTGTTCAGGTCGGCTCAGTAAAATGATTATTAGGCAAAGGTCAATAAAATGACATCATGATGTGTTCAAATGTAACATCAAGAAAATAAGAAATTTGAGTTTTTCGCAGGAAGCTTGAATAATAGCCTACAGTTTGGGTAAAAAACTTGTTTTCCCAGCAATATAAACTAAATAGTAGGCCTAAATATGGAATTATGACCTGCTTAAAGTCCTATCCTGAGCTCTGCTCATCTTATAAGCAATTAAAGCAATAATACCAGTTCTCTTTAAACAAAATAATAGAAAGGTATCGATAAAGATTTGGATTGTGGAGTCTTTATAATGGTGTCAACATGAATAGAAATGAATGATCCCCCTCCTTACTTAAGGCCAGGACACACCGGCCAGATAATCGCCGTCGTAGTGTCGGTAGGGGGTCGGGACACGAATCTGTTTGGTGTGTGCCGTGACGTCGGCCGACGTAGAGGTCGTCGGGCTTGTTTTGCGCCGATTGAACATGTTCAATCGGCGCAAATTGAACATGTTCAATCGGCGGCCGACCGTCTTTCATTTGGAGCAATTTGATTGGTGGAGGGCTAGCGAATCAGTGAAGCCCGGAAGTGAGGCGGGTAGCACAAACAGCTAACAACAGCTAGCCATCGTTTTAATGTGTTTGTTCGTTTCGTTTTGCGAGTACTCACATGCATCAACCCTTGTTGACTGCTCGACACCATGCTCGACACTCTCTGCTAAAAATTGTGCTCTTATGGTCCATAAATATAAATACGTATTTCTATCTATGTTTATTGTCTAGAGAGCTGTCCCATCATTTCCGTCTTTCGTATTTTTTCGGGCCACAATACAGATTAGCGCCGCCTGCTGTTGTGGAGACATTACGTCCCGCGCAAGCGCAGATCGTACGGAAAAATAAGCAGTCGTCTCGGTGTGTTTTGTGGCCGCGACGGGAAGACTGGAGCTTCCTGAAACGGCGACTCCAGTTTTTGGGTAGTCGGAACGTGTCGGACTGGTGTGTCCTGGCCTTTACAGTATAAATGGGCAATAGCTTTAACATGGTGGACTTTAATCATTTTATGGCACACGATCACTTTTTGGCACAATGTGACCGTTTTAAATAAGTACAATTTTTCCTGTGGAAGCTAACATTCAGCTTGACTCTGAGCTAGACTGAGTTTTCTGAGCCCCTGGGCAAGATGCATGGCAAAAAGAGGCCCTTTCACGATGCTGCAGCAGGACCAAGCGCTTGGTGTAGTGTGTGATGTCATGATATATAGGCTTATATGAATTGTTGTTCGTTTTATGTGGCCAGGATGAGACTAGTAAGCAGTGTTTGCATTTAAGAGATAAGAGATCGCTAAAATGTATAATTCAATTAGCCTATACTGTATATATCATTGTTTAACAGTTTTTTTTGGGCAAGTGAACACAACATTCGGGCAAGTAAAACATTACCTGTACTTGCCCTATGGGCAAGTGCATTTGAAACCTTAGTGTCAACCCCTGGGGAACCCATCCCAAGTTAGAACCTTGGAATGTCTGTTTGTCCAATTGGTGCTCGACAACCTCAGTATATTCAATTTACAACTATCTTACACACACACTCACACACACACACACACACACACACACACACACACACACACACACACACACACACACACACACACACACACACACACACAAGCAACACATCCACTCATTTTAGAGACTCGAATGAGAAAATGTTTGGCATTTCTGCTTGAAAATCACTTTAAATGGTATATTTTTCAAATAGGTGCAGATTAATTTTCTGTCATTCGACTAATTGATTAATCCGCTAATGAGTTTAGCTTTAATTAAGATTAATGTCCACTGTTTCCCCCACACTTATCTGATATTGATTATATGCAACTGGGCAGGGAACGATTGCCAATGCATATCTTTCAGAAACTGCTAGTAAAAAAAAAAAAAAAAACAGTTCTATAGTCTGCACGTGCATTGAGCGAATCCATACAAAAAGTGCAATTCTGTTAGGGGTTTGATCATTACTATCCACCATGTTTATTATCACATTGGAGCAGGAGCTGGTTTTGATACTCCCATTGACTCAAGTTAGAGCTCCTTTCCATGGGAGAAGTCAGAGCAGAGTGTTACACAGCAGTATATCACAGCAGAAACTCTCACCAAAAAAAAAAAAAAATTTTTACCATTATATCTGTGTGAGGAAATGTCATTGGGGGGCCACAGTCTGTGTGTTACTTGTCAGCCTGTTGCAGTTCCCTGTTTGCCTTATCTCCGTTCTCTCTAGCTACAACTTCACTCACCGGCCCAAGCCCCTGAGAGGTAAAATAGATCTCAAAGTCGCACACAAAAGATTTCCTAAAGGCAGGGGAAAGATAAACTATGACAGGAGCCTTTTTGGATTAGTCTTGTTTTGAGCAGAGAGAGAGAGGGAGAGTGACGGCGTAGGGGTCTCGATAAACCAGCTATTTAAATGAAAAGGAGAGTTGTGGGGGTTTCCGATAAGGAAGAGGATAATTTTGCAAGCAGAGATCTTGTTCTCTGCCGAGAGTGCATCAGAAAAGCCTCCCAACACTTCTTGCTCCAGTGCACACATATACCTTATGCGGATGACAAACCTTTTTTTTTTTTTCTCGGATTTGTACAGGCTCACTGCTCTTAGTAATTCCATCCACAACACACAGACACACACACACACGCACACGCACACGCACACACACACTCTAACAATCAAAAGTCTGCCAGAGTTATCCTTATCCTTGTTATCCTTCCTGCTGCTGCTTACAAAACAGGAATGGATTCTGATTTGATTACAGTTCTTTAAAGGAATACTTCACCCGTACAGAACCAGCGTTCTATCATTATAAAATAACTATTATAATATAATGAATGAGGTTTTTCTTCCCTTAGTCTTCCCTTGGCCCAGCTGTACTGTTAATCCTAGCCCTTACTGTGATGTCAAAGTAAGGAAACTGTAGGGACATTTGCACATTTATACTAAATAGGATCTCCGAGTTCAATACACCTTCATATTCCAACCGGTGAAGTAGGCCTTTAAGTGACATGGACGGAGTGTGCCCATGCTTCATTCCTAAAACCGTCTTCTTTCAATTAGCACGCAACTAATTTCCTCTTAAACATGATTTCTGCCAAAGGAAAGCACTCATTGTATGTATTCAGATCAAGATATCATTATTTTAAATTCAATCAATGTATAATCATCCCGTTTATTTTTGTGTTGTTGCTTTTTTATATTTTAAACATCAATATTTTAAACTAATTGTGACCAAGAGGATTTCTCTCCACACACTCATCACAGGCCTGTCTGTTTCACTGAAGGGGATAAAGATTGTGGAAATGATTATTTCACCATCTGCTAATTCTAAGACACTTTGAGAACTTCCATCTGTATTTGTTCTGGAGGGGGGAGGGGCGCGTGCAGCATAGAATGCACTGTCATTGGTTCAAATACACATGAGGTGGCTTCTGTTGATTTTTTTAAAACCACGTGACCACCCACATGTTGTGTGGTTTGCCGAAAATCACGTCAATCAAAAAAAAAATTATATAATTAAAATAAAAAATAAGCCGGCTGTGTGTTCACGTGATCGGCAATAGTGTATTTGACTCAAAATTTAAACTTTTTAAAAATGGTACAAACCCTGTGTGTGTCCCTTCAGATACGGACAAGAGGGAGCTCCCCCCTGGCAGTGGACAGCAGGTAGCAGAGACGGAGGGTTTTGGGAAGCTGTACCCCAGCGCTCAGGCCTCAGAGCAGCCAGAGGAGAACAGTGACGATGAAGAGGACTTCAGCTCCGGCGTCATCTCCAGGAAGGAGCTGGAGAAAGGACGGCTGTCCAGAGACGGTAACCATGGCGTTTCTAAGCTAGACGTGGCTCAGTTGTTATTATTGTCCCCTCACAAGCAAGTAATGTTGGCATCAGGAAAGTGAAATAATTGGGCTTTACTGGACTGGCAGAACTAGTCTTAAACTGGTGATCAGAGACTGGAGAAAAAGGGGAAAAACACGTAACTTTCATTTTCCAAAAACCCATTAAAAGGGGAGGGTAAAAAGTAATAAACAAAACCCTTTGTTTTGTATTGGTGTCGTGTATTGCAGGTTGTTTGCCGTACAACAGTGAGCATCTCAACTTCAAAAAAGCATTTGAATTTGTGTTTTAAACAGCTCTAACATTCTCCTTCCCTCACACAAATCCTGTTCTGTGCAAAAGAGATGCGTGAAGAATTAAAGCTGCGGTAGTGGTTTTTTTGAAATGCATATTAGAATCATTTGGCAGTTAGAGTGAGCAGTGAGAGCCATCGTGGCTGAACACAATAAGGTAAAGTGCCAACTGGAGAAAAATCCAACCCTACAAAGGAAACCAGTCGTCATCTGAAAACCTTTTATGTTTGCAAATGTGTTGGAAAATGTTGTTCAATATCTGCTGGATGCCTCATTAGGCAACCGTTTGCTAACAGACTCGCAATAGCAGCTTAAATGATGATGATATGACGGTTTTGTCTGCTGCATTCAAACAGTAAATGCAGATTTAAGCATGTTAACGCCATTAGGCTTTAATTTATGTAAGAAACTGTACAAAAAATCTGGTATGATGTCAAAATAAATAATAAGATATTTTAAGGACCTTAGTACAAAAATTCAAAATACCTTTTAGGTGCAAATCCAAAATTGAAAAAAATATACATTTATTTAAATTAATATTTTCACTTTATTAGAAACTTATTATTAAAGTTGTAGCTGCATTTTTGTAAATAAAAATATCTTTTCATCTCGAAAAAGCATACACCACCTGGATCCACATTTAAAGGATAGTTGTATTTCTAACTTAATTCTATAATATGATAAAGTAATAGTAGAAGCGCTGACCCACCGTGTTCAGACATGCTTCCTGTTCCTATGTAACACACATCAGCTGAGATAGAATACGTCCTACGTCACGTGTGAAGTGAACTGGCTGGCAGGTGTTGGGATCAAACATATAAGCTTTCCTTTAATGTCTGGGCACATCACTCTGCACCCAATCCCTTGGCCCACTCTGTCTTAAATTAAACATTTGGGTCGACGCTATTGAGTTGCAGGAAGTTTGAGTTTACCTTTCTGTAGGTTTTGGCCTGCTCTGTGATGCTTTGTACCTGGTTTTTTGAAATGCTCATTGCATCAAGTTTTTTTTCTTCTCTCTTTTGAAACAGAGATAAAAAGGATGTCTGTGTTTAAAAATTATGACCCTGGCGAGCCAACCTGCAGACTGTACGTGAAGAATATCGCAAAGCAAGTGGAGGAAAAAGTAGGTGCATTCACAGCATTTGTTTGTTTATGATGTTTCTCCTGGAGTTTTTTCATTTATTGCTTTAAGACCATTGTAGTATGCCATCAATTATCTTCCTTAGAATGAGATGTAAATCCCTAAATCCCACATCACGTATTGCGTCTGCATAAACAATAGAATCAACAACGCATTCATATTCATAATCATGTATTGGCTCTTTGACCGGATATATCATCTGTTTCCCAGGACCTGAAGTACATCTATGGGAGATACATTGACCCTTCGTCAGAAGCCGAGAGAAACATGTATGTAGCAATTTATCACTATCCCTTGAGAGTTTTTAGTAATTCATGCTGACTGTGAGTTGTGTTATTAATAAGGATCTGACTTGACGTAGAGATCATGAGGGATATTTTGTGTCTGTGTGGCTGTGTGCATCAGCACTACTTTGAATAAGTAGTCCATCTGAGTCAAACCAAGTTTATGTTGATTAGGAAGGCAGACTTTCAATGCAGATGTAAGTTGATAATCAGGAAGATGCAGGGAAACTGTTTGTCCTTTAAAACCTGTTTCTAAAGTGTGTCTTTTTCCTGTTTAAGGATTATTTCTACCCTGATTAAACATGCTATATGTATATAAATCCTAATCTTTATGTGACCAGATCATAGGGCTTCTATCTAGACCCATAAAACTGCATTTTTTTCACCCAAACACAACAGCTGACTAGGCTACTTTCACATTAAGCTATGGATGCAAATCAGTCACACGCAAACTAAAGATATTGCATACTGTTTTTTGGTGGAGATTTCATATTTAACTTAGGATTCTGGTTTAGGTTCAGTAAAATCAGTTGGTTGGGGGGGGGGGGGCTACAGATTCTTTAGCATCATTGACACACTATTGCCAAGCACAGTTTTCACAGAAGCAGATAGCACCTCTTCGCTCTCAATAGCCGCAGCTTAATGTTGACTCTACTCGGGCCACAAGCTAGCAGTTATAATGATGTGTCCGTCTTCCTTCTCCTCAGGTTTGACATTGTGTTAATGAAGGAGGGGCGGATGAAAGGCCAGGCCTTCGTAGGACTCCCCAGTGAGCATGGTGCAGAGAAAGCCCTGCGGGAAACCAACGGCTATGTTCTCTTTGACAAACCCCTCGTCGTTGTATCCTTTCATCTCTCTTTCCCAAACATGAAGCAAGGACAAGGATTTTATAAGGAGTGGAAATCCAGGAGATATGTTCATTTGTTAGGGTTCGCTTATTAAGTGTGGGCGTGTGTAGCATTGGATAGCTGGATGGATAGATCAGTTTTGGTAAATATGTTGTAATATGGAAAATTCATTAGTGACCAATTAAGATGGCATATTCCTGTGCAAGAGATCAAATGTCACTGAACATACAGAAAGGAGTGTGGTGTTTATTTAGTGGACAGCTCCCATCACCGATGTGTTGTAGGCTTTGGTCCTCAGGAAAAGCAGGACTAATTTCTGGCAGGCCTGTACCGCCACCTGCTCTTCCTCAGCCTAACACCGATAATTTGCACATCAACCTTCGAACTTGTCCAATCAAACAAGGCTACCGATTTTGATGGTGTTTTAATGTGCACTCCATAAGCAATTAACTTGGCGACAGCGCGTTAGACTTTTAGTTCAAATAATGAATAGTGAAGTCTACAATGTCATTTAGTCGAAGATGCTCTCCTGCATGTAGCTGATTTCCAGGTAAGGTTAAAGTGCTCACACTGCAGTTCTATCACCAACAACTACTGTGTTGGAATATATCCAAAACCCAGTACAGAGTTGTCATTTAGTCACTGTTCTGCTGTTTAACACGTCGTTTGGAAGCTGGAAATTGGACTTTTTCACTAACTGGAATATCATGGGTTTTTAATTTTTTTGATTTCCAATTGGCATAATGAAAATCTACCACTGCAAGTGTGCCAATCGAACTCAACATGTCATGAGGTGCACTTGCATTGTTTTTAGTGTTTTAATCGATTCTATTTGGACCATCAAAAGACGATTTAACGTTCATTTTGGTACAGATGTTTTTTTAAGCAGGTATAGGCAGACAACAGTCGGTCCCATAATGATTTTTTCGGTGCTAGCCTGAGACCACAGTATGGCACCTGCCAGAGAATCCTGAAACCACCTGCTACTAAATAAGTTATCTGGCAAAAAAAAAAAGTGCAAAATGCTAGTAATCTAAAGAGTAAGATTTATTAACACAGAGCACCACAGTGTCAGCCTTTCACACATCTGGCTCGTGCCCCTTTATTTAACCTGTCACATCTGCCAACAATTTATCAATCCACGTGAATAACAGTAGCTGTCACTGAGAGAAGTAAGCCGGCCTCAGGAAAGCAAGACACCATAGCTCTTGTGTAGTCTCCTTTTGGCCAAAAGTCTTCTGGCATTTGTGAGCAAACAGCTGCGACCTTTGGCTAAATTAAATTAATCTGAGCTGGAAAGTGTCAGAAAGAAGAGGCTCCCTGTGGCTTAAAGCTGCTGCACGGACCTCTGGGAGAAAAAGACATGACAATATCTGAGCATTATTTAAACTATCACTCTGCGATAGGTAGTGAGGTTGCCGTTATGTGTAAAACTTCCTCTGTGCTTTTGGTGTTGTGCATCTGTACAAAGAAAGATATACATTTGTTGGTGTAAAAAAATATAATCATAGTTGTAGAAATATAGTAATGGGAGCAGATGAAGATCAGATTTATTTGTTGGACTATATATCAGTTTAGATTTCTGCTAAACTTCCCTGACTTAAAATAACACACATGTTTAGGTCGAGGAATTGCATAATCAGTGGTATCAGTTTTACCATTGGAGGAAAACGGTTTCTTCTTTACAAACCTTAACTATACATTTCCAGCAATTTGCCAGATCTGCAAGACCGAAACAAGATACCACAGATCCCAAGAGAGGACCAAAACAACGATAAACTAAACAGGTGAGTGGAGCACCGAAGCATGTGGTGATCTGAAGAAAGGATGATATTAAAACTAAAAACTGATTTCTCGTAAAGCTGTGGTGTACCTGTGATGTATGTATAGAACAAGTCTTATTTTCCTTGTAATGGTGTTTTTTCTTTTCACATTTGTGTTCACACTTTTTATCCAAGATGCCAATGCTCGATATTGTGGCCCAGCTGAACCATTTGTATCCTTATTCTGACATATCCTTTGGAAGAAAAAAAAAACTAAAGAAAATGGGGGCAGTTTATTTGTAGCTATTGAAGCGCAAGTGGAACTTGAAACAACTTGACCTGTATTTTTCTCTCAATTTAAAAGGACTGAATACCATAGTTTTTGTTTCTGGAGCGTACTGCATCTTCTGTGCCCCGAAATAATTGATGTAAACATGTGCTATTTTGGAGTCTCAAACTTCTCTTTACAATGTTCTCTACCTTGTTTGACTGGATTTCAGGTGATGGTCGTCAGATGGAATCTTCTTCTTCTTTTATTACTGAATAAATATTATTTTATTAAAAAAGACTTTTGTCATGTTTTCATCCAGTCCCAGTCTCAAGCATATGTCATCGTTTGTGGGAACACTTCACTAACACTATCGTAACTTTATCTTTACTCCCAAACTTCACTTCCTGACAGCCTGAGTAAATACAGACTGGTGAAGGTATATGAGATCTAGATTGGCTCTGCAGCAGATGGTAGGCTGTCAACACAGTGGAAGAAAAAAAAACAATCCTGAAGAGACGGCAAACAAACTAAATGGACTGCTGTGTGTGGGAAATTGCTGGGGCTGGGTTAGCTTACCTTTTACAATACCTGGCTGGCCCCATCTGTGTGATTATAGAGATTAAACCTTGGATGGTGAACTTCTCCACTCATAAATGAAGACTCTGAAATCAAATCTGTTTTGTCTTCTTTTGACGTAAGCAAAACCAGGAGGGGTCTTAGGTGCATGTCGATCACAGCAATCATAACGTTTGTAATGTCTGATCTATAAGACGTCTAAAGAGAGAAAGAAAATCCACTGCTGTAGTAAACTACTGGAAAAATGTGGTCAGGTCTGATTAAGTTTGACGACATGCGTCAGGCCCTTACAAAGGCAAAACATCTAGCTTACCATATTTAAGCTGGACTAAGTCTACAAACTATGCTGGTGTGTGTTCTTCTAAAAGTGATGGAGCTTGGTTGTACACTTAAATATGTTTCAATTTTCTACAAAATGGTACACACACATAAGATGAGATATACTTTATTGTCCTGTATAGGGAACTTTGTCTTGGGCTCCAAGCCACTGCATACATTAAATACAGTATATGCACTCATGCAAAGATCTCAAATTCACATTTTGAGTGACAGTTTTTTGAAACACTACAAGGTAATACATAATAATAAAACTATTTCATAGTAGTAATAACACAGGTCTAGTAAAACCAAGTAATACGTAACCAAGTCACACTATCGTAATGCACCACAATTTTGGGTTCTGAACCTGAAGGCAGAAACCAGAATTATGCGCTCAGAATGTGTATAAGGTCATCTAGAATTTGCTTTGCCTCCCTGAGCAAGGATTTTTCATAAATAAGTTGGAGATGCCAGTAACACAGTGCAGCCAGTGCAAGGTCTGTGTATTATGTGGATGCTCTGAAAAATAAAAATAAGGGACATCAGGGCAAAGGCAAACAAAAAATGTTGAAAATTATATGCAGCGTTCCCCTGTTGCAAAGGATAAAGGGCCCGCACAATTTGATAGCGTGTTGTATGATGAAATTGTGCCCTAAATATTCTTAAGTGGTAAGTCACACTGGCATTTGTGTCTCAGAATTGTTCACAAGCCAAGTTGTACATTTGTAGGTGCAAAGTGGCATACGCCCGCTAAATGCTTTTCTAAATTTGTGTCTAAAACATAAACTTTTTATTTTTTGTTATGTACAATGCATATTATAAAAGTGCAGCCTAGATTCCTTGCGTTACTGTTAAAGGCCGAATTTGAGACAGCTAACCAACTTAAATTGCAAATACTTTTCAGAGCACACATGAAATGTCTAGTAGCCTAGTTTATTTTATTTGACTATTTCCTCAGTCTTTGCACAGTGTTTCTGAACCACATACTGTATATTTTGTGCAAGTTACATTAAAATTTTAGCCATGTTCATTTCTGGGGTTTCAAGATTCAAAATGGAACTGCTCAATTTTTTATCCTTATATGAATATGCAAAAAAAAAATATCACTAACATGAAACCAAACAAGGCAATTTTAATTAACTGACAAGACAAAAGCCACCACTTGCTCTGTGGCTAACCAGGTATATCATCAGCATATGTTTTTATGTAGCCTTGGTTGTTACATGTTATTGTTGGGAATTTGACTGTGTGGGGGAAAAGAAAGTTGGTCTATCTTGAATTGAATTGTGAAAACCTTCATGTAATTTGACCACCAACTATTCTTATCCTTACTTAAATAATCCAGAATATCAATCCCCTCTGTTTTCTTTAATCGATCTTTCAATACAAAGCCATTTTGCAGACCACCAATTTTGAGTCAAGAGTGTAATGTATTCTGTGACGACGAACAGTGTAAGACATACCCTTTGTGCTAAAGCATTTGACTGTATGTAGCTACTGGTTGATTGAACAGGGCTAGATGCAACAATGGTGGGTTAATGGGGTGGGATTGCTGTATCCTCCAGAGAGGGTAAATCTCCATAATTGAATAATTACATAATCTCTTTCTGTATAATAGAAAAACAAACTTTAATCCGCTGATTTGACCAAATGGTTTCCAAAAAAAGGGGAACATTTCAGATTACGGTGTGTGTGCTTGGGCGAATCCATTGTATTCCTCCCGAGTTTTCTTCTATGTAATCAGCTTGTCAAATATGTTGTAGTTCATTAAGTCCCATACACCAGCCCTGCTCAGAAGTTCAGCCTCTTTCTGGTTAAGATCCAGGCACACCGAGGGGGTTATCAATCACGCATGCTCATCTGGTTCCACCTGCAGCTCATACGTCAACGCCAGCGCGAGGGAGGGGGTTCCCATCTGTGCCCTACTCTGCCCGCCATCTCAACGATGACAAATGTGCCACCCGCACTGGAAATATTGAGAGTTACCAGGACATTTATCAGGCAACATTTGAGCAATATGAAAGATAACCTTTTGTAAGTGGACACAGATAAAGATGTATGTTCTGCACTGCCTCTACACACACACAGGCTCCGTCTCCGTTTAATACTGCAGCCCCTACCCAGGAGTAATAACATGATAATGTCTTTCTTACTGTTTGGTTCAGCCAGGTGTGTTTGTGCTGGATGGAGCCCATGCATGGGTTGCTGGGTGCATCATGTCGTCCTACACAGGGTTGGCATGAAGTGTTGAGGTCTTTAGGATGGGGTTTCTGATGGAATTTTTCAACATTTCTGGATAGTAATTGTTTTTATTTTAAGATTATTATTTCTAGCAAGTACTTAAAGTTACATAGAACATTAAAAATAGTTGCAACTAATTCACTTGCTCCTGCAATGTTATTGAAAAAATAAATAAAGCCTCAAAACATCTCAACTTTCACTGAAACCTTTTTGAGAACACTGCTGCAAAATCAGGCATTTTTGGCTGCAACACTCACAAAAAAGCCTTCAAAACCCTGGAGGAGCTGTTTTCTTCTTTCTGCAGGAATCAGCTTTACTTCTCACTAATTGATAGCAATGTTAACTCATAATCATATGTGAAAGAAAATACCAGAAACGCTCGAGGCAACGTCGACATGCCCCTGGCCATAAGGAATCTCCATACGCCTCCTATCAGGACGCCAACCTCTGAGTTAACCTGCTGTATTGACAAGTCTTTGTTTGGATCTGGTGCAGATCAGGTTTCTGAAACTGAATTTTAATGCACCCACAAGCTAGTTTAAAACACACTGTCAGTCTGTGAGTCAGTCCACCCCCATATAAACATGGTTACCATGAGCCTGTGTTTCGCATTGCCTCAGTTTAGCTGTCTTGATTTGTCACATCGGGGACACAGTGTTCAATCAGAGACACTTCACATAGGGAATTGACCGTTCGCAGCAATTGGATATACAGTTATATTCAGTGGGAAAGGTTTTGCTCTTAACGGTATAGCTCTTAAAGAATCTGAAGTAACAGGGATTCTGCTGGGAGAACTTATCCTCCCTGAAAAGACACATTAAAATCCCCATGAGTTGAATTATCGGCAAAAATGATAAACAACTGCATACGAAAATACCCGGTTCTTCCATATATAGTCAAAGGCACAAACCCTTTGGGCATAAAAGCTTCACAGTAGGAGTTAACTACAGCTCCCAAGGTGCATTTTACAAAGAAAACATGCAATCACAGAGTTTAAGATTATATTGCATTTGCTTTTAAAGATTACTATGTTGAGAAAACTGAAAACGCATTCTGCAGCTTAAGTCAAGTCACTTTTGTATTCTGGGTCAATTTCGGATCAATTCAGCAACCACAGTGGCGTGTCTAATGGGTGCTGTTGTATGGCGAGACATCCAGCATGCCAAAATTGCAGAAGCTGAAAGAATTAAAAATGGTGTCCATGTCATAAACCTATAGGATCTTTAAATTAGCCTATGTTGAGTAAGATGTAAGGAATTGTTCAAATGGAGACATAAATCCACTTCCTCAACCAGCATGTCCCACTGTGCATTTGTGAGAAGTGTCTGGTAGAAATGGCTTAGCTGCACACCTGCTTGCAAATACTGGTCAGCCTCGCAGCTAGGGAGGATCCAGGGATTGGGAGGCATGCAAGAAACAGCCGCTGCCAATCAGCTCATACTAAAGTGACCTAAGTGCTCTGCTTGAACAAACACTTTGCTTCATTTGAACACCCGGAGAGACTCAGTTTAGTGTGGAACGGGTCGAAGTTTTACAAAATGTAAGTGTCATTCTCAGTATGTGGCCTCATCCCCAGCTATAAATAGCCTGCTGCCCAATTCTGCAAGCTGAAATAGAATTAGTGTGAAGATGTTTTTTTTGTACTGCATTCTTGAAGATAATTAAAGGAAAATTGCCCGTTTTATCAACTTTTTCTTTCTTGCGTTTGTAATTAACAGACGACATGTGAACCAAGTGTTTTTTAGACTTATTAAGGTGTTATTTGCCTCAAAAATGTTAATACGTTCTATTAAATATGCTCTCTATGCACACGTGTTGGTAATTTGGCTCATAAGTTTGTCTCAGCCAGAGTATTTTAAGCAAAGTAGTGATTTTTGGTTGCTTGATGTTTGGCCAGCAACACATGCAAGCAACTAATGGATTTGGTTATTTAAATCCCTGTTATAACATGCAGCTTAATGGGCTTTCCTAGTCAAATATGAATCAATTTGAATGTCTAAAAGGCCCATTAAAATCGGCATCATGCAGAAAGCATGGACACTTTCATTCTTTATCATTTTAGTACCATTTAAAATATCAATCATGGGGGCGCCCTTAGCTCATTTGGTAGGGCGTCCCCCCCATGGGCCTCGGCCAGCAGCGGACATGGGTTCGATTCCAGTCTGCGGTCGTTCTCTGCATGTCACTCCGCTCTCTGCCCCATTTCAACTCTGTCTCTACACTATCAATAAAGCATAAAAATGCCCAAACAATATCTTAAAAAAAAAAATAAAAAAATATCAATCATGCACATTCTAAACTATCAAATAGCAGGTGCTGATTATCTGTCGGTGAGTTCTACTGCACTGTATGGTGTATTTTGCCACAGAGTGCACACCCAAGTTATTATGAGTATGCTTATAATAACCTTACTAGTTGTGTCAACCTTACAGTGGTAGTGAAACTTTATGAATGGAAACAGTTTATTCTTCTCTTTCGCCACCCGTCTTATGGCCTAAAATAACAAAGACTTAATTTTTTGTATAAGCCCCCATTTCTTTTGAATAAGAGGTGGAAATATTAAACTCTGGGTTTGTATAATCTGTGCTGACACTTAAATGGTAACATATTTGAAAGCATTTGCTCCAAAAATAATACACACACAATATATTTCTGAATGTCAGCATAAACCTACGTTACCAGCGTGTATTGCCTATTCAACATGTTAAGTTTCTTACAGCTTTATGTCCCATTAGTCAGTGTTTTCTAATTTGCTAGTGCATACGTCATCTATTCTTCGCATCTTCTTTATATCATGAGAAGAGGATGTAATCATTTGCCATCTGCCTCTGCTATGTTATAATAAGATAAATAGTTTGACATTTTGAAAAATACTTAATAATTATTTGATTTCTTAAGACGACACAAGTTCTAAAGTGTTATAGTAATTGAACTTCAGAGGTGCTAGAAGGTAAATGTTGTTACCATTACCATTTAATTTTGTAGTTGCCCCCATTTTCCAGTGAGTATAGCTTCATTTTTAGCATCCAAACATGACAAGTAAATCAATCTTCTCAATTAACCCTCGACAGAAAAAGTAAACACCTTTTATTTATTTTCACCGTTACCAGTCCGAGACTAGACTTTAGAATTCGACTTGGCAGCCAAGGACTCTGTTTAATAACTAGTTAGAAGATGTGAAAATATAAATACATTCCTATTAGGGCTGTCAAATTAACGCGTTAATTTTGATTAATTAATCACAGAAAATTTAACGCGATTAAAAAAATTAACGCAAATTAATCGCACTTCTATAATGCCCTTTGACCCGGCGCAAAAGTGGTGCACCTGTAGCTTGCATACACAGCCCGCATGGGTGAAAGGGAGAAAAGTAAGAGAGAAGCAGAGGAACGGGCGGGTCCGAGGGCTCTATGGACGGTTTATGGGATGCTTCGGGAAAATAAGAAGGTAGGAAGACATCTTACTTTATTCTCCGCAGTGTCTGTGCATTATTGATTCAGTGGTGCAACAATATAGGTTAAAAACAGTATCTCTCAATCTTCCTCCGTGTGTCTCAATTTTGTTTGCTAGCTGTCTCGTCTCCTGCGTAAACGGACACCCGCCCCGTGTGTGTCAATATTTTTGCCTATGAGTATGACGATGGTGAACGAATCGGCATAGGCATCTGTGGCAGTGCAGCGCTGTCTGTTGTGGAGACAGAAGTTACGAGAGACGGAGAGTGAGAGAGAGAGAAACAAATTGTAGCAGGCTATACAGCTGTTTATAAAGAGGTATACAAGTGTCATAAAAGTATGCGATTAATTTAGATTAATTAATCACAGAGCCTTTAATTAATTAGATTAATTGTTTTAATCGCTTGACAGCCCTAATTCCTATAGGTACATTATAATCACATTCTGTTCCCTGTAGGCTGAGGAGTTATCAAAAGCAAAATGCTTTATATCCCCTTGACCCTGTGGGCCTTCCAGCCACATCAATAACAAATCCGATGCGAATGTTCATCTTTAAATAATGAGTACCTGCCGCGCGAGGGGGGTTTTTCCTGCCCCATGGTGCTTTATAGCTGCCTTGGTGGCCTGCTGAGACATTTATTGGTGTTTTCCTTATGTGCTTATTTATGCAATTGATCCAATTTCTCTCAAAGAGACTAAAGTGAATCTAAGCAAACAGAACAGGACACATTAGCTCATGGCATTCATGAGCTTTTTCTGAAAACCATCACTTTGTCCTTCTTAGTTGACTTCTGTTGGAACTGTATGAGCAGTAGCTGTCCCTAAGTGAATGTTCCTTCCTGAACCAACTTAACTGTCAGCATTTGCTGACTTTGAAGGAGCAAATAGTGGAAAGACACGCAATGCTTAGTCAACTCCAGAGTGTATGAATGGCCGTCAGTCTGACAAGTCTCTCCGAGAGCAAATGTGTCAATTCTAAGGTATGCTTATTCATTATAGAGCAGGTGATGGCTTGCCTATGCATATTTGATGGATTTAAACCTTGCAAGTTTCATGAAGTTGTCCGAATGAGTAGCATTTTAAACGGAAGTGAAGTAATGTGCTTGAATAATTCATCTATAATGTCTTTGATGAGAATTCTGACCAAGGTAATCAGTTTTGATATAGGCCAGGAGGGGTTATTTATTAACCTTAATTGCATATTAGCTTGCTAACATTAGGCCCCAATTTAATGAGTAGGTCTACACAAAGTGACAGAAAAATTGTCCAGTCGTCCCACTTAAGGTATCAATGGTTCTGCTTTTTCTGAGGAGGGGGGACCACTCCTTTACAAGTTATGCAGTGATCACAAGATTTTTTTTGTAAAACCTGTATATGTAAAAGCACAACCTGCTTAGCTATAAAGTGTTCATCCCCAATGCAAGTTGCTTCCTCCCTTTTTCTTTCATTACATCTCCTTCCTCATTGCTCTGCCCTGCGCTGTCCGAGTTGCCAACTAAATCTCAGCCTCATCTTGTCCACCATAACCTTGTTTATTCCCAACAGTGGCATTAGCAAAGCTGTGAAAGTATTTATGGGGGTACAAATGCGGGACAGCCAATCTAAGGTAAATCTATAAATCCTGTCTGTTGATTTCTCAGGGCCAGGAGGTGCAGGCCGGTGATCAGTGGAGGTAGAAAGTATTCCCCGGGTGACTCTTTGTGACTAACGCGCAGAGGCCGAGCAGCATGCCAAACAGTGGCGCGGTGATGCTGTTGTGCTTGTAATATGGCCAAGCTGGCCTTCGTCTCTGAAGTGAGACACCGCCTGGCTATCCATCTAACATGAGATGGTATCATTAGCTAACATCCAACAGGGACCTGACTCAGTCATTTTGTGTGTTGGTGTGTGTGTCACATTTTGCACCCCGTCCTTGGCTTGTTTTGGGGATTGTAGTTACAGTGCACGACAGGGCTGACGATTTTGGAGAGTGTAAAGAGCGCAAATATAGCCTATCCCTAGTGTGGAAACGCTGTGTTATTCTATTGCATGTGGGACTTATTATTACAGCCGCATGAATCAACTTTTGACCACTGTGGGGCAGAAAAGCATCAAAACAAACTGACATGCACACCCACCACATATCAGCAGCTTGTTAAGTTTTTATGGCTGATCTGACAGCGAACGGCTGCCTTCAGACAAATGGAAGTCCAACATTCACTCTCGTTTTAGCTGTATGTTCTGCTCTCCACCTACTTCTGACAGAATATCTAGGTATTTTACTATCTTCGCCACATAGTCTCTGTCTCTTGTTATTTTCTTGCACCGGGAAGAAAGCATACCACTGGGTTTGTCCGGTATGTTGTTTGAAACAGTTGCCTTCGGGTGTTTAGAGTGTAGCATTTATAGTTAATGCAGGCCTTTCAACCAAACAATGAGCCAAAAGAGGCTGCTATGGTCTGTCAAGGGCATGGCTTGTTTGTCTTCATTGTTTGGACCTTTGCTGTATAGGACACTCACAATCTTTTCTTAATTATTAAACATGGTTGCATTTAATTTGCTGGCTGGGTGACATAGGCTACTGTAGCCTACTAGCTAGAGCTAGAGTCATGTAGAGTACAAGCAGTGTACCTGGATGAATGACCTTTGCCTAATGTTAGCTAGGCTTTAATGCTATATGCGTAAGAGTAAGTGAGATAAGGCTGTAAGCTATGTGCTAGTCATGGAGGTAGGCTATAGTATTAACATTTAGTAAAGATAACAATGGGGGAAAAGGGATAGACACTTTGAAAGCAGAGAACATAGAACAGGCTCAAATTAACAAACGAAACCCTGTCTAAGTAATACAAACGACTTAAATCAGCATGCAATATGTAGGCCTAACCAGTGTTATCTATCTTCTTTTCTCTTTTGTATTGCTTTCTGAAAATGGAATTTGTAAATGTCAGTATTGGATAATGAACTATGATTAAGTTGAACAGAGCTAATTGTCAATTTACCATACTGTGTGTCATGATCTCCTTCATTGCTAGTCGGACAGCTACAATCTTCTGTTTATCACCTGAGAAAGATGGTCACAATCGCTTACTGTCTTATGTGCTTTACTCCCTCCCTCCTAATTAAATGGCAGAAGTTAGATGAATAGCAAATCTTTACAACCTCAGTTGAACTTGTCTCTATACTTTTAACCTTGTGCTTCTCCCCAGTATCGTGCGGGGAAGGAGCTTCCACCGGCTTCCATCTCTAATAAGATTTACAGAGAGCATAGTGGAGAGAGCGGGGTTGTATGTCTTGGGAGCTCTACCCTCAATATTGGCAGGGAAATCAATGTGGTGAGTAAACCTACCAGCGCTGTGTGCAATCAGCTCTTAGGCCAAAAAGTAATCACTGAATTGAAATAATCCTGAAAGGTTTCCCCACTGTAGCAAAGTTAATAACAAAAGAGTCACCTGGGCCTGCGCCTTGAATTAGATATTAATCCTTGTATCAAGAATAATTACCAGGAAGACTCAGAAACAGTGACCTTGCGGAGTGAGCCTCCGCTTGGACTCCTTTCAAGATTCAACAGGCGCGTCCATGTGTACTCAGTGACACAATTTTCAACGGGCCAATGTAGTTTTTCTCACCGCTTAATTCTCTGCACTCCACCTTCAGTGAATATTCCCTCTGCAGCCAGGAATCTCATCATCAACAATGTCTCACTTGTTTACATTAATCCCGTCTAGATAGCTTGTCATTTCTATGGCAGCACTGTGTAATGCTGCTCTATTATCACGGTTTTGATAGACATTCGGCCAAGACACCAATTAGCTGTGAATATTAGCTGTGTGGTGCCCTGGAAAGTCTCTTCTAATGCTCCTTAATGGGAGTCAGATAATTTGTTAATACTTCCAGGGCACATTGAAAGGCCCTACTTGTATGCCCCCCCACCCCCATTAAGCCTTCACATAAATCCTGGTTCTTTGCTGTTTTATTAATTAGGAGCTAAAGCCAGCAAAGCAAGGCACGCTGTGGGGAGGACTGGTTGCCCATTACTTCAGGGACATGGCGAGCCGTTTGCTGCGGTTCTTGATCCTGCTCCAGTTTGTGGAGATAGAAAACATATACTCTCCAGCAAAGTCTGTCCCCCAGTTCGCTGTCAGACAGCTTCTGTAGGTCAGGTCTTTGTCAAAGCCCACATCATTTTAGTTTATGAGAGGTAAAGTGGAGTCCCTGTTGTCTGCTTTTCCAAGTGTAATTTGAAAAAAAATATTTGCAAAGCTGAAAAAAGTAAACGCGGACCATTTCTCAGAGGCATCGTTTCATGAGAACATTAAGCTCCCGTGCGTTTAATCTTCTGTATCATTTACCTTTGAATTATTATTATTATCAATTATTCTTGTTACTAGGCACAACATGGATTACCGAATGATAAGTTACAAGACATTCTCATACAACTGGTACAATTATTATTTTGTTGAGATATCATCTCAGCATTTACTTTAAAACTGGATGCTCTGCCAATGGGAATACATATATGTATCTGATGGTTAATGCATTTTAGATAAGACTTCTGAATTAATAGGTGGAGATTTTTTCTTGGCCTTTGATCTCTTTGTATAATGACTAATGAGTGGGTGGGCCACTTGGGAAGAACCAACAACAACGTCACATTGCAATATACTTGACTTGCACATGGTCCCAAACCTGACTTTGTTGAGGAACGGATTGGAAAGACAAGCATAGGTGCATCCACAGACAGTATGTCAAATATGCACTGAAACACAGAGTAGTTATGCTCTTATGGAAAAATGTATGAAAGACATTGATGTCAACCTCAGTTCCCACCTTCTTTCCATTTTGACTTAGGTTTCCTATTAATTAAAAGCAGGTTTCAGTTTTGTCCAACAATCATTCTGCTTATTGCTCCCAGCTTGAACATACTGTATGTAAGTGTGAGTGGAGTCCTCTCCTTGGCCCTGGCTTTGCAAAGCACCAGTAATGATCATGGAGAGCCATTCTGAATACCACTGAACTACAGGCACATCAGATGAGTGGGCATCTCATACCCCCTGTCCGGCATGTTTGATAGTTTGTGTGTGTGTGTACATGGACACTGCTGTGCAGAGCTGGGGATGCATGGTGGGTCACTACATGGTGCTCTCTGCAGTAGGTCCCAGTGTGGTGTACAATAATGACCTGTCAGAAATGCAGGCCTCTGAAAAACAGGGATAATCCACGGAGGCTATCTGACTAAATGAATTCTAAATGGAGCTGAGCCAACCCCCTGAGACCCCTGAAAAGCATAATCTATTCCACTGGTCTCTTATCAAAACTGACAGGAAAAAAGAAGAAGCAGCACACCCAGAATAGCACATGCTTGGCTCAAGGAGAAGGATTCCTGCTGTAGATGGTACTTTCATGTGATACAAGATATAATTATTCTTTTATTGAAATTATAATGATGCCTCGTTTATCTGTGGGGCTTGGATAATCTGTTTATTCAGTTATATTGTTTCGGACATTTTAAGATCTTTCAAGGAATATTCTTTTCTGTTGGAATTTACCATTTGCATTTTTAACTATTGTATTGTTTTGCAAATGAACAGGCCTCACTAGCCAGACGGTAATACGTTGTATGATTTGGCTTGCATTGTATAAAGATGACATACGAAAATATTCAATGTCGCTGTACTTTTAAGGCTCATTCTTTGTAGTTAGTTTGTTGGTAATACATTGAATTTGAGCACAAGGTGGCAGGCCAATTTCAGGGTCCAGAAATGGAAGCGTACCCGTGGCCTGAGGCTGCTTAGAGAGAGGGTTTAAACATTGTATATGGACCCAAATAAGCCAGTGTTCTAGTTGCTGTCAGGGGAGCAGATCTGAAGAGGGGTTTGGTATTACAAATAATTGATCAAAAAATAAGTTGGAAAGCATCACCATGTATCAGAAAGTAGTACTGCAGAAGGGAAACGCATCAATCCCATACCAAGCGACACACAGACGGCAAAACACTGCATGGTGAATAGGTGAGAAAAAAATTCAACTATAGAACTTTGCCGTTATTATGCCTACATTTGCATATCTTTAGAATTCAAATCTTTAATTCATTTTACAACATATTAGTGTCCAGAAATTTTAAAGAACAGATTTAAGATACAGCCTTTTTTTTCTGTTTTTATAAATACCTTCTGTCTTAAAGAGGCATTCTCTATGTTTTTAAGATGAAAATGTATCATAGATCATACAATTAAAATCATATGAACACATCATTCTGTGTTAACCTTCAGTATAGTGCTAATAATGATTATGTAAAGTTTAGTTGATGTAAGTGCTTAAGAGAAGCTGAGATTTCTGGTTCAGAGTATTGAGAAAATCAACTAAAGTTGAGATAATGGCCGATAAATATACAGACTCAAACAGACAAGGTATAGAAACATAAATACCAAGATGTATGTTTTGGACCATTTATTTATAATAGTATAAGGATGCAAAATAGCCAAAAGTCTCCAAACTGACGACTGCTTGATGGACATTGTTTTTGCCTGCAATGTCTTGCCTTAACCTAAAATAAATGATTGTGTCAGTACAGTCCGGGAGGAAAGTGCCCGTAACAATTGAACACCAACGTGATTAAACGATGCTCTTTCATCAACTATAACAAAACTTCAGTCCACATTTCTGAGTCAAAAAATGACCAATAATAACCAACAACAATACTTTTTAGTATAAGACTGCCTTGGGCTATGATGATAGATTGATGGATGGATGGATGGATGGATGAATGTGTGCCTTTGCACGTTGTGTGTTTGACAAGAGTTATAAGACAAAATTATCTTTGAAGACTAATATCTAGAAATCAACGACCCTTGCTGAAATTATATGGCTTCAGCATTATGAAAGCGGAGGAGTGGACAGATTACTAATGTGTTGGATTTGACTTCAAATGTCATCAGTCACTGCCACTTCGGGCAGCCCAAACACTGTGAAGCTTAGATGCAGCTTAAAAAGACACAGAAAAATGAAGGAGGAGCCTATTCTAAATCTCCTCAAGGTGGATATTGCCTTTAAGACGTAGCTGTCAGCCGTGTCAAAGGCGCTCTCCTGTCATCTATAAGTGACACTGAATCTGAACCCCTCAGTCTGCCAAAATGACTTTGTGATGGAATCTTTACCCCACAATAATCCCATTCAGTCAAACAATCTGTCTCCATATAGCTTGGAGTGTGAGTGAACCTAAACTGTCAAAGCATTCAATTAGGCAAAGATTTGGCTCTCCCCCTTGGCACAGCTTGTCAAGCTATAATATGGCCATCATCCCTGGAGGTGGAAAAGCGTCGGCTACGTGGATGGAGATCTTTTGTCTGGAGGATTGACAAGGGGTTGATGCAACAGGTTAAAGTGAGTTAAGGTCTTCACACACATACGTCAACGTACTCCCTCTCTCCTTCTCACCACTACTCGTCCTCCTTCTGTCCCCCAGAGAGAGGGTATTTGTCATGCTTTCAAACCACCCAGCAGTGACATGCCTATGACAACCCCTGCTTACTGTGACACCTTTGTGGGCCCACAGGAGGTTTCCACCACAATGCCTTTTCTGATGGCCATTCTTGAGAGAAAACGCTTTATTCTGCCATAACGCCCCAGTTGATTGATTGATTCTTGATCGTCAAACTTTTTTTGGAGGGAGAGATGGCACAGAAGACTTTGACACGGATTTATTTATTTAAGTATAGTGGCGTCCCAGTGAAAATCTACGGATGCTGGATGTGTAATTCTTCAGGTTAAGAAAATAACTACTTGCACCAAAACTTTTATGTGCCATTTACCATCTCCGTGAGAGCCAGTATTTTTCTTGGACGCGTAATTGGTGACTTCTAAAATGCATTTCTTGAAAATACATGTCTTGCATTCAAGTCAACACAGTAAATATGGAAAAAGGGGACACTTACTTGAAGCACTAGACAAGAAGTGCTTTGTGTGTGTGTGAGCACCTCACTCCCCGGGAAACATGCTGTCAGTGACTGCAATCCAGGGAACAATTACATTTCCTTTTTCCATCTTTTTAGTAGCTAAAAAAGCGTCAAAATGCTCCTCAACATAGCATGAAAATGTAAAACAATAATGGGATCATGGGCAGAGACCTTCAAACTTACAATGACTTAGTATTAAAATTCTAAATAAGAGGATGTAGAGCAACGCACATTTTGAAAGGTTCCGATATTTGAAGGTGCATTAAACTATTATATTCAGAGTTGAAACTGAGATCTGAGATTCCTTCAGTGTGGCTCATTTGGAATAAAATGAGAGAGGTGAAATTAAGCAGCACAGAGTGCATTTTTTCTTTGGAAACTTTCCCATTATTTTCTCACTCCCGGATTTTCAAGTCTCCTGGGCGCTTCATCTTTGAGCCGCTTTGAACTAATGTGCTGTCCACAGAGATACCTGTAGCTGTACACTGGAGTGTTGTTGTTTGTGTCAGAGGGCAGCGCCTTACCTTCACAAATAGACCACGTCGGTTTCAGCTGAGTGCAGCTGTGGCACTCGCCATGTGTAAGCCAAGGGCCTGGATACCTGCTATACAGCAGACTGAATCCATCCCTCCCTCTCTCTCAACCCTGCCTGGGGACAGTCTCCCAAGGTCAATCAACCCACACGCACGCGCACACACACACACACACACACACACACACACACACACACACACACTCACTTATTCTCCCTCACTTCCCACCGCTGACAACCCTCTCCGTGAAATCCGGAATCAGTATAGCCGTGAAGTCGTCGTTCACATGAGGTAAGACAAGGGTGAAATGCCAGCATGACATCTAAATTTGTTGCCATGGCAACCCAAAGACTAGATGACCAACCTGGAAGGAAAATTACAAATGCAAAAACAATGCTTTTGTTTTCCCTAACCCTGATAAATCATCAGTTTTTCCAAAATGTGCCGTGAATGGACCTTTTTTGTGGAGAATCTGAGAAATGCTAGAAAAAAATAAAAGGGCAGTTGCTCACAGCCGGTGCCTTATGGGGGAATGGAGCGGAAGGGAGCATGTTTCTGGACCACAAAATGTGAGACAAGTACTTTGACATTTTCCCCAAACCAACATTTGATGACTTTTACCCCAAGCAGAGGACACTGCAGACATCCTGGGTGAGTTTTCCTCCATGCCCCACCCTGCCTCAACATATTGCACCTGTTCAATTATTTAGCTGCTTCTCTGTGCTTCGGTCCTGAGCTGCAGTGAAAGCTGTACCTGCTGATTAGAGCGGGGCTTTTCACCGCAGCTGGCCAGATATCTCCGTCGACGACTGAGAGAGAGAGAAATAAAGACAGAGAGAAAGAGAGAGAGAGAGAGAGAGCGAGATGCCTTTGGCCACATTACGCAGGAGGAAATCTCATTACCTCATTACCAGGCTTGTCATTTCCAGCCATTGGTGTCCTAGGGCAGCGAGGATTTGTGTGCATGTGAAGAAGCTTATGTACAACTCACTCACCCAACACAAGCGTGTCGGGCCTATGCAGTTGTGGGGAGATTCACTCATGGGGGTTTGATAATAAATGTATTCAGTTTGAATCACAAAAGTTGCCTGAGGTTAAGACAAAATCTCCCAAACAAAGCATTAGGTTATGTTGAGGAGGGGAATCAACTGAAACATTTAGATTTTTGGTAAACTTAAGCTCTCCATTGAAACCAATTAATTA
Organism: Hyperoplus immaculatus; assembly: GCA_949357725.1. Taxonomy (NCBI): domain Eukaryota; kingdom Metazoa; phylum Chordata; class Actinopteri; order Uranoscopiformes; family Ammodytidae; genus Hyperoplus; species Hyperoplus immaculatus. The sequence continues at coordinate 11,996,422 of OX442369.1, forward strand.
ATCAGCTTGCATGAAATTTGAAAAGTGTTTTATGAGTATTGGTTTAAGAGCGCTTTTGACATTTATGTCTTGATTGATTATGCATGTAATTAAACAGAATTTTATTCATGTCTGACGGTCCACTGGCTCCATATCATAAAACATGATGTAATGTACAATGTACACAATATAGTACACATTTTCAGAAACCTATACAATGGCTTTCTGATCATTGAACTAGTTGATATTATATGCCGAGTGCAATGATCTAATGGTACATCAAAAGTCATGAAGAGCCCATCTTTGTTGCCACTGGGGGGCACTGTTGAAGCAAATACAAGCCTTTCACCCCTAATCCTGAATCCACTGGCCAAGGAACGGTTTAACCAGTGCTCTGCCTCTGTCATTGTATGGGGGGGTTGTATCTTCTTAAACTACTGTTCGTACCAGGAACAGCTGGAGTTGTAAGGTCTCCATTTTCCCAGCCTTTCAGTGTTTGGCTGGGGCCAAGGGCTTAGGAAAAGGATTGGCGATGGAGAGTTTAAAAGTACCCTGAAAGGGGTGTGTGTGTGTGTGTGTGTGTGTGTGTGTGTGTGTGTGTGTGTGTGTGTGTGTGTGCGCGCGTGTGTGTGTCTGTGCGTGCACGTGGTCACTTAAAAAATATTCCACATGTATTTCATATTCCTCCCCGGAGATCCCTCGCCCCCACCAATAATACCACGTTCGACAGTTTGTTTCTTGCTGGACTGTATTTACTGTGTGAATGTCTGTCCTCAATTTCAGGCATAGATATGCAAATCACACTGGAGTTATTAATCTGAGTGTCACAGGGATTATGCAAATGAATGAGGGAGAGAGAGAGAGAGAGAGAGAGAGAGAGAGAGAGAGAGAGAGAGAGAGAGAGAGAGAGAGAGCAGCGAGAGAAGAGTCTGGATGTCAGCAAACTTGTGTTGGCATTCACCAGAGGGAGATAGTTTTGTTTGAAAGGGTTGGATCATGGTTGTGATCATGGTCCCCTTGTTCTGACCTGATTCAGACAGTGCTGGTGAAAAGGTTGTCTTTATGTGGGGAGATGTGCTACGCGGAAGGAGTAATGATGAGCCCGTTGTTTCACAGTGTAGAGAGTCAGACTACACGTTCATATTGATTTCCCTTTTCAATAGCTCTCAGGCCAACATTTTTTTTTGACGTGCAGCAGATGTCGACATGACAGCTTGCACCAACATTTGAAAACCTGTGTCAACATAAATACACAAATTAAAACATAGAAATAAAAATATAGAAATTAAATCTTGATGACGATAGTTTGCTGGAGATTATGTTAATACATTCTCTTCTCAACGAGCCACATCATTTCAGAAAGTATTTGCATCCCAGTTTGTCCACTTGCTGTGTGCCAACTTGCTGGGAGACGATTTGTCTTAGTTGTATCTTGATCACAGATAATGTTTTTTTTACAAATTGGCCCACAGTTTCTCAGCATGATATTAGATTGATAGATGGTGACATGCAGGTTATCATCTCAAACCAGCTTTACTTCGACCGCTCTCACTGGGTTGTTTCCAGCAAGCTTGACATGTGTTTCTCTCCCGCAGATCAGTCCGGCCTTCCTCCAATCTCAGTGGGGAGGAGCCTGTTAAAAAATGCCCAATCAGATCAGGTTCTAATTGGTTTGTGAAGTCATAAATCTAGCCTCGCGAGAGCAGCCTCCTCGCAAGAGCAGGAGTGGGAGACTCCTGGAAGCAACTTGTTCCTAATCTACCTGTGGGACTTTGCAGATTGGAAATAGATCAGATGGGGAAAGCTTGCTACCTGCAGTGGTTCTTTCTCGCCCCGGTGGACGATTATTGGCAGGTTTTGGGGCCCTGCCGCGAAGGGTGAACGAATGCATTTCTGCAGATGACTGTGAGGCAGAGGAAAGATTGAATTCTCACTCCCTTCCATCTGTGTGTGTGGTGTGGGGAAACGGGCGAGCCTCCTAGAAAATGGGCAGTGATAGATGAGGTACATGGAAGAAGACAGCTAACCCTGCTCTCCAGCCTGGCTGAATCAGGAAACTGTCTGCCAACTAAATGCCTCTCCCTCCCTTCCTCCCTCCTTCACGCTCTCATTATAACGTTCTCCCTTTTCTGCTTGGCCTCGCCTCTTCCTCTGCTTAGGAATCAATCGTTTTGTTAGTGCTTACCAGACAACAGATCTTTAGTCATTATGAAATTGTGCCTTATATCACCGCTTAATGAGCACTACACCCACTGCAAGCATTCCAGGCAGCAGCTAATGGTCAAACAAGAGAAAAATGCTTTACCTTCTTTCACTCTTCAGTGTGGGTGCACATGAGTAGCCTACTTATAAGAGTGAATTCAAATGTTTACTGTAAATGATGCAACTTCATGTCAGTGTTTTTTTTAACCAAACAGGTGTCAAGCAGATTCAAATCCTGATAGAAACAGGCACTCAGATGGCATTTTTTGGACAGTTTTGAATTGAGTTTTCCCTTATACAATTGGATAGGTGTCACACCAGCTTAAGGAGCTGCTGCTGACCTTTAAATAATTTAATTAGTGTGAATTTTAGTGGAGCTTTAGTGTGCTGTGATGGTCTGGATCTTGTTTTATTCCCACTGGAAACATTCGCACACATCTATATGATAGCACTCAAACAGATTGAGCACTCCTTGAAAAAAATAATAACACCACTCTTGGGTGGACAGCCAACAATCCATTTAGCCAAGCCAAAAGTCAGCTAATGACAGGTGGTGGCCATATTTGACCTTGTTACCTTTTTGGAAAGGTTCTTTTTTCAAACCTACAAAGTAAGTATCCGTGGCTCTGCTCAGGCCTCTTATTCCAGCCTTTGGGTGCTCCTTTATTCATTGCTTGGATAAATGTACATGACCCCTTACAATAACAGGAGCTGCCCCACAGGGCACACTTGAGTGATGTGACATTCCATCTTATCTGAGATGACTTTTAAAGATTGCGTAAGTAAAGGACAGCAGGACGATAGAAGGGAAATATGGGGGGTGGGGATAGCAGAGGAAAATGGACAAAATCAAATCAGCGTAAGCAGATAGGTTAAGCAGAAAAGGTCAGAGACAAGAAAAAAAATTAGACAAAAAAAGTAACATGACATAAAAAGCCTTTTTTTTGGCAGTGTCGGAACAAAATATTTGACAGTTGGGAAGACGCGCTCACTATTGCCTGTTTGTAAAAACTCATTACTCATCCAAAATGGGAAGATCTTTTCACAGTAATTGAGACATGCACAGTGCTCTTCATTCTTAAAATACCATTCTGTAAATGTAGTGTTTGAATTTGCATACAGATAAGACGAGGTCTTCCGTCAAACACACAGGAGAGCACTCAACAAGGATTCCGTATTTTAATCAGTGGAAGTTAATGCTTTGCAAACAGTCTTTGTAAAATGTTCCTAATTAGCCCATCGTGCAGTCATAATCACTTCAGAAATAAATTAGCTGAAGGAATTCTAGCAGGCTAATGACCTGCATTGGTCCTCACAGCCACCCCCTTCTAAGCTGTCATGTTCAAAGAGGAGCACTCAGAGAACACTTACTTTGTTCCTCACCTTTTGCTCTGTGAGTAAATATCATATACTTCACCGGTGTATGCACTCAGCACTAAGAAATAAGCTCAATCATCGTCATGTGCTAATGTGCTGTCTGTTATTTAATCTTTTGATGCTTACAAGAGATTATTGTTGTTTTGCTTTGTAGAACTACCGAATTGATTGGCAGGGATATTGCCCTTGATTTGTGGAACGTCTTCAATTTAACTTGTTGATTTAGTTTTGGCAACACATGGCCCGTGTGTTCTTTATCATTTAGACTTCATTAGACAAATGCTCGTAAAAAAAACAAAAAAAAAAACATTGAGCAGCATTTTTACACATTTACAAGTCACCTCAAATTTTGCCTCATCTCTTGGACTCCCTTGACCAAATAAATAAATTATAAAAGACAAATAGCCTCTCCGGGAACCATCACCTTACCGTGGTGGAGAGGTTTGTGTGCCCCTGTGAACCTGAGAGCTGTGTTGTCCGGTGCCTAGTGCTCCTGGTAGGGTCTCCCAAGGCAAAGTGGTCTCAGGTGAGGGGCCCGACTAAGAATGGTTCAAAATACCTCATGGAAGATCGTGATAGAAGAGGAGAGACCCTGCCCGGAGGAAGCCCGGGGCCCTCGGCTGGAGCCAGGCCCAGACAGGGGGCCCGCCTGCGAGCGTCTGGTGGCCGGGTCTGCCACGGGGCCCGGCCGGGCACAGCCCGAAAGAGCTACGTGGCAACACACTCCTCCTCTACAACGGATGGGCCCACCACTCATAGGAGGAACCGCTGGGGTCGGGTGCGCTGCTTACAGGGTGGCAGTGAAGGGCGGGGACCACGACGGACCAGACCCGGGCGGCAGAGGCTGGCTTTGGGGACGTGGAACGTCACCTCGCTGTGGGGGAAGGAGCCGGAACTGGTGCGGGAGGTGGAGCGCTACCAATTAGATCTGGTGGGGCTTACCTTCACGCACAGTCTTGGCTCTGGAACCGTACTTCTGGACAGGGGTTGGACTCTATTCTTCTCTGGAGTTGCCCAAGGTGTGCGCCGGGCCGGTGTGGGGATACTCACGAGCCCCCGGCTGGGCGCTACTACGTTGGAGTTTACCCCGGTGGACGAGAGGGTCGCCTCCCTACGCCTCCGGGTTGTGGGGGGGAAGACTCTGACTGTTGTTTGTGCGTATGCACCAAACAGCAGTTCGGAGTATTCGGCCTTCTTGGAGACCCTGAACGGAGTCCTGCATGGGGCTCCGGTAGGGGACTCCATAGTTCTGCTGGGAGACTTTAACGCGCACGTGGGCAATGATGGAGACACCTGGAAAGGCGTGATTGGGAGGAACGGCCTCCCTGATCTGAACCCGAGTGGTCGTTTGTTGTTAGACTTCTGTGCTGGCCATGGTTTGTCTATAACAAACACCATGTTCGAACATAAGGATGCTCATAAGTGTACATGGTACCAGAGCGCCCTAGGCCGAAGGTCGATGATCGATTTCGTGATCGTATCATCTGATCTGAGGCCGCATGTTTCGGACACTCGGGTGAAGAGAGGGGCGGAGCTGTCAACTGATCACCATCTGGTTGTGAGTTGGGTCAAAGGGTGGGGGAAGACTCTGGACAGACCTGGTAAGCCCAAACGGGTAGTGCGGGTGAACTGGGAACGTCTAGCGGAGGCCCCTGTTCAAGAGATCTTTAATTCGCACCTCCTGCAGAGCTTTTCTAGCATCCCTGTGGAGGTTGGGGGCATTGAACCCGAGTGGTCGATGTTCAAAACTTCCATTGCTGAAGCCGCGGCGGGCAGCTGTGGTCTCAAGGTCTTAGGTGCCTCAAGGGGCGGTAACCCTCGAACGCCGTGGTGGACCTCGGTGGTCAGGGAAGCCGTCCGACTGAAGAAGGAGTGCTTCCGGGATATGTTATCTCGGGGGACTCCTGAGGCAGTTGCAAGGTACCGACAGGCCCGAAGGGCTGCAGCTTCTGCCGTGTCAGAGGCAAAGCAGCGGGTGTGGGAGAAGTTCGGAGAAACCATGGAGAAGGACTTTCGGTCGGCACCAAAGTGTTTCTGGAAGACCGTCCGGCACCTCAGGAGGGGGAAGCGGGGAACCATCCAAGCTGTGTACAGTAAGGATGGGACGCTGTTGACCTCAACTGAGGAGGTAGTCGGTCGGTGGAAAGAGCACTTTGAGGAACTCCTGAATCCGACTAACACGCCCTCTATGTTGGAGGCAGAGCTGGAGGCTGATGGGGGATCATTGTCAATTTCCCTGGTGGAAGTCACTGAGGTAGTCAAACAACTCCACAGTGGCAAAGCCCCGGGGGTTGATGAGATCCGTCCAGAAATGCTGAAAGCAATGGGTGTGGAAGGGCTGTCTTGGATGACACGCCTCTTCAACATTGCGTGGAGGTCGGGTACAGTGCCGAAGGAGTGGCAGACCGGGGTGGTGGTTCCTATTTTTAAAAAGGGGGACCAGAGAGTGTGTTCCAACTACCGGGGTATCACACTTCTCAGCCTTCCCGGCAAAGTCTACTCCAAGGTGCTGGAAAGGAGGGTTCGGCCGATAGTCGAACCTCAGATTGAAGAGGAACAATGCGGATTCCGTCCTGGCCGTGGAACAACGGACCAGCTCTTCACTCTCGCAAGGATCCTAGAGGGAGCTTGGGAGTTTGCTCATCCAGTCTACATGTGTTTTGTAGATCTGGAGAAGGCTTATGACCGGGTTCCCCGGGAGATACTGTGGGGGGTGCTGCGGGAGTATGGGGTGAGGGTGTCTCTTCTCAGGGCCATCCAATTTCTGTACGCTCAAAGCGAGAGCTGTGTACGGGTTCTCGGTAGTAAGTCAGACTCGTTTCCGGTGGGGGTTGGCCTCCGCCAGGGCTGCGCTTTATCACCAATCCTGTTTGTGATATTTATGGACAGGATATCAAGGCGTAGTCGTGGTGGGGAGGGGTTGCAGTTTGGTGGTCTGAAGATCTCATCTCTGCTGTTTGCGGATGATGTGGTTCTGATGGCATCATCGGCCTGTGACCTTCAGCTCTCATTGGATCGGTTTGCAGCCGAGTGTGAAGCGGTTGGGATGAGGATCAGCACCTCTAAATCGGAGGCCATGGTGCTCAGCAGGAAACCGATGGATTGTCTATTACAGGTAGGGAATGAGTCCTTACCCCAAGTGAAGGAGTTCAAGTACCTCGGGGTCTTGTTTGCGAGTGAGGGAACAATGGAGCGTGAGATTGGCCGTAGAATCGGAGCAGCAGGGGCGGTTTTGCACTCGCTTTACCGCACTGTTGTGACGAAAAGAGAGCTGAGTCGTAAGGCAAAGCTTTCGATCTACCGGGCGATCTTTGTTCCTACCCTCACCTATGGTCATGAAGGCTGGGTAATGACCGAAAGAACGAGATCGCGGGTACAAGCGGCCGAAATGGGCTTTCTCAGGAGGGTGGCTGGCGTCTCCCTTAGAGATAGGGTGAGAAGCTCAGTCATTCGTGAGGAACTCGGGGCAGAGCCGCTACTCCTTTGCGTTGAAAGGAGCCAGTTGAGGTGGTTCGGGCATCTGGTAAGGATGCCCCCAGGGCGCCTCCCTAGGGAGGTGTTCCAGGAGCGTCCAGCTGGGAGGAGGCCTCGGGGAAGACCCAGGACTAGGTGGAGAGATTATATTTCCACGCTGGCTTGGGAACGCCTCGGGATCCCCCAGTCAGAGCTGGTTGAGGTGGCCCGGGAAAGAGAAGTTTGGGGTTCCCTGCTCAAGCTGCTGCCTCCGCGACCCGATTTCGGATGAGCGGTTGAAGATGATGATGATGATGATGAGACAAATAGTAATGGCCTCTTTAATGTGATGTGTGAATTTTAGCCTAATTTGCTGCATAGTACACATTTTAAATGTTGTATGTATACAACATTTTAAATGTCTTCTTTAAAAAG
>OX442369.1:12004067-12311567 GCA_949357725.1 Hyperoplus immaculatus
CAGCAAAGTAGGCTAAACTTGTCATTATAATATGTCATTGACGTAAAGGCACAACAAGCACAGGTGTACATTATATTTTCATTATAATTTGTTATTAATAATGTGTATGCAGCTTAATCCAGTAGTAGAGTTAAATCCAACAATTCAAATGCGGTTGTTTAATCTTTAAAACTGCAGCTTTAGATTTTACACACACACGATAGTTGATGGTAACTGCTGTAGGCCTAGTAGCCCACGGTTAAGTTGAGCAGTTGAGCAAATTCTAAAGTAAAAGTAAAAAGAGTAACATAAATAGGCTAGTATGTTGACTAGAGAGTAGGCTACATGCCTCACAGATTAAACACAGTACAGTCCAGTAAAGGTAGCCTATTTAGTTACATTCAACCACTGCAAAGCTAATTAAAACGGACACTTAATTAATTGTAATTACACCTATTCCTGCTGCAGGAGTCCTTCCAATCTCTCTTTAACACTTTGTGACATTGTGGTGTTCGGATTTGTCAGCTGGGTGAGTTCAGAGGTAACTTTCCCTCTTCATTTCATGTGAATAAACTCAACATTGCACATTATACAATGTAATAACAGTTTTTGTTTGGTTGTAATGTTGCCTTAAATAAAGTTATGACGATTTCCCCCCTGATTGGTAGGCTTCTTTGTTTGTAGCCTATTTGGTTTCGTGGTCGGTGTTAAGCTAGGTGTTAGCTTTGAAACTTTCAAAGCTAACACCTAGCAATAACTTATTGGCAGAGGTGGGTAGTAACGCGCTACATTTACTCCGTTACAAATACTTGAGTAACTTTTTGAATAAATTGTAATTGTAGGAGTAGTTTTATTGCAACATACTTTTACTTTTACTTGAGTAAATATTTGAAGAAAGAACGGTACTTTTACGCCGTTCCATTTGGCTATGTGACGGTCGTTACTTTATTGTTTTATATATTTTTTTATTACATGCGAGAGCTATTTCTCTCATGATTTCTCTCCCCGGGGACGTCTTCAGCCAACATCTCTATCAGGTGACTATTTTAACCAATACAAACCACATTACAAAAGCTTGCCAATCAAATGCAGCCACTTGATTCACCTGACAAGTGTTGCCATGTTGTCATAGGGCTCAACAATGTCCACGGACTTTTTTAACAGCTCCGGTGTGAGTACCAGATGTGCTCGGCTGCCAGATCGGCTCGGGGTCCTCACACCGGTTCCGCACCGATGTTGTGTCCATGGCTGTGCCATGTAGGCTCCATGCAGATTTTACAGACTATCTGGGTGAGTCGGGAAAATGGAAGAAACCGCTGATTCCAAGGAGCAATAACCACACCCCTGGCCTCACATACAAACTCACAAGCTCTCAATTACACAAACTCACAAAATAACAATCACACACTCACAATCACATAGACACAGACTCCCACACACTCGCAATTAGGCCTACAGAGAAACTGTTCTTCTTTGACACATGTCCTGTTCTCCCTGTAGTTTACTCACTGGCCCCCAGTCTGGCTGTGTGACAGTCTGAGAGTGGTCTCTTTTTTTCAGCCTCTCTGTAGTTTCATACGTTAAGTGAGTGTGCCAGCAGGTTTTGATGTGTAACAAAGTTTAATTTTGTGTGTTTTATATTTTTGACACAACACAACCTAGATAATTTCCTCAGGGCCTGTGACATATTGAAGGAATTAGTTTAAAAATGTGTATGTGCAAAACAATGTTATAAGTATATTGGTTTTAATTAATATAATTTTGGATAAACCTAATTTATTATAATTGTATTTGAAGGGTGGTGTAGGCTATTTAATTTGGCAAATAATTAATGTATTTTTGTTTTTGTTCAAGGGTTATTCATTTTATTTTTAAAAACCTTATTTATTGTTTCATTTTAAAGGATGTTATTTAAAATATCTTTATTTGAACATTGCTGTTTTATATTTTGTTCGTGTCTATTTTGTACCGTTTGTGTTACTCTGTATATTTCAAAAATAAATCCGGAGTAATTCAGTAGGCCTACTTGTACTCTTGAGTACTTGAGTAGTCTTTTCACTGCATACTTTTTTACTCTTACTTGAGTAATTATTTGTATGAGTACTTTTACTTCTACTTGAGTAATTATAATCTTAAAGTAACTTACTTTTACTTGAGTACATTTTTTGGCTACTCTGCCCACCTCTGCTTATTGGTGCAAAATTTAACTGTCTGTGACAGGATAATTACCCCATTAATTTTATTCTTTTATTTTGGTTTATTTTGCTTATTGTTTGCAGCAGCTTCTGAAGAAAGGTGTCAGGGAGAACATGGGTGAAATAAGGGAGGCAGAATTCAACATATTTTCTATGTAGCCTAACCTTTGCTAATGCTGCAAAAACAATTATATTATACATAAGTAATATTTTGTAGTACTGAGCTGTAATAAAGCTTATAGCTTATTCATTGTTTGATATTTTTAGCATGGCAGTGACTTGGAAGTCGCAGTAAGCAAATCTGGATAATTCTTGTTGTCAAAAATCACTTTTTTCTCAAAAATCTGTGAATTTCTAACAATCTGCTGGGATGTGTAAACAGGCATGTTGCTAGCTACAGCGGGACCCTTTGTTTACATACAATTTTTCTATACCAGTTTAGAGAGCCTAGGCTGTGTATTAACAATGGATTTCTTTCTTCAGCACACACACAGTACGGACATGAGGAGATATTCACTCATTTTGATAACAAGCATTCTCCAGAATCGCTGACTCCACATTTAAACGGTCATCTATCTTAAACTGAATCTTAAGTTCATCCAGGTTCACAAGTGCAGTGAGGATATGTGTTTGCACATGAGAGTGTTTCATAGTATGTGAAAGTTGGTTGCCCAAACCAGGCTGTATTAGTAGAGCTTTGCAACAATGGTAGAACACACAATATGTAAATATAGCAAAACCTACTAAATGGAAGAAGGCCTACTAAACTTATAGAAATAATAATAGTTTATGCCCATCAGCTTCAGGAAAAATGCACTAAATATGCTGAAATATTTCAGATTTTGAGTGATGCAAACATGTTGTGGTTGTGTTTTATTTTACCCCTGTACCACATAATATCCATGTGATTTATATTTACCACTATATCTTCAATTTTTATAAGGCAGTGTGAATAGCTGCAGTTGATTTAATCTTTTCTGGTATGATGCAGACCAGAGAAAATGAACTAAAAGTGTGGTCACACTATCAGTTGCTTCTGTATCAAAACCACAAAAATGAATTGAAATATTGCACAAACTATTCAATCGTTCTACTTTTGCATCCACAATAAAGACTTGGGAAGGGAAAGCTATTTAGGCTGAAATTACAGATGTCAGCAGTCATGCTGTCCAGGAATCATAGAAACATCTAAAGCTTTGGCTGCCGCTTATTGAATTTGAGGAGTTTCCATTGCTCTTTGATCACACATAATACACACTCGCAGACACTCATTAGAGGAAGCTTTGATTTGTTTGTTCTGACCATTACTCGCATAACTATTGGCTTACTGGGAAAGTGCTGTTTTACAGCCAAAAGATGCAGCGTTGACAGCGCTTTTCTGTTAAGAGAATATGATATAGCCTAATTATTTGAATTTGTGTGATACACAACTGTTTTCCAACACCTCTGCGTTTTGTGTTTTAAATCCTCTAAAAGCCTTGTATGACCATGCCTCTTCTTCACTCTTGGTACAATGCATACTAACCTGTCTCGTGTGAATTTGTGTCTGAGGTTCCAGGTTTCACTATTGCGACGGAAAACCCTTCCAGAGTGTGTACAAGACCGAGCAGAGCTGAAATCCGCATCATTCTTTCCACCATTAACATCAGAGGATGTTTTACTGGAAGCAGCTGAGGAGGAGGATGACTACACACGTCTGAAAGGTTTTTACTTCGACAAGGTGCAGTCACTTTGACCACACACACACACAGAGACACAAACACACAAACACACTTCACACAATCGTTGTATGAAAAGATAATTTCATTTTACACCAAGGATTTTTTATCAGCATTTGCCGCTGACCGACGCTGCCATTATGGTGCTGATGATAATCAATCTCAAATCAATTAGGCAGTGATTGCTGAGTCAATGGGGGAGGCTGGTTAAATATTGATAAGCGTCTAAAAGGCCCATCAGGGTCTATTGACAACTCGGGGAGACAGACAGCACTGGTTCAGCTGAGAGGGGAGGGAGGAGTGATGTAGAGATGGCTCAGGGGCTCGGGTCATATTCTCTACTCAAGCTGGCCACTCTGGTAATCAATGCAAACCTGCTCCCTCTGTGGCTGTAAGCTCTGTTCATAATCTTGATTTTACTGTTTGAAGTATCTGCCCTACAGTTATGAAACTACCTAGACCCTAACCTTGATAAGAGAAGAAATTAGTGTCTTAAAACTGTGTTTAGTGGCATTGTTTTAATTTATAATCAGGCAAAAGTGAGCTGATCTATCCAGGTTTGCCATGAAAGTTTACTATTTGCATTGAGTATGCCATACTCACTGTCACTCCTAAAAGGCTGTGATTTGTGGTAAATAAATGTGTGCGTGAATCCAAGCGTTCCTCTCCTCTGATCAGCCCATCAGATGCTTTGTATTTTCAATGCTGCTTCAATTTAGTAATACATATTCCATACCTATCAATTACCTCCTGTATTAAAAAAACAAGCAAGTAAACTTATCATTTATTGATTTATTATATTGCATTGCAGTATTGTCCACAATAATCAAAATTGCACAATCTCACTTCATCTTTTGTCAGTAACGGATGTAATATGATTGATCCGGACTTGTGCAAGGTCTATTTTTCATTGCTCATGGTCTGCTTTTATGTAGTGTTTTCTATGTGTATATACAATTATTTTGTGGATTTTGGTGGCCGGTTACTGGAGCACACTTTGGGACACACTGAAAGCTCAGTCCAGCAACTGCTTTTGATCATAACTTTTGCCATGAAGTCATATTTCAGAAGGGATAAAGGATTTGTAATGTCTAAGCTGAACATTAATAAGCTTTCCTCTAGACTAGGAAATGCTGTATTTGATATGTTGCTATTCTTTTTTGGATGCCATTTCTCGTGGTCCAATTCATAACTGCTTCAGGACGGATGAGAAGTTCCCTTATTGTGCTAGACTTTAAAAAAATATATGTTTTTGGGACATTTTTACCTTTTTTAATGGACTGTTAAAAGCTAGAAAGTAGACAGGAATGTGGGGAGGGAAAGGGGGAAATGACCTGAAACAAAGGTTGCTGGCGACATTGCATTTATTTGGGCTGGACTGTTTTAATTGAGCAATTAGGTTTACCACTTCATATTAAGTTAAGTTGCTACGAGGAACTTATATATATTTCTAAAACAGTCTAATTTTTCCTCTGATACATTATATGTAGCAGCAAATGAGACCATCAGTGCAAAGAATGCTATTTGTATCTTATTTGCTTAATGCCTGTGTCATTGGTAAGCTAACCCAGGAACAACAGCTGGCATAGTAAAAACACTACAGCTTTTGTCCAAAGGGGGCCCATGAATGAACACACACCGAAAATTACTCGGAGCACCTTTTAATTATAGTGCAGGGGTTGACACTAAGGTTTCAAAAGCACTTGCCCATAAGGCAAGTACAGGTAATGTTTTACTTGCCCGAATGTCGTGTTCACTTGCCCAAAAAAACTGTTAAACAATGATATATAATAGGCTAATTAAATTATACATTTTAGCGAACCGTATCTCTTAAATGCAAACACAGCTTACTAGTCTCATCCTGACCACATACAACCAACAACAATTAATATAAGCCTAGATATCATGACATCACATAGTGCTTGGTCCTGCTGCAGCATTGTGAAAGGGCCTCTTTTTGCCAGGCACCTGGCCTGGTTTTGGGGGTCTCAGAAAACTCAGTCTAGCTCAGAGTCAAGCTGAAGGTAAGCTTCCACACAAAAGTGTTCAGAAAAATGTAACTTATTTTACTTATTTAAAACGGTCACATTGTGCGAAAAAGTGATAGTCTGCCATAAAATGATTAAAGTCCACCATGTTAAACTTATTGCCAAGTTATACTGTAAGTAGGGAGGGGGATCATTAATTTCTATTCATATTGATACCATTATAAAGACTCCACAATCCAAATCTTTATCGATACTTTTCTATTATTTTGTTAAAAGAGAACTGGTATTATTGCTTTAATTGCTTATAAGATGAGCAGAGCTCAGGATAGGACTTTAAACAGGTCATAATTCCATATTTAGGCCTACTAATAATTTTATATTGCTGGGGAAACAAGTTTTTCACCCAAACTGTATTATTCAAGCTTCTCACGAAAAACTTAAATTTCTTTTTTTCTTGATGTTACATTTGAACACATCATGATGTCATTTTATTGACCTGTGCCTAATAATCATTTTACTGAGCCGACCTGAACACATCACATTTGAACCGCGATTTTTTTTTAAAGCCAACTAGTTCTTATCCTGCAGATTTTAATATGGATTTAAAAACTATCACGTTTTTTAACTGCGGGACTTGCTACACAGTCTCTCGTTTGCGTTTGTTGATCACCGCTGCTTTGAATGAATGATGAGACGGTGCCGAGCCCGTCTGCAGCATGGTCTGCAGCGGCAGCGGCTCAGCGGACAGATTTTTTTTTCTCTTTTTTTTGGAGACAGAGTTGAAGCGGTTTGAAGGAGTTTCTTCAAGACAGTCGAAGGTACAACACTTTTACAGTCTATGATGCAGACCACTGATGGAATAATTCGCCAAAGTAGGCCTAATTAGTTGAAGATGACCCGACTCTACTCGATATTTAAAATTACATCATGTGACCTACTGGACCCCATAGCGGTATTGATAAGCTCAAACGTTATTGATTTCTGGGGTTTGAATATAGCGGAACCAGGTCCTAGGCTTTCGGAACGTAGACAGCGAAACTGCGCGCACACAGGCTGTTGTGTGTGTGTGTGTGTGTGTGTGTGAGAGAGAGAGCGAGCGAGAGAGAGAGCGTGATGCTGCTGGCTGCCGCGCGCAGCTGCTCAATAGTAGCCTAAATATAGCCGATCTATTTTGTGTGAGTTAGCGGGAAAAAATTGTTTTGCGGACACATGAATAAATAGCTTAGACTACTGACAACTCATCTAAAATCCACTTGCCCGGTCGGGCAACCAAAAAGCAATATCAACTTGCCCGAACATTATTTTCACTTGCCCCGGGCAAGCGGGCAAGCGTTAGTGTCAACCACTGCAATGTTTTGCCCTAATTGCATGGAAGAAAAATGTAACAATAAGGATGTTTACGTTGTGTAAGCCTATGTGTAATATACATTACATGATCGCAAGCTGGCTCACTAACTTAGCTGTATTAAGGAATGATAGTATTTCAAAAATGCCACTACTGCACTACCCTTTTAGTGTGTGTGCGTGCAGAGAGAATTAGTGCTTTTTTTTGGATGTTGATAAAGTCTTGGGACCCTACAGATTTATTTGCAAACATTTGTTAGATGGTATCGATTCCCCACGTTAACAAGCAATGCCGGATATCAGAATCCTTTATTGGGAGGAAGAAGCCAAAATCCTCCTGTCAGAAAAAACATGCTGTTTATATTCAGTTTTCATTTGACAGCAGTAATGTGTTTGACAGTTTTGAACCTATTCAATACTAGGACAAAATATTAGTATTTTTAGTTTGAATATCTTTCAGTATAGTATAATAGTACGTGCAGGATCAGTGTTGGCATTTGAAACCCATTTATTTGCACCATATTCTGTGCCATTTGCAGTTTGTGTTATATTGAGTCTGACGCTTGAGAGGAGATGAGCAAGGACTTTGCACTAATTATCATGCTGGCTAAACATGCTGTGTCAGTTAAATGGTGTTTGCAACAGGCGCAACCTCTAGTTGCTTATAGCAGCTACTTCCTGACACTCCCAATCAGCTTGATTGATGGGATCCTAAGCCACTCCCTTACTCTGATTGGCAGCTTAATGACAAGGGAAGAGGAAGCTAAAGAAGACAAGGCTTTTTATGGTACTTAGCTAATCCAAGTACGTTTTTGTTCCTAACATGTATATGTGTATTTGCCACCAGTATCAGAAAATATTCATCTGTAATAATCTGTTTGGGCTTTTTTCTTCGGCTTCCCTGAAACCGTCACATTTATCAAGATTAGGCAACTGGTGGAACCCAATTTTCCCTCAAAATGAATCAATCTCACTGAATGCCTGCAACAACTGATGCCGACTGTCCAAGTGACTCGTGGTATAACCAACTCTGACAAATATTCAAGGCTCATACCAAAGCACCGATTAGACAGCTGAGTGATCCATCTTCTGAAGACAGTACTGCAAGTCATGTATGCATCGATCTGCATTTGTTTCTCATTGGCAGTTAATACCATTTGCCTTTTGAGAAAGGCGATTTGCCCATGGTTTTCCTTAAATCGTTGCCTTTTACAACCATAAATCAAGTCACTGTGGTTCAAGCCTTAATATCATCTTTGATGCCGACCCTTCCTTTGTGTGGTTGTTCTTCTTTGACAACACAGCTGTTTAAATGCCTCCCCACTGTCATTAACTCTTCATCTTTCATCTTTGCACTGTGCCTAGCAAGCTATGACACAGTGTGTGCTTTCATTTGCTGGCTCTTTGCTGCCTGCTTTACATGGTAAATGTAATGTTCTTGATTAAATCCTTGCAATCACTGGCACTTTGCCAGCTTTCAGCTTCATATTTCATTCTATTCAAATGTGCTGTTTTTTTTACAATATCCTTTCAATGCTAAATAGGATCCTTATCATTTTTCATCTAGGTAACAGTATCCCAATGGAGTAAATTGTTTGTAATCAGTGAATTATAGCAGCATTTAATCTTAAAAGGCTTGTCGTGTGGAATCGCTTTGATGTGAGCTAATTCAATATAAACCTAACCTGGGGCCACTTAAAATGGAGATTGGGGTTGCGATAAGATTTGCCTTTTGGAATACTAGCGCTGAGTTTGGCACACCCAGTGAAGACTAATCGTGTAAAGGAAATCATTTCATTGAACCATTCCCGAGAATATGAGGAAGATGAATTAACAGCAGCTGGTTGTATTCCGTCACAAGCCAAAGCTGGCTTGTGCGTTGTACCAGAACTTTGATTAGTATAAAACTCCCTGTTATGTAATTATTATTATTATTTTGGTATTGGAAGTTGGCAGTGTAACAATTATAACAGTTTTTTTCTGTTCAGATGTGCTTTGAGCAGCTGGGAAATTCTACATTACATATTGTGTATATGCTTTATATCTAGACAGCTACCTCCTATTCTTGCAGGTCCAATGTGTGTTTCTGATGCTGAAATTAGGCTTCATGCTCTCAGCATACCTCTCTATGGTTAATTCATATTTAAATAAAAAAAATAAGCTACACTGTAAGTGTAAGATAAAAACTACAATAAATACAGGAAGAAAGCAGGACATGTATTGTAACAGGGAGAAGATTTACTCCTACTAGACTGGCCATTTGGTACAATTCTAATTAATCCACCAACTCTCCCTGGGACTGCTGTTAGCACTGAAACCGTTCCCACAAACTTACTTGGCCAAGGACACCAGCTAAGAGGAATTTAATCAATGTGATGGATAACATTTGTCTTTACAGCTCCCATGTTAACCATTCAAGGCGACAGTACTTTTCCTTCTAAATGTTCTTACCTTCTTTTTGCTGGCAAGTGACGAGGTAAAGTAGAACCCAAAGGCAGGGAAAAAAGTAGAGTCATTGCCATCACAGGGATGGGGATGGAGGGTGGAAAATGGAATGCAACAAAACTGCACCTAACCATGTCTGAATGCATTTTTTTCATTATAACTGTTAAACAGTGCCACTGTACTGGCTCTGGGGCCTTAAAGACTGATAACCATTCAATTGTGACTTGTTATTCTGCCTTTTTGAATATCGATTTGTGGACATAAACAACTTTATTTTAAATATAGAAAACAGATAACCAAGAATTTGATGTTTTCTGAAGCCAACATATGGGGCGGCAGTGGCGAAGTGGGTAGGGTGTTCGCCTCTGGTGTGCAGGGTCGGAGGTTCGATCCCCCGTCTCCCCGCCACATGTCGAAGTGTCCCTGGGCAAGACACTGAACCCCGAATTGCTCCCGATAGTTAGCTTAGTTAGCTTAGCACCCTAGTGCTAAGCCTACCCTGCGTGGTAGCTGCTGCTATCGGTGTATGAATGTGTGTGTGACTGGGTGAATGTGTACAAAAACAATGTAAAGCGCTTTGGGTCTGTGATAAATGGAGATATAGCGCTATACAAGTCCATTTACCATTACCATTATATACAATTAAGCCTACGAAAAATATATGAGGCGGAATTTGTATGTCAGTCATTTTTTAAACCTTAAAATGTAAATCCAGTATACATTTGTGTATGTATTGTGTTACCTTTTACATCATTTCAAGGGAGAACTGCCTACTTATTTAGGGAACAGTACTTAATTAAACCTTCTTTTCAATACAAACTATAGTGTACTACATCAACCTTTTTATCATCTCCTACCACTTTTTAATGCTATAGGCTATTTTACAGTGTGGAGGGACAGAGATGAAATGGGGTACAGAGGGGGGTGACATGCGGAGAACAACGTATTTGAACCCGCGTGTGCTGCGATGAGGACCGAGCCTCTATGGGGAGGATGCTCTAACCGCTACACCCGAGTAGGTGTGCATGAAGGCATTTTTTCATGGCACTGATTTCATGCCCTTAAAGCCACAGTAGTACAGGCTACACCAAGCACCAATTGGAATAGCCTTTTATTTGTCTTTTTGGTATTTGTTTTGGTATTTCTGAGCAAATTAATACTAATTTGAAAAAATTCTTCTCAGCTAAATTTAAAGCAGGATAGAGCCACATTTGGCTTTCATCAAGTCACTGTGGTTCACAACAGACCAGAGAGAGAGACTATTCAGGTGTAAGTTATTCTGTATTGTGACTCTCAGTTGTGCTAGGCTACAAGGCCTCAAAGAAAGCATTTCACAGAGCTGCATAATTACTGTACTGTGTAATCATGGGAGCTGTCACACCTTGCAAGACACTGAGGGCAAGATGAAATACATGCCACTAACAGGCCATGATACTCGACCGATCGGGTGAATTTGCATGTAGTGTCATTCAAGCAACTACTCCTTCCACCCTTCCATCAAATACTCACACAGTGAACAATAGTTTGGAATAGGCCTATATTAATTGAATCGTAACAAAACAAAAAAATTCTAACATGTTTCGACAAATATTATGTTACAATATCTGCTATTGTTGGCACCATTGGTGCAGGATAAATGAGAAAACTAGGATGAATTAAACCATGCATAACAAGCATCTTCCATCGAAATAACTTGCAGTACTTAGGAGTCGAACTGTACGTTATCCTGACATTCACATGAAACCCAGCAGTTGGTGAGATGGAGAACAAGGACAACATGAAAAAAAAACTGAAGAAAAACATGGATCTGTCATGAATATTAATATTTTCGATTGATTTGATTTTGGTGTTCTCATTCAATGGAGCAAAAGTGTGATTGACAGTCCAATGGCAACGTTGCACCAATCAATCAACCACTTGAATGAGCACTAGTCCCAATACCATATGTTGCCTATGTGCAGGACACTGCACTGTCTTAGGGATGCAATACCATTGTGCATTTTTTTATAATTTCATTTGAATAACTAACAAGACCGACCAAGTACGTGAGTATAAAAAATGTCTGAATATTCATTGAAAATGTTAATGCATTTTTTTATGGAAATCAGGCACTGAGCCAAGAGGCAGCAGATTTATAAACACCTGTTTGATGTTGATGTGTTGCCACAATCTCGCAGCAATTTCCATCAGCAAAGTGAAGTCTTGACTTCTACTTTACTTCTAAAATCGAAGAAGGAACAGTACATGTTTTACTCAACCGATGTACAGTATGTATGGAGTAACATTCACATTACAAGGATGATGAAGCAATGAACTGATCTGGAACTGTGCTCGAAGAAGGAAGGGAATTCTTTCTTTTAGCCAGAGAAGTGAAGTCTGTTCGATGAAATATTCAAAAAGCTGTTTTCCCCGGGTATAGAAATGTATCATCTATATATACTGTACATAGCGTCCTTTTTATCACATTCCCTGGTTCATGGATGATTCCTGATTCCGGCAATGCAATTTTTTTCCAGAGTTGGAGGATGAGAATAATGGTGATGAATAAAATATTCAACTCCCTACTTAGTCAGTGTGTGTGTGTGTGTGTGTGTGTGTGTCACATAATTCGGGAAGATCCAAATTACGATTTCAGAGTAACTATGAGAATGGATGGATATAGAAGGGGACTACTGCCCGGAGTAATTAAGTGTGGAAACTGAAGTCATAAAGATTGAAATATTAGACAATCTTGTTTAAACCTGAGGGCTAGACAAAAAAATAATGAGATACTAACAGTTGCTGAGTGCTAGCATAATCAACACCTCTACATGGGGCACAACGTGTCTTTAAGGGGAGATTCTCAACATTTTCTGTGAAATAATTCCACATGGAATCTGTACAAATTTCTTATTTTTCACATAAACATAAACAGTTGCACGTTACTTTAAAGACAAAAGCCTGTGAAACGCAAATCATCAAGATTATTCTACTCTTTTTTAACATTTAGTATATTTTCTGCAAATACTTGAAGTCTTACATGATGCCAGCATCCGGTGCAGTGTGTTGCATAGAGGAGTGAGATTATTGAAATGTATTTCATCTTGCAAGGTATTGGGATGGGCCGAACAAGGTACCTTCAAAGAGCTCGAAGGCTTTGATGAGTCCACTTCCTCTTCCTGGTGGATCTACAGGGCTGTGGGCTTCACTTTTCTCGAGTCATTCTGCTGTTCAGTCTCTAGAGAAGAGTTGGAGCCAAGTGAATGACTAGGACTCCTGAAATGAAAGACCTTTATGACATGTGGTTTCACTGTGTGACTTTTTAAGCCATGATGACAAGGTACCTGGCTCTCTGTAAAATTAAGACAGTGAGATTAACTTTCATTAAAATAGAAGCCTTCGCAATTTATTTTTATCCATATAAGCCATCTGGATATTGCAGGTCTCAGGATGTACTTGTGGGAAATTAGATATAAGCCCGAGGTTAATCATTCAAGACTAGCTAATTCACAGTCAGTAGTGTTTGACGATTCTGACAAAAGCATATGGTTTTTCAAAACACCATTATTCTTTTCATTTACAAAAGCACTATTAGAAAATACCCCATTTGAATTTATATTAAATAAATGTAATATCAGGGCCCTAGGAGAAGCATGTGTTTAATTTTGAATTGCAACCATTTTAAAATATTTGCTATCTGCTATTGCAGTACTTTATAATAATTGTCACCTTTTCCTGAGCTTGCAAATCTTAAGGCTGTATCTCACTGGGCTGCGACTGTTTGCGACAAGTTGGAGACTGCATTCGCGAGGGAGTCTCTAAACTGTCTTGAAACGTTCGTGGGTGTCCCAATTTTCCTCGCAGAGCGTGGCAGTCCTGTCGCTTCAATTTTGAACATGTTAAAAAAATGTAGTCTCTGCGAGTCAGAAAGTGTGAAAAGTGTGAGACAACTTTGTGAGGGTTTGGTGACATATGAAACTAAATTGCGACTGATTTGAGACAAAAATGAGACTGACATTCCGTTCGAGCGACGCTCGCTAGATGTTCGCAAGACATATATGAGAGCTCCCGGCAAGTTTTGGCCACGACATTCGCAAATGTGTCGTAAGTACCAACTCAGTGAGACTGCATGTGAAAATTGTCGCTAATGTGCATATTTTCTCGCAATTTTGTGTCTCCAACTTGTCGCACACAGTTGCTGCCTAGTGAGATAGGAGCTTTACACACAGGTGTCCCACTGACTGCAATTACCTCCTGACTTAGTAAATCAGGTGCCAATAACATGCAGTTAGGGAGCGCAAATCAAATGCACCCATACAGTACAAAGATTCTTGCAGATACAGTATGTGCTTTCATGGACAAAAATCTGTTCTCTTCACTATATGATCTGAGGTATTCCCTGGAAACATAAATCAGTCTTCATCAGAAGGATGTCATATCACAGGACATAGTTTTTGACAGATGATATCTGGAAAGTTTTGAGGAATCGCCTCACAAAGCAATAAGTCCTTAACTCAAATGCAAAATTCAAACTAAATTTCATAAATGCAAACCATGTACTTGCAATGTAGTTTACAAGATTGCATCAAAGTATCAGAATCTTGACACCAAAGCAATTCCTTAAAGGTCTATGCTGAACAATTGCCTGTCACCACAGTGTCAAACACTGAGATATGAGTGCTGACGGACTGAGTGGAAAAGAAAAGCAGAGCTTAACTGAAGATTTCCCACCAGACTCTCAATGACAGGTAACACTGCTTTCCCACTTAATTGCACCTTAGTTAAGATTCATTTTTTAGATACAGGAAGGGGCTCTGGTCATGTTTCATGTTAAAAAACCCTTGGACCACGCCACATTCTTCAGACAAGGCTCTTTTAGACTTTATTAATTCTGTGGCTAGCAACACCAAACATGGCCAGAGTTCTGAGTAGCTGTCTACACAGCAGGAGCTTGATTTGAGGGATTGCTTCAGGGACTGTAAACTCAGTGCCTATTGCCACAATATACACTCACTTATTAGGTACAGCAGTTCATTATCTTGTTAAAACATATAGCTTCTCAGCCAATCACATGAAAGCAACTCAATGGCATGTGGACCTTGACAGGGCAACTTATTTAAGTTAAAACCGAGCATCAGAATGGGGAATAAAGGGGGATTAAGTGACTTTATACATTATAATGTTGATGGTGCCAAAAGGGCTGGTCTGAGTATTTCAGAAACTGCTGATCTACTGGGATTTTCACGCACAACCATCTCTAGGGCTTACAGAGAATGGCCCGAAAAATAAAAAATATCCAGTGAGTGGCATTTGTGTGGACGAAAATGCCTTGTTGATGTCAGAGGTCAGACAAGGATGGGCATACTGGTTCAAGATGATAATAAAATGCAACAGTACCTCAAATAACCACTCATTACAACCAAGGTATGCAGAATACCATCTCTGAACTCAAAACACAACCAACCTTGAAGCAGATGGGCTACAGTAGCAGAAGACACCTGGGGTGCTACTCCTGTCAGCTAAAAACAGGAAACTGAGGCTACAATTCGCACAGGCTCACCAAAATTGGACAATAAAAGATTGGAAAAGTCTTGCCTGGTCTGATGAGTCTAGATTTCAGTTGTGAAAGTCAGATGGTAGGGTCAGAATTTGGTGTAAACAACATGAAAGCATGGCTTCATCCTGCCATGGACCATCAACCATGCCATGTTAAAAGTCGCTTAAATCCCCTTTCTTCTCCATTCTGATGCTCTGTTTAAACTTCAGCATGATGTCTTGACCACGTCTACATGCCTAAATGCATTTTTATATTATATTTGTATTACATTATATTTTATATTCATAAGCAATTGAACAGGTGTACCTATAAAGTTGCCGGTTTGACTTATGCTGCTAGAACCTATTGACTTTTTGGATCATGAGCTATTGTACAAGCTTCTCAAGATAATTTGGATTTTTTTTTGTGAGAGAGATTTGTGTGACAAATACTTAACGAGTTTCCGATAGTCGCCTGTCCCAAATGAAGGGTTATTTTTAGGGCTGCCCCTTTTATAGTCGTCCAAATGTTAGTCGACCAGAAAGGTCATTACTTGGAGGACATTTCATTGGTTGCTTAGTCGCAAAACAAAACAAAAAAATTCAAGGAAAAATTCATAAATAAATCAACTCTATGAACTGCGTCTTATCAAAATAAAACACAACTTATATGGCTCGACCATGTGGGAATGTAATTGGATAAAGACAGACACAGGATGTGGCTGGTGGAACTTGGCAGGAGTCCATGATAGTTTAGCAATGCTGCCTACACTTGCTAGCCTGGCTATTGCCAGTCAATCTCAATTTGATTTAAGAGTCTGGAAGTCTGGAATCAGCATTGTCATTTCCATGATTGAAGAGCCTTGATCAATGGAAGTAGATCAAATTGCCCCTCAATTGGGTAGACCTTAAACCCATCAGACCAATGAACCGCGGTCGTTTCACTGTCTTCATCGTGTTAAGACCGCCTCAAGCGCGCCTGAGAGAAAGCCTATTTGCAACCCGGTATCACGCCGAGGCGTGAAATAGACGCGCCGGTCCACGCGTGTCCCTCACAACGCCTTGCCTGACCAGGGCGTGTGAGTTACACGCGGCCCCCACCCGTCTAAATGAACGGAGGAATAGCACCAACAGGGGGCGAGATGTTCTCCCAGCATTTCAATACTATCCAGCTGCAGCCCCGGAGACAAACACCCTGGCGTGGGTGGTTAGGGTTAGGGCAAGGGGACAGGGAGAGGTTAGAATATAGATAGAACATTGACGGAACACCGCGGCGGCCATCTTGACTACGGGAGGTGGACCGGCGCGTCTATTACACGCCTTACCGTGATACTGGGACAGGCGGGGGGCGCGTGTAACTCACACGCCCTGGTCAGGCAAGGCGTTGTGAGGGACACGCGTGGACCGGCGCGTCTATTACACGCCTTACCGTGATACTGGATTGCTATTTGTGACTGGGGCCAGAATCTTAAGAAGGAAGTGAAGTGGGCCAAATACTGGTTTGGTCCAGACTAGTCTTGAATTTAAAATGTTAGCAATGTGAATAATTTTTTAAGTAGAGGTTAACTTGTGTTTCACGCCTCTGCTTATCTGGACAGCATAGCTCCTTCGAACGCCCATTGAGATCTGTTTGTTTAGTTCAGGAGTATGACTGTACCCAGCCAGGTGCAAACTCTACAGAAGTTCTCTTGGTTCAACAAATCCTACTGTCTAGCATTCTAGTGAGATAATATGTTGAATATAATATTGGTAAATTCCTGGGGATTGTCAATGCTTTTTAATCAAATTTTCTTGTATACGGATTTCAGCCAGCAGGATGAAGCCTCTATATAGACTGAAGGTCAGGGTCTGAGATCAGCATTGTGGGATATCTTAGGTATGGCACAACAGTGTGCAATCAGAATGGATTAAATTGAAACACATTTTGATTCAACTTCATCGTGGTAATATCTGCTCCTTTCAAAACACGCTGAGTTTCTCCAGCTGGGGACACACATAATCAGCTACTCTCTGTACCTTGCACACAATGTGTCCTCCTTTTTAGAAATTCAACTTCTCCACATGAACACACCTATCCCACTCACAAATATCATACATTCATTTATTTGCTTGCATGCATTGCATTCACACAGACTCACACGCATACACAGTGTCACCCCGCTGAGGTTCATTTCTCTTGTTACAAAGATAGTGTTATTGATGTGATGGGTCACATTGCAATTTAGAGGCAATTAAAAGGTAATGAATGTGCTCAAATGAAACCTGTGTCTGGAGGGCATTAGCTGTGTGTGTGTGTGTGTGTGTGTGTGCGTGTGCGTGTGCGTCTGTGTGTGTGTGTGCGTGTGCGTCTGTGTGTGTGTGTGTGTGTGTATGTGTGTGTGTGTGTGTGTGTGTGTGTGTGTGTGTGCGTGTGCGTGTGCGTCTGTGTGTGTGTGTGCGTGTGCGTCTGTGTGTGTGTGTGTGTGTGTGTATGTGTGTGTGTGTGTGTGTGTGTGTGTGTGTGTGTGCGTGCAGCAGGGTAGAATTTAAGCCAGAAAAAAGATAACTCAAACAAAAATGCCTTTTGAACATGATGGCTATTATGAAAATGTTATTATATTCTATTTAGGGCAATATGTAAATCTTTTCAATTTACATTGAGTGGATTTTAATAGCACTTTGTAGTACATGCTCATGCGTACCTTTTTAAGTTAAGTTACTTTATTAGTCAATGGTTGGTTACATTGACATTTGTCTTTTCGCATATCCCCTCTCAAGTTACCACACTTCGGAGGAGGTCAGAGCGCAGGGTCAGCCGCAGTACAGCGCTTCTGGATCAGTTTTGGGGTTAAGTGTCTTGCTCAAGGACACAGGTAGAGATGGTGGGCACCGTAGACGTAATACCAGCCTCTTACAACTAACACCCTCCTGTCCGGTGCCGGGTATCGAACCAGCAACCTCATGGTTACTGGTCGGCCACCTTTCCTCTAGGCCATCCTACAACCCATCGGTGGTTTTATTATCAACAAAATACTATGTGAGATTTATTTCCCCTCCTGTCATCCTATAAGAAATATGTTGAATTAGGGTGTATTCACACAGGGAAAGTCCGCTAGTTCACTTGCTTTGGTCCAGACCAAATGGAGTTTAGATTTTTTTTTTTGGTGTGGTCCACTTTCATATTGCTTCTTTTGTAAATGAACCAGCATTACAAAGCAAAACCACACATGATCTGAGGTCATTCATTCATTGGACATACATTCTGGGGTGGAGAGAAGCAGGGATAACAAAGTAAAAACTGCAAAATATATAATTGATATAATATTGGGTTAAAAATAATAAAAAGGCCTACATCTAGCCTATAAATAAAGAAGAAAAAAATCTAATTAGTGTTGTTTCATATGGTTACTATGTAGCCCTATGACAATGCCACGTTATGTGGCTTGTAGTCTACGATGTGAAACATAATTTTTACTGTATTTTTGCTGCTGGACGTGCGGCTCGCGAGAAAAATAGGCTCATGCCGACACTCAGCTGATTAAGCTGTGTATCAGCTGGCTGTCAGTTCGGCGCAGTTCAGCTCCAAACTGACACGGGGATAGTATTGACGGTCCCGTACATGGGAAGCAAAATAAAAACACACACTTCTTGCGCAGCGTGAACCTGTTGGCACTGTGCGGGAGACGCTCCAATCTCCTTCATCTGATCGCTGAACACATTTAGCATTTTTACGCGTCCTCTCGATCAAATGTAATATATTGTTCTGGGCTCCCGGTCAAACCACAACTTATCGTCCTAACAATGGCGACAACAACACTTTCCCATAATGTGAAGCTGACGGCAATTTATTAAAAAAGAAAAGAAAGAAAAGGCACAGTGCTTCCTGCATTTGGGTCAGATCGAGTCCGGACAAATTCATACCACAAACTAACTGCAGCAGAGTGCGTTTGGAAACACACCGAGACCACCTCTTCAGCTGGGTCTCGGAGCGCTTGTTTGGTCCGCCCCCGAGTGCGATTGCTGTATTCACACCTGCCTGAAAGATGCGCACCAAAGGCAGAAGTGCACCTGTGTTCGTTTCAACCAAACTAAACACGGCATGTGTGAATGCACCCTTTGTGTGAAATTGACCACCGATGTGGCCCGATAGCTTCTGACACTTTTTCCCCCTTGTAATGACATGCACAGAGGACTAAGCAGTCTGTGACAAATTCATTTCTAACAAATTACCCTTTCAAGTGGAACATTTTTTAGCCTCGACTATCAATTAAGGACTTGCAGGGATTTGCTTTGCTTCTCACTGAGTAGAATTATGTTGGCCAGTCCATTGTGTAATAAGACATAGGCATACAATAACCTGTTATTACCAGACACTTGATGATGTAATATGTTTTGGATTCAATAGCTTTATCGGCCTTTTTGTTTGATTGGTTCCCTTAACGAGCAAGGATTTCCTGTGTCCTTCCTATTCTATTTATGTATGTTTATATTTTATATTCAATTCATGTGTGTGCTCCAAGCCCCAGGCCAGAAGTATTGGTCTATCATATATTTCAGGTGTCTAACAACCTAAGAGGAGTAGGGAAAATAGTTTTGTCATGCATAGATGTTTCCTTAAAGAGTCCATACCTGCCATTATAAAAGGGGAACTTATAGCACTTTTACTCATTTTCATGTTCATTAGATCTCCCTAACCTCAGAAACCTAACCAGGTATTATTTCCTAACTGCTCTCCTAGGTGTTTTTAATTAGGGAAGAATCCTCGTTATGTGAGGCAGATGGCACAATCCTCTGTCTTTTGTTAAAGTCACACTAATTAGGATTCTCCGAGAAGATGCGTCCAACTAGAATCCTTAATAAGGGAGCCTGTTAAGCAAAGTAATAAGAAACCTGATGCCTCCACGACAGTGCTCACCTTGAAACTTGAAAATAGAAACCAGTCAATTTTTCACAGACCTGTAGTCAGTGTCTGTGTGATTGTGTTTGTTGGAGGTACTCTAAATGTTATATGACATTAAGAGATGTTTCATTTAAAAATACAGCTTTTTAGCTGCTAATTATGTCCTTGCTGTATTATGCAAATGAATGTTGCTTTTTGGTATTTTTTTCTAAATTAATGATCAGTGATTACCTAGATATCAACTGTTAGTGTAAACGTCAGTTGAGTCAGAGATGGAAAGCAACACACGGGTTAATGTCTGCTGGCTTTTGTGTGAATGCAAGATGGTTGCACATCAACCCCCCCCAACATGTCAGTCATCTCTGGGGCCTTCAATCACTTTGAAAGCAGGAATTTGTAGACACTCTCATCTGAATCCTGAGGACCCCCTTCAAAACAAACACAGATGGCAAATTAAAGGTGCTGTTTAGCTAACTTCCTGTCAGTTACTGCAGTTAGTAGTCCCCTCGCTCGTCCCTACGTCACCACATTAATGCACTGCGGTCTTCAAGCAGCAAGTTATCTAGCATCATCTCAGATCCATTAGTGTGATAAAACATGATAAAAACCATCAAAACAGACATTGGGAAGGATTTGTACCTGCCCCGCCATTGTAGGCGAATAAACATTCACCCATCTGTTGCTCTGGGGGTGCACCGTCAGTGAGACGGGTGCCGGATTGGATACTACTTACGGGATCCCCGAACAATTTATTTGCCGATTACATACAGAGCGGGTGACGGAGAGATCGGAGGTATGAAACGCGCACACTACAGTATATAAGTGATCACTGTATGACTATAGAGCGATTTAATACTTATATTAACCTAAATATATCGCTCATTTCACCTTTAAGGCAAATATGGCCCAAAGTGAATTTTGGCCTCTTCCATTGAAAAGTCTCACACAGAAAATAATGCTGGCAGGGCTGTACGCTTATTTTTTTAGGTGGTAGCACTGGTGCTAGCAAGCAAAAAAATTCAGTAGCACAAAAATAAATTTGGTAGCACACAAAGTATGATCGAAAACTTGCATAACCTTAACCCTTGCATTTCACTATAATTACCTTTGAGCCATGTCATCTTGGTCTCATTTGAGATTCTCAATTAATATTATATCCTAGTGTGTGCCTAGATATATCCTAGTGTGTCCTAGTGTGTTACCCCAGCTGTGGGGTAAACTGATCCACTTACTTTTTCCACTCTGAAACTACCATAACAACACATATTGTAACAGTAAGAATCCTGAAAGCTAGCCACACATTCCAGAACTAATGTCGGACTAGTAAAATAATGATTGGGTTTGGTCAATTAAAGAGGACCTATTATGCTACTTTTCTGGTCTTAATTTCTTGTTTTACACTGCTATAGAGCAACCTGACACGAATCACATCACAAAAAACTATGTAGATTTTCGGGAAGCTCTTTCTCTTATTTTGGCGATCCAGCACATCCTGTCAACACTTGAGTGTGTGTGCTTCGGCTCCCTCCGCCTGTGCTTCGGCCATCTCCGCTCCCCTCCCCCCCCTCCTGCAAACCCCACTCCGTTGTGATTGGTTACCTTCCTTCCGGAACACTTTCAGTGGCGGGAAGCGCGAGCATGGACCTATAAGGGCGCGAGGCAGACGCGAGGCAGACGCGAACAGGGAAGTGACAGCATTACCATACATGGAAACATCCGCGTGGAGACGTCACAAAGTTTTATGCGACGTAACAAATTATGAAAGGGTAGACCGCTTTGAACACGTGACTTCTCGACTGGCTAGAATAGTGTTTAGTGCTCTGCACAGACACCCCAGACGGTCAGCAGGGAATATGTCGAAATGCATGTAAGTCATTATTTGATAATTTAGTATGGTTAAGCATGACTATGAATCATCATAACAACGTTTATAGGTCATAAAAGTCAAAAAGCATCATAGGTCCTCTTTAAGCAAAGCAAATTTTCTAAACACTTGAAAGTAACTCTGAACAAAATCAAATACAACATATTATAATTCAAAAGGTTTTAATAAGATTCAAATGAAAGATAGAACCAGTTAGATTAGAACACAGTCTGGGGGTCAGAACACAGGACCCTTAGAGCCAGCTAGTGTCTGGGGGTCAAAGCATAGGAAAATCAGAACCAGCGAGAACAGCCTGGGACTCAGAACACAGGAGAAGACCCAACTGGATTATAACATCAGCCTGTCATACTCTACAACTAGGCCTACTCTACATTCCAGCCCTGAAGGTTACAGGGAAAGAAGAAGGTGCTCTTTCCGCGTGATTGCCCCAGGTCGTCTTCCTGGTGTATTTCCTTGGCATGATGGCTTTTCTACAATGTGTATGACATTAAAATAAAACATATGTCATGTAATATTACATTAAAATATATTTAAGACAAAACTTAACTTGTGCCTCATGCTGGGGGAAAGTGAGACAGTGGCTCACTTTCCCCCACAGCATTTGGCTCACTTTCCCCCACCACCACAATTTGAGAAAAAACGACCTCTCTTAGCATATCAGGCTAATCTTCAGTTATCAGCATCACATGGTTTCATATGTTGGTAGTTCATCAACACGTATGATATAACTTTTTCTACGTGAATACATTTGCTTTGGCACAACAGTTGATTAAGTTGACAGCAAGAAAATTTACTTTTACATGCAAAATACCTATTTTGGTGAAAAAAACATGCTTACCACAGCACCATGAGGTCCTCTCTTCCAGGGCCATGGGGAAATGAGAGGGGCTTGAAAACATATATCTCACATGACCACAAATGTTTTCCGTTGCCTAGATACAGGGGGTGGCTCACATTACCCGATGCCTCAGATTCCTCCGTTCTCCCCTACATGATTTTGAAAATATTTTTTGTGGCCTCTGTCAGTCTTGGTGAATATTTGTGATCACTATACATATCATGGGTCTAGCATAAATTGATGGAAAATTAATTTGTGTTTTTGGTGTCTGACGGTGTTGACACAAAATAAGGAATGGCAAGGTAAAAAGCCCATTTTGATAAAAAGGACAAAAGCTGGGATGTTGTGTCAAAGCTTAGCTCAGTAGCTTAGTATATGTTGGATACATACATGTTATTTAATTTGCCTAAACATAGGGTTTGTATTTTTTCAACATTGCACCCTGTTTTGTCCCATTTCTCAAGAATCACCGATATTCTTATTTTGATACAGTACACAGTATAAGTGATGAGCGGAAATAAAACCATTGAAGTTTATTTCCTAGAGATGGAGAGCAAATAATCTTTTATAAAATCAAAAGCACATGCCAGCCAGGGCTGTACAGTGCGACAGTTTTGATCGCATTTGCTACTGAAATTGATCACGTGCGATGATGAATACAAGTCCATTCGCACGAGTGCTAGTTGATAATGAGGAGAGGCTGTCTTTGAAACACAGATGAGAGATGCACAACACTGCTTAGAGTGCTCTACATTAAAACTCCAAATGGGGGTAAATGTAGTCTTAGGCAAGTAAGTTATTGAGTCTTCACTTTGGCTGGTGAAAGATATGTGTCCTCGGGATCTGTGCTCGTACAGCGATTCTACCGTATAAAAACTTCACCAACGGTAATAACCGGGAGGAGATTACCGCAATTAAGTTAGCGCGTGTGCAAACAGAACATTTCCTGTGCGCCTTCACGTTAAAAGCCTGTCACTAGCCAAACGTGAGTTGGCTTTTATTTTGAAGCCGGTAAGAACAGGAAGTTAGCGCTTCACAGCCCTGCAGTGCTCTAGCTAGAAAGGCAACTCAATCAGCTGCAGAGAAAATTCAACAGTAGTCTAAAAACAAAGTTTGAAATAAGCCACTGAAGAACAACTTCCAACACATTCACAACAACCTATTTAATTTATCCTAAATTGTACCAATATGTATACTTATTTATTTAATAGGCTATGTTTAATGTTTTAAAGTTTGGTTTTAATTAACAATGACATTTTCTAAAAATGTTTATTATTATTAATATAATAATTATATGTAGGGGAGAACGGGGGAATCTGAGGCATCGGGTAATGTGAGCCACCCCCTGTATCTAGGCAACGGAAAACATTTGTGACCTCAACCTCGCCGGTGAGGGCCGCCGCGCAAAAAAACTTTAGTTTGACAGCTAAAATGATAACCGGAGATATCCTGTCCGTTAGCACTGTTGGGGGAAAAGGCTCCTACGATCTGATTGCATTTCTCGAGCCTGAATACAGCGAGCCGCCTCCCCCCGTTAGTTTCATTCTACAGATGAAAAAGTTACAATCACCTCCTAAGCATGGACATCGTTTAAAGCCTCTCATTGTTATGATCAGGGCTTTGATGCAAATTCTGAAGTCTGAACATTACGGTGGGAGCTGTGGTGCAGCTTTTTTTTTAGAGCAACTCAACCTGCACTGCACTGCAAAAAATTAAAAAAGGCAATAAATCGATCTTTTTGTAGATTCATCCTCACATAAGTCAAGGTAAAAATCAGTGAGTGGTTCACAAATTAATTCCTAGTAAAATATTAATTTTACTCTTAGATTTGAAGGTTTTACTGTTTATGTATTTATTTCGGGTGGCTTTTTAGTTGTAGGCTATGTTTGAGCAGAACATTTGGGAGTTCATGTATGCAATGTTGAAATAATTTACTAAATAATAAACAAAAATGCAAAAGCCTCTTTCGGTATTCGATTTTCGGACTTTCGGCGAACTGTTTAATTTTATTCGGTTTCGGTTTTGGCCAAGAATTTTCATTTCGGTGCATCCCTACATGACATATGTTTTATTTTAATGTCATACACATTGTAGAAAAGCCATCATGCCAAGGAAATACACCAGGAAGACGACCTGGGGCAACCACACGGAAAGAGCACCTTCTCATCTTTTCCTGTAACCTTCAGGGCTGGAATGTAGAGTAGGCCTAGTTGTAGAGTATGACAGGCTGATGTTATAATCCAGTTGGGTCTTCTCCTGTGTTCTGAGTCCCAGGCTGTTCTCGCTGGTTCTGATTTTCCTATGCTTTGACCCCCAGACACTAGCTGGCTCTAAGGGTCCTGTGTTCTGACCCCCAGACTGTGTTCTAATCTAACTGGTTCTATCTTTCATTTGAATCTTATTAAAACCTTTTGAATTATAATATGTTGTATTTGATTTTGTTCAGAGTTACTTTCAAGTGTTTAGAAAATTTGCTTTGCTTAATTGACCAAACTCCATCATTCTTTTACTAGTCTGACATTAGTTCTGGAATGTGTGGCTAGCTTTCAGGATTCTTACTGTTACAATATGTGTTGTTATGGTAGTTTTAGAGTGGAAAAAGTAAGTGGATCAGTTTACCCCACAGTTGGGGTAAAGTGAGCCACATGACAACTTTTTTTAAAACAACCATATTTTCACTGCCCTTTGTCTTGAAAAAAATCTGCTAATGCCCATTTCTAGGAAACATCCTGAATTAATGGGAAATGTGTAAATTTGAGTGATAAATCATTTTAGCTCGCTTACAGGGGAGCTCAGATTACCCCGTTCTCCCCTATATGAATATACATTTTTTATATCGATTTTCCTCTATGTTCTTCAGTTGAACTGTGTAATATAATTTTTACTTTAAAATTAACAGCAATCAAGATTTGTTTAAAATTTCAAAACACATTCTCATATTAGATTTTCGCATATGACCAAACATTCCTCAACAACTATGAAATATCATTATTTAAAAAAATTATATAAATCTGACGGAGTTGACACATATCTGACGGAGTTGACAACTATATCTGAAAAATATTCTAAAACTACAACACTTATCAGAGCCTGTCTGACTCTAATGTACTCTGCAGAGGTAGAATGTGACAAGAGGTCCTTACAGGTCCTTATAGGTCATTTGTGTTAACATTGGTAGGTAGTCTTCTTACTCTCCTTCTGCTGACTCATTGCTGCATCTTGTCAGTTCAGTTAGTAATATGACTTTAAACACAAGAATATTTCACGGCTAGAAAGCGATACACATTTACATTACTGCCTATGTACTTGGTGTAAAGGCGCATTGCATCACTTGCTTGCCTATACATGTAAACGTGTACTTGTGTAAATGCCAGGTGAAAAAAACATAGGCCTACATACTATGAGTTCCATTTATTTTGTTTATCATCCTCCTCTTTAGGGAGGTATTCAATCAAAGTAGCTAACAGAAGCCTAGCTCATCTGAAAATGCTAGGCTTATACTAGCAGCATCTTTAAATTAAGCCTCAAGTAGTTCCACTAACGCTGTTCAGCCTCTTCTAATTAAGGCTGACTCTAGCCAGGCCTGCATAGCCTCGCTTAGTGCATGCACCCCGGCTACATGAGAAGCCCTGATGAATGAATGAATGAAAAGACAATCAAAGAGTAAAAAAGAGGCACAAATAAAATAAAATAAAAGAGTTGTAGTCAAAGTAAGAGTTGCCACTATTGGTGACTGTGTTCCTTGTTACAATCCTTTACATATTAAAATCACTCAGTGCTTGTTAATCTTCCTTAACACACTTTTAATTGCCTCTGCATAACATCTGCTGGCTGCATAAATAACCTTACAATTTACCAATTTTTTAATGAATGAATCACTAGATTTTTACAGTGTTCAATCAATAATGGTTAGATAACTCCTCATCTCCCCTGTTTACTAATGTCCAAAACTGGCTTTACTGAAATACAAAGTGGTCTCTGCTAAGAAGACAACTCTATAGTCTGAGCTTCCTTTTTCAATGATGTGGTTTTTCTCCAACAACAAAGACTTAGCAGTACAAAGCTGATTCATTTTCCATTTGGTTCAGGTTACAGTGCTTTGTGTTCTGCATTTCTTTTATTAAGCATCAGTCACTTTTTTTGTAAGATCTCATATAGACATGATTGTTAAAAAGAATAATTCACCACTTAATTCAATTTGCTTTTTAAGATGGAATTAATAATAGGAAGGGTGAAGGGAATTTTCTACCTGAATCATTCTCATACATCTTAATAATGAAGTTAATTCCCTTGTTGGCTCTAAATGTCACACCTTGAACTCAGAAACATGGTGCCTTTCTCTCAAACCAATTAATCTTTAGGATGAACTCTTCACTTTTCCAGGAACACTCTCTATTATAGTCCGTCGTCTTTCTGACAGTTTCCCAGCCTAGTCTATGATATCATCTTAATTTTACAAGATGATGTATATTACCTCTGCCTGTATTCAAACAGGCAGTCTCACCCCTTAAAATAACAGTAACAGAGCATATGTTAAATTGTATTTACCGCTTACATTCCAATCTCATTTTCAAATAATAAAAACTGTTGTATTTTACTCACCAATTTAAATAATTAATTAATTTATTTCCTTTGACCTGTTCTCTTCTTAACAAAATCAAAGCTATTCTGTAAAATGATATACAAAACTTAAAAAAAAGAGTTCTTACTTTGTCATGCAGGTACCATTTGCTTTGACATTTAGGCATTTTAATGAAAACATGCAACTAGAAGATCAAACCTCAGCTTTACATCTTATAGTTACAGTCCCACCTTCAATGTTGAAAATGGAAGGGTGTCTGACAAAGTCTTATAATTGCAGTGTTTCAATTATATTATAAGATCGGAAATAATAAAGTAAAAGACTAATTTAAGTTATGAAAACAACAGATTTACTTGATGGTACTAATGTAAAATAAATTAACTAATAAACACTTATTGTGGTGAGTACGAGCTGCAACTTCACCTTGTGTTAAAATGCAGATAAATGAATATGCCCATTATACTTCATTCATCCAAAAAAGGAAATAAATGGGAATAATTAGGGATTAAATTATGATGACCAGAGGTCAAAAGAAAAAAAGCAATCTGTTAACCCTAATCCTAACCCTCATCCTCAAACCTCAAACCTTTTGTCATATCTCACAGGTGCTTTACTCTATCTTTCCTATTTTTCTTGACTTTGTCAATCAATTTGTCCCACTGACCTCATATAATTGTTTTCTGATTCAATTCTTTTAGTGCCTTTTATTGTGGACAGTCTAAGGCACACCTGTGCACTAATCATGATGTCAGATCAGCATCTTGATGCGGCACACCTGTGAGGTGGGATGGATTATCTCAGCAAAGCAGAAGTGCTCACTATCACACATTTAGACAGATTTGTGAACAATGTTTGAGAGAAATGGTAATATTGTGTATCTGGAATGAATTTTAGATCTTTAAGTCCATCTCATGAAAAATGGGAGCAAAAACAAAAGTGTTGCGTTTATATTTTTGTTGAGTGTACAATTCACCCATCAACCCCCCCAAAGATGGGGTAAATTGTTGATGACTATTATTTGCTACTGAGGCAATACAATGTTGTTTTTCTGGGAATGTATGAAGGGTATTTATCTTTTTGTCTGTGGACTTTATATCATGTAGTCCAGAGATCTACAGAACACCAGATTAAAGGTGCGAATATGATCATTTTAAGTCATAGTTAAAAAAATACTAGAGATTCATCCACTTTTTAACAATTCATGAATCTAAATAATGTATTCCATCAGCAGAACAATCGGCTGCTAACATATTGTAATATTATTTAAGCATCAATTAAGGAATATGATTAAAATTATTAATAACCCACGTTGAGATTATTTGGTCAGAACTGCAATTGTATTATTGGTGGACATGTAATGACCTAGTGCTGGTCAGGATGCCAATGCAGTGTTTGTTGCAACAAATTAAATTATTGACTGACAGGTACATTAAACACAGGACACAAGAAAACAAGTCATATAACTTCAAAATACTTGCACT
Source organism: Hyperoplus immaculatus (assembly GCA_949357725.1). Classification (NCBI taxonomy): domain Eukaryota; kingdom Metazoa; phylum Chordata; class Actinopteri; order Uranoscopiformes; family Ammodytidae; genus Hyperoplus; species Hyperoplus immaculatus. The sequence goes on from OX442369.1 coordinate 12,032,916, forward strand.
CTAAAAGTCAACACATAACCAGTGTGGACATGCAATTCTACAAATACATCTTTATTTTTTACATGCAATTGTGCTATGAACTGTAAGAAGCAATAGAACATGGTCACAAACGGAATATGTGTTACTGTTCCTAAAAAGGTGGATACCTCTCACTGCCACAGGAAAATATCGTGAACATCATACTGTTCTGTGCTATACAGCTTATGTTTTACTTGAACAACTGCAAAGGGTGTTTCACTTATGTGTGCCTTGCAGTCATGGATACGGTTTCTAGGGAGCAAGTCGAGGAAAGCTGACACTGAACATACTCATATCCCACTAGTTCATGACTCATGACTCACTCACACTCTCTCCTGTCAATGAGTTAAGGGGCTGTGCAGTCTCTAAAAGGATTTAGGAAATTATCAAGTAAAGCTGTAGGGAGGTTGAGGACAGGACAGGGATTCTGCAGTGAGACAGGATGGACTTTCAGAAGAGGAATGCTTTCTGTTCAGAAAACCCTAAGCTCCACCTACAGACTGTCATCTATTGTCAGGGCCAGGGCAGCCTATTGACAGGGCCATCGATTTCCTGATTAATGGTGCTCTCCACCATTGGCATTTACCGCAGCCGACATCATTTTAATGTGTGCATGATCAATAGCTCCATCAACACTGAGAATATCCCGCCGTCAAGCTACAGGGGACTAGTCTAGGCATATGTTCCCATCAGACCAATCATGGTGAGGTCCAAAAGGGCACACAGCATGGGTGCAACACAGTGAAGGTAAAAGGTTTGTTTAAATCCTTCAATATGACATATTTACACACATATTTCTCAGGAAATAAGTGTGAGAATGACAGCAATAACTTTTCTTATATGTGCCTTGCCTCTAGAAGTAGATAATAAATTAAATTAAAATAATAACCCATATCCAGTGTAAATGTAGATTAAACAGCTTCAGCTACATTTAAAATACAGTACATTTATTGCTGTGGCCACATTCATTATACCTACTCAGAAAAACAACAACTTTGGATTACTGAAAAGTCAATATTTGCCATTTACAGTTATTTACAATTACAAAACGTAAATACTAATAAAGATTTTTTTTGGGGGGCATTCCTAAATAATGTAATAATATTTTATATTTTACAGAAACAAGGTTATTATGAATCTCATATCAATATACAATCTGTTAGAGCTAGCCTCCACACAGCTCATAATTTCACGAAAAAGGACTATGCTCCAGGTTTTTACAGCTCGGGTAAGATTTCTTTGTGAGTTGAGTGAGCTATGATAATTAAATATGAAGTCAACATTCTGACAGGTAATTAAGAGAAAATTATAGCTTTACTTTAAATCAGTTAAATTGGAGGAATATTTTGATTTGGTGGCAGCGGTAATGACAACTACTACTACGAGGCATCGATGTGAATGTGACTAACATTTGTTTGGTGTCACATATAAACAATGAATATTATTTATTAACAAACATAAAAAGTTTGAAATGTCTCAGAAATGTATGACAATATTAGAAGTTAAATATGTTAAAACCCCATGCCATGCATACATGTATTAAAATACAAATAGCACATTAATGCTAAGAGTCTGTAAAGCTGTAGTTATGCACAGTTGTGCCAAGATACATTGTTATCATGTTCGCCATCTTAATTTAGCATGTTAGCAGTAAGATCATCTAAACTTTTAACTTTTAACTTTAAATCATCAGTACATCCTGGTTTAACCATATACCCTTTAGAGGATCATTGGGGCCTCAAGCCAGACCCAGTTTACATGGCCAACAGAGGATAAACCATGAACATGTTTACACATTAACATACAAATACACTCACACCTATGGTACAGTTATAGCTTCCAATTCATATGACATGCATATCTTAAGACAAAGGGTTTATTTTGGGGCCATAGCTACCATGTCACCCTACTTAAAATCACTACAACTCAAAATATATTCTAAACCTGACCCACTAATTTACTCAACACATTGCATGCTATAAATCCAATATCATAAGCTCCACACATCAATTTTATCTTGAAAACAATAGATCATATCCAGGCCTTTACTGGTCAGACTACCCGTTTGTTTGCATTTAAATTCAATACTGGACATTTAAAATCACATTTCCAACAGAGATCCATATATTCTGCACAGAGATGCTTGTCAGAGCACTATACATCACAGGCAACATGCTAACTTGTAATCGCCCAGCTACAGCCTCGAGCCAGGCTGCTGGGTTGACAAATGAGAGAGTAAAGAGTTTGAATGTGCAGATGAATGATCCTGAAGATTGCACAGGACTGTAATAAAACACTATGTCAACTCTAATGCTGGTACCATTCTGTTGGTCTGCCACGGGAGATGCTCTTTGGCTTGTCCGATTGCTCAGATTTCATTTCAAGAGAAACATCTGGATGCTGGTGGAATTTGTTAGAGTAACCACAGTTCTGTGCAAGCAGAGCCACCACATGCAATGTTGTTAAACTGAACTGTTGGGGGATGATCTTAAAGTGAAAAAAGCAAGGTTAAAATACTGGAAGTTAAAATACTATGTCCATGGAAACCCTTACCGTTAACATATATACTTAAGGGCAGAATATTATGAGGCACAGTGGCAGGTTCACTTTATTTATTCTAGGGCCCGACCGATATATCCGCCGATTATAGCACATATCCGAAAAATCGACAATCGGCAAAAAATTGACGATTTTTTTTTATTTTTTTTTTTTATTATTTTTATTCAAGCAATCATGTTGAGTGAGATGCATTGCTGCCCCGGAAGTAGCCTACATGCATAGCATTAAAGTTATAGCCTATTAACAGCAGCAGCAGGTGTGTTGTAATACATTGGATTAATTCACACTTGACAGTTCCCCCTGACACCAATAGCAGAGTCATTGGTCATCTTTTGACTGTTAATAGTAATTGATATAGTTTATATAGTGCTTTATTGGAGGTCATTCAAAGACACTTAACATTATACATATAGAAAATCATACTTATAGAAAAAGAAAACAAAATACAGACAAATTAGAGATAAGGTTTGGAATGGAGTCAGGTGTAATTATGCTTTCTTAAAGAGGTGAGTTTTGAGTTGACTTTTGAATGAGTTTATCTAGTCTGAGATGCTGATGTTTGGAGGGAGGGAGTTCCAGAGGTGTAGTTACATAACATGCTCAATGTCTGAGTTTATATAATAATAATAATAATAATAATAATAATAATAATAATAATAATAATAATAATAATAATAATAAATAATAATAATAAATAATAATAATAATAATAAATAATAATAATAATAATAATAAATAATAATAAAATAAAATAAATAAATAAAATAATAATAATAATTAATAATAAATAATCGGCATCGGCACTCAAAAATCCATATCGGTCGGGCCCTAGTTTATTCTTACTATACTAAGGCCTCACTTGAACTCCAATATTTGAATCCTGTGCAAATTATAATGTATTTAACCTGCTACAAATAAAGCGCCTGTAATATAAATGTGTGTGTGTGTGTGTGTGTGTTGGTGTCTTCTTTGTGTATGATGTAGTTTGTTTCGTAGTTATTACCCTGTCATACATTTAAGCACCATCATCCATCAGGATAACATTTCAAGACATTCTCCAGGGTGATTTAGAATGCCCAATGATTTATATGTGATTAAAGTGACAAACCAACAGTGACAGGGAGCACAGTACTACAACAGATTTGTTTTTAATTCCATTATTGCCCACATGTTATTTGTTTTGTGGCATTTCCCTGGGTTTTGTTGATGCTAAAATCCCTCACAGCACATGTTTCAAAGCACACTGCCACACATAGATCTGTATTGTTCTGTCATACAGTTAGCTTCCTGACAGGCTTTGAATTGATACATACAGCTTTTTTAGCATCCCGTGAGATTTTACATTATCCCAAATTTCATTCAATTCCATATATGATTTGGTAATAGTATTGAGGAATTTCACTTTCTTGTCGATTTAAATCCTACCCCCATTCTGCATTTAATCCCAAGTGTGCTTGTGTTGCTACTCTTTCATATTGATTTTAAGCCGAGTAACTGTAAAAAGGTCTATAAGGAGGCAGCCTATGGTGAGAAGCCAACTTGGTTTCCATTTGTTGAAAGCTTTTTAAGAACAAAGAGAGAATCCCTTGGAACAGCCGGGGTTGTTGAGTTGAGCGTTGGTAGAGGCCTGTGCCTAAGGCCATTCCTCTGAACACCTCTCATCTCCGGCTTCCAGAGACGGGGGCTGACGGAAAGCTTCCAGGTGACAATTACAGAGACACCTACAGTCTCACCCACTGAGACATCTCCCTCCATCCTTCCCTTTAATATGTATTTATTTTGTTCCATCCTGTCTGCCTCTCACTTTCAGCATATAAGATATAGTGCTGCACTAAATTCATAAATAGTATGCAGATAAGGTTGACTTGGTTGTTAACTGCATTCATCACAACAATGTAAAGATGTTGAAGGTCTGTTTAAGGAAAATCAGTCATGACCTCCAGAATCGTATAGACACCTTTGCGCCTGATGGATCACTAAAACAGTCCTAGACAAAACAAGGTATCCCCTGGCTCAAATTAAAAATACCAGCACACTTAATAGGTACATCTCCCTAATGAGTATTTAGTTAAAAGTAAAGTCAAGAATCCCTCACTAACACTTTGTCTGCCTTCATTTCTATTTATTCATTGCAGCACACAGGCAAAAACAAAGAAACAAGGGATACTTTGAAACATACTTTTTTTTCAAGAATGCTGTCTTAAAGATGAAGCTGCAGATGCAAGCAGCCAATAGGGTCAAAGCAGGTTTGAAAACTGAGTTAACATGCTTTACGAGGCTGTCCATGCAGCTCTAAAAAAGTACAACCTGTAACTGTACTATCTCTTACCTAAAATACCTGGGGCCTCATTTATAAACGTGGCGTACGCCCAGAAGAGGGCGCACGCCAATTTCTACGCAAACATTGGGATTTATAAAAAGCAAACTTGACGGGAAGATGTGCGGTCCTCCACGCAAACTCTGACCCATGCGTACGCACAGAAAGTGGAGAAACGGTGACTCCGTCGGCACATGTATGAAGTGCGAGAAAGACTGTGTTTGTGTAAAATTAATCCAGATATAGGCCTATTATAAGCCATGTAGGTCTATCATATAGTGAGATCCTTTGCAAAACGGAGTGATACCAACAAAAAAACAAAACTAATTAGGATCTTAAATAGCCTTCAAACAAAAAAAACGTTTGAATAAGCTCTGCATGTTATTGGATTCATTCTGATAATATTGAGGTGGAATACAACCTATTACTTTTACACTGACGCTGTTCTTGATGCCTCAAGCAGACAGGAGTGCACAGTTTCATACACTAATCACAAGCCTATTGTACATCACATACTGTGCTAATTTTTCGCGGTTTTTAGTCCGTTTTATCTATGTGTTTTTCTTTGTGTTTAAGCACGTCGTAACTGTGTTTTGAAAGGGACTGTGAAGTGTATTATTATTATTAACCCTCCGCCGCCCGTCACTGCACCGGGGTGAATTTTCCGAATCTGTATTCCATGGGGGGTCTCAGTGTCCCCCGCTCGTGGCACAAACACTGCTGTGTGAGGATATGCACTTTTTTGCGTCCACTTTTATGTCGGATCGCTTCTTTCTTTTTCGACCACAGCGTTCACAGAGATCGCCACAGGCTGCACTCTGACGCCTTTACCCTCACACTGTGCCACCAAACTAAATGTTCCCTGGTCGCCACTTCTCCAACGGGTACTTTGGCGTGACCGCAGTGATCCACACCGTGTGGAGTCTATTTTTCCATTTCCTTTTCAGTCGGCGATTGCCACTACCGCCTTCATGCACTCAGTAAATGATATTAATTCGGGCGTGTCAATGACTATGTATGGTTAAATATGGCCGTTACGTGAAGCCCGCAAAGGCTGCGCCACATTTAGAGTTGATTGTGATTTATAAAGGGAAACAGGCGTAGGACGTGAGTGCGCACGGTTTTATAAATCAGAATATTTTTGTTCGCACGTACATCCTACATTTCTTCCGTACGCTAGCTTCCACGTGAATCCCACGCAAAGCTTTATAAATGAGGCCCCAGCTATGCTTTCCCACCATCGCAACATCCTGAATCCACACCGTGACTGAAAGCACTAGTAAAAACTTTTGTTCTCTCAGTAGTCTGACAGCGATGCCTTACAGTCTGACCTAGTTCTTGTAGCAAACACCTTTTCAAGTTTCACACTTTCATGTTCAGGTTTCTGCATTGTTTCTGTGCCATTTTCAATACTACATCCTATGGTCATGATAATGTCTAAATTTGAGCTGGACAAAGAAAGTACATGATATGATATAAATATATATCAAATATTTTAGATAACATGCTCATTTAGAAAAGTGTGATAATCCTAATCTAAAACCAACAAACACAAGCTACAGTAGCTAAGTGAAAAGTCCATCCTGCTCATTGAAAACAATGTTGTATAGAGGCCATGCAAAGGTGCATGTTTTTCAGTAATAAAACAGGCTGTAATTGCTAATAGATTAATCAAAAAGTGTAAAACGTCTCCCAAGGTCACCTGCCCTGTCAGCGAACATAACAATCAACCCACCTCAAGCTTTCATCTCTTTACTCACATGGGAAAGTTTCTTCTGTCAACACTGGTTGAATATGACAGTCATAGCTGCACACAGCATACCCCTGCTTATTAAACTGTTTTCTTTCAGTTACCTAATGTTCTATAATGAATCCTACAACAACAAAGTAATTTACATAATGCAAAGAGAAGCATTGGGTTGATGGCAATCTGCCATCTACCTGAAAGATGTGTTGTTTCTGTTGTTGTTTGAAAAGGCATAGAGTGTTTTCACTCATGCATCTTTTGTTTGTGTCAGCTGGATGTTAGTTTTCTCAGGTGAACTGGAACATGTGAATTATTCCTAGGTGTGGATGTGAGTGTGAATGTGAATGTTTGTGTTAGACATGTGATGGAGTGCTGACCAGTCCAGGGTGTTTCCCTTGCTTCCACTCAGTGCCTGCTATTACTGGATGATTCTGAAATGAAAAAGTGTGTTTTAACATGGATGGATGTACTGAAAATGCAGCGTGGATGACAATAATTAAGATAACTATCTGAACTGCAGTCCATCTGCCTGGCATGGTATGTGGGAGTAAAGATACTGAACATGACATAACCAACATGACCTAACATACTGACGTGAATTATTTGTTTGTATACAATATCACACACCTTTTTTAAACTAGCTGCAACATCACTTTTTTGTTGTGCCTATATATATATAAATAACCTACATCCATTCAACAATTCATTACATATAGCACACACAAAGCTCATCCTTTTAACTCTGGGAAGTCTTACTCTGGCTACATTCCAACATAGTGTAAATTATGCTGTTGTCAGTGACCATAGGAGCAGATCTTTAAGCTGTGAGCATGCGAAGAATGAGGTTGGGAAGGATCCATAGTTTCCATTAAGAGTAATTATTGTCTGATCATTTGCTGAGTAAACATGCAATCCTTCCAAGTAGCCCATTATGAACAAAGACAATGCCAAACTGTAAAATCAATTTATCAAAATAGGTTAATGTAAAGCTAGTTAGTTTTGCTGCCAAGGAAGATGCATAGCATGGCTTTTATCATTAAGAATGCTAAGCAATATCTAGTGTAATACCATTCAATTTGGTTTTAGTGCACTACGGTCCGATATCCACAATGAAGGAGGAACATACAAGGAGTCGGTCAGGTACTGGGTTAAATTTTTATTTTTAAATTTTTTGTATTGTATTCTGTACTAAAAACAGAAGTTGTGAAATGCCTAGCTTCATAACCTTACAGCCCATGTGTACATTCAAAGAGAGAAGGTCCAAATGATGTGAAAGGTAAAGTGTGATAGTGCATTAGTGTTCTGAATTATTTTTACTTAACAGTAACAGCAGTAAAAGGCCAAATCCAGAAAAAGTGGTTACATGATCATCCGATCCACTACCTTTCTAACCCACTGGTGTTCGGAGACCTCAGTGTTAAAAAAAGTATGGATTAAAGTAGTACAGTAGGATTTCACTGTTGTAGATGGTTGAGGTGGAGCTCATTTGAACCATTTTGTATAAGACTACAATTTATTATTTTCATTACAGATTAATGCAGATTATTTTCTCCATTTATTGATTGTTTGATTTGTAACGTTTATGACAAAAGGGTGAAGAAATGCCCTCGAGCGCAAATGGACACCTTCACAATACTTTTTTTGTCCAACCAAGACTCCAAGAGAACTTCAACTTAATAATTAAAGGGAACACTTTTGATAACCTGAAAGCATGAAATGTCTTTTGGAGGAAAAATTACCATTATCAAAATGGTTACCTTAATCAATTCAGCCTTCCTTGTATATTATGTTGGCCAGTTAAATTTATAACAAAACATTATTGTCTAAGGTCATAACAAAAAGGTCACATTTGCCTCAATTAATCAGTGTTGTAATGCACCACATGACAAAGCGTGACCAAGATCAAACACACCCAATATGTGCAATCAACAGGTGCTCGCTGGATCTGGCTAACATGTCAAACGCTAAAATCCTAACAGTGTAAAAAAAAACAGCAAACATCAGCAGATAACTGATTTGCGATTACAGTTTGTGCAAAAGTGAATCAAACCATGTTGAATGTTAAAAGTTAATTATTACCTGATACATTCATGAATCCTATTCATGTTAAAATGTTTTTTCTTCCAGACTGCATGCACAGATGTTTAGAAGCTGCTGTCCAAGCCTGCCACCACAAGGGAGGAGTGAGCACACAGATTTACCATGACAGCCAGTGGGCCGCCACACTGGGGATAGACATATCAGATGTTAAACCAATTCTGTAGCCAACAACAGAAAACAAGTGCAACACTGGACCGAGAAAATGACACATGGCACCTGATACAAAAGGACTCTAACACCAACCCCCTGGACAAGGTAACAGCTAGTAACAGCGTAGCTGGGTTACTAATAAAATCCCTGAGAGGACTGTGCCTCAGAAATTAGGTGAGATTAAATGATTCGATCTGGATTATTTATCCTGAGGATAATTTTACCAACTATGGTGTTTACTAACACATTATCAGGAAACAAACACAGAAAGAATTAGGGATGGGCATAATTAATCGATCATTGCTCGTTAAGAATATTGTCGATCATGTGAAATTGTTATCGATCATATAGCCGTTGTGTTGTGCAGTGTGAGTCCGGCAGCACAGCAATGAGTTTCACTATGTGGCAGCACCAAAGACTGTATGGGCAGCAATTAAACATCCTACCAGCAGGGGGAGATACTTAACTAGTAGTAGGAGACAACAGAACAGGCTCAGGCAGCAGCCTGCGAGCTGCCGTAATGTCAAAACATAAACAGGAAGAAGTTAAGGAGAAGTTTGGCATCGGACCGGACAGCTTTAGAACCGAAAATAACTAAGTTCATTAAGCATTGTGAAACCTTGTATAAGTACTTAAACAAACCGAATTATGTACCACTTGTACATTGATGCCTACATCCGACCCTGTGTGACGTTAGCGCCGCTAGCATTAGCGTCTAACTTTAGCATCTATGCTTTCCTACTTCGCCTTCATCAGGTAACTAATTTGCACATTTTAGATGATGATTAGATGAAGTAATGTTAGGTCCTTTATCACTCAGAGAAACGTGCCATGCCCTTATGCAGTCTTTGGCAGCATCTTAGGAGGCGCATATGTGTTTAAACTTTAAAGGTATTGCAGCATTGGCTCCTTGTTGGCTCATAGCCTCGGGCTTTAACCAGCGCCACATTTTATTATTATTTTATTTTAAAAAGTTGCCTTGTCTTAATAGATTGTTGTTTGCCTAGAAGATCTTGGAATACAGATGTAATTGAGTAAAAACCTCTTGTATACAGTCTATGGTAAAAACGCTGTATTTTGGATGTTCTGTTGGCATTTTTTAATATGTAAAAAAAGATAACGATTACTCGATAATTGCTCGTTAATTTTCCCGATGGTCGATCAATTGAATTTCTTAAAATGCCCATCCCTAGAAAGAATATCCTCACTGATGTTTGTCTACAGTTGCGGGCAGGCTTGTATGCATGCCTAACCTAACGTTGTTAAGCGAGCGACTAACGGTTACAGAGCGTCTAAGGGTTCACGAGCAGCAAACCAGGTACCAGTGGTATGGATAACTTTTCAGCTCTGCACATTTCATAGGTGTTTTACACGCCCACAGCTTTCCTTTTTCTTCCTTGGGTGTTGTTATTCTGTTGGCATTGGATGCTATTCGACTTTTGGGTCAAAGCCCTGTGCAGGAAACTATGAAAGAAATGTATATTTAAAGACCATAGCTATGTCATTTAGCACACATTCAAAATAATTTTGCAATTAAAAAATGCTGTTCTGATGTTTTTCTGTAATCAAACCGTTCAAAGCAGTTCAGATAAACCTTAAGGCATTGTTGTACATCTGTTGCTCTTTTAAATTCAAATTGCTGTGTTTGCATGACTTCCTAACCTTACAAATAAAACCACCACCAACAAAGAAATGTATAATAATGATGATATCGGACAGTATCGGTATCGGCCTATATACAAAATCCAGATATCGGAATCGGATCGTGCTGAAAATTAGTGGATCGGTGCATCTCTAGTCTTGAATCATTCCGACTAACTCATTTGATTGGTTCTCTCTAATGTCATGTAAACGTTCTGAGTGTTTAGTGCCAGTGGGCACATTCTCACACCTCATCGAGCACAACTAAAGCCAGAAAAAGTAAACGTGCTGAAAATGACCATGGTTTGGCAAGTCTCACTAAAAGGCCATCAGGCTGTTTGCCGACATACGTAAGTGGCACAGTTTTGTTCAGTGTTTACTAAAACAGGTCCAAAGTAGTATATTTTGACTGAATGCCAAAGTTCCAGTTGATATTCATTTTTGTGAAAGGATATTTTTTGTCATTCTTGATTCAGCAAGAATTCTCCTGTAACTGCTGAGTCCTGTTGGAGCAGTATTAGAATACCTCTTTTACTCTTCTGACACATGTAAAGTATACAGTACATGTCTGCTTGTGCGAAATGGGTTTGATAGCTCAACTCACTGAACTTTCCTGCTCAGAAAACCTCTCTCTTTACTTGGAAAATTGTATGGGGCCTGTTCCTCAGCCTGGGTTTTTACAGTGCAGTTCTTCTGCTTAGTGCAGGATGTGTGGCCCTTCTGGACCTCTTTTGTTTTGGTGGCGTTCAGGTCCAGGTTGTAGCCAAACACAGCTTGGCCAAATGTTGGACCTCTTGCCTGTAGCAGCCTTGTTGTTGTCACTGATCAGTCCCACCAACGTGGTGTCATCGGCAAACTTTACATCGGTATTGGAGGAGTGAACAAGGACACAATCCTGGATGAAGAGGGTGAAGAGAGCCAGGCTCAGCATATGAGCATAGTGAGGTGGAGAGTCCAAAGTTGTTGAGTTTATGAACCAGTTTATAGGGTACAATAGTGTTGAAGGCGGAGCTAAAATCCATAGCATCCTGACGTAGGTGTATGGCTGCTGCAGGTGAGACAAGTGTGAAGAGCGATGGAGACAGCATCCTCCGTGTATCTGTTCACTCTGTAGAGGAACTGGTGGCTATCCAGGTCTGCAGGAATGCTGTTCTTGATGTGACCTACTATGATCCTTTCAAAGCATTTCATGATCACTGGGGTGAGGGCAACTGGGCGGTTGTAAGAGCAGACATTTTTGGCACGGGGACACTGGTTGTGGAATTCAGACAGGTGGGGACTGCAGCTTGGTTAAATATGTTGGTAAACACCCCTGCAAGCTGATCGGCGTAGGTCTTTAGTGTGCGTGGTGTAACTCTTCTGTACTCTTGTGTGTTACTCACACTGTCAGTTAGGGTTTTAATTCCTTTCCGCATTCCCTGTGGGTGGTTATTTTCTAAGTGTCCCTCAATCCATTTTTCAAATCTGTCCTTGGTCTCTCTGATGCTTTTTCTAAGTTATCTATTTCACACACAAATTGGAACATTAACAGGCAAGCAAAGTCGGATAAGAAGACCTAGATAACTTGTTCATAGTCAGCATTCCTGCATGTATACAGGATCGCATATCGCATATCGGAGTTCTCGTTCTGCGCTTGCTCGAGAATCCCTGCCGCAGATTTCACAAGGAAGTTGAAGGAGACCTCTCTTCTTTATAGGTCCATGAAGGAGACAACGTAATACATAGTAGTGTTGTTGCCGGAAATGAACCGGACGTGGCTCTATAACCACTTGTTGGAAGGGCTACAGCGCCACCTAGCGTAGCTGAGACAGCCATGCTCCGGCCATTTATCGAATATTTGAAACGCCATGTATGCTCAGACAAGTGACGCAGTCCGTTCCAGTGTCAAATTTGGTATATGTCTTAATCCAATCTAGTTGTCCCTTGTAACCGCACTGACTGACAACATTGAAAACATTAACACAGAAAGACTCATTACATTCACATACAATAAGCTGCCCATTGACTTAAAAAAGAGTTACGCACCAAACTATAGAATTCTTAAAACTGATTATCTTTCTTGCACCACAACTAAATTATAAACCTGTAGTTGGTTTCTACCATTAATGTCGTAGCTGATTGGTTGCGAGCTATTTGGTCTAATGGCTGCATGACATGGTTTATACCCCTTAATTATAGTTAGAATATTGCCTGCCTCGGCTGTTCTGGAGAAAGCCAGGGCTGTGGACGAGCGCTGTCAGCTTTTTTCTGCCTCAGGTCTCTGAATCGCAGCTTCATTGGTTAAGTGTAACATATAGAATGCATCACCCAGTCCATGCACTTCTCCCAGTAAAATAATCAAGCTATTCTCAGGTGCTCATGACTGTGGCTGTCAATCGTAGTAAATTGAGCAGCCTGTTCATAGTCTTTGATACAAAAATAAATAGGCAGGGCTTTCAGTGGTTTGCTACAACCCAGAGCAGCACAGGTGCTGATAGTGTGACACAAAGTCAAACGATAATTTAATGGTCCGTTAAACAGTCATAATTACAACCTCTTCTTATTACAAGAATATTATGTTCATGTACCAGATCCCTCTAATCTAGATGCATAACACAACATTCTCGGGTCCGTAAATAAAGTTGTTGTGTGTGTTTAATCATTCAGAAAGTTTCAGTGAGACAATAAAAGCGAGATGAATGGGCGGTATTTCCATTTCATAGACATTATATTGCAATTGAATCTTGGCGGAGACAAGGGGGGAAAGCAAGATGCGACACTCCCAATGCCCCAGCACACCTGCAAAATGCCGGCAGAGGCCTTGTCCGTATTCAAGGTTGATTCCCCTCCTTGGGGACCATTAGTAACAACCTTTCAAAAGTACTGATTGGAAGGAGAGGCGCTCTGCATATCAACAGGAAGTAACATCCCCAGAGGTTGGCAGTCTGGTCGCAAAGGTGTGAAGAGGAGCTGAAGAAGGGAGGTGGTGCAAAATGAATGAGGGGGTGGAAGACACAAATAGGAGAAAAGATAAAAGAGGTTGGGGTAAGCCACAGAGGAATGGTTACTTAAATGGATTTAAGATAGTTTGACAGGGGATGGTGGAGGGTTGTTGTGAGAGGAGTTGGTAAAGAAAAGGTTTTTAACTGAAGGGATCAAACTGGAGCAGGGTGATGAACCAAATGCATCAAATTACCAAGATTGTGAACCTCTAAAAAATACTTTTTTTTTTTATCTCTCATGAGTTTTAAATTGAATACATTCTGAAAAGTATGTAAGTTAACAGTTAAGAAACATTGTAGCTGCTCTGCATCAAGACACTATTTCTCTGATACATCTTTGTGCATAATTTTAATGAAGTGGCTCTGATATTTCTTTCTGTCGCTCTACCAACAGTAGCTCTTTGATCACGGTGCTTCCTCCTTCCTCACACCACTTATTTAATACAGTATCTCAGACACAGTTCTGTTTGATGTTTTTTAAAGTTCAGATAGCACACTATTAGATGTCATGTTATGGTGAAGCTTTCTACAGCATTAAGAAGAGGAAGAGCAAAGAGCTTCTGACACAGACTTTAGTTCAGCAGTCAAAAAAGAAAGAAATGGATAAAACATAGAGACGTAACCTAATGAAGACATCCACAGCCACAGAGCAGCAGTGCTGAGCTGTGTCACAGCAAAAAGGTGAAATATCACCTGAGCAGGAGAAAAGTGAATCAAACAAAACACACAGAAAACCTAAAGAAGAAATACTTTGGAGTGTATTGGTTCATCTATCAACACCATGTCTCTCTTGGAGGGAGAGCAGGAAGGAAAACCATCAGTCACATTTTTAAACAATACTCTCTCCATCTTTGTCATCCAGTGCCAGCACAATCCCTTTACTTCAAATATCTAGAGAGAAATCTGTGGAGAGTGCTGGATTTTGGGGGCAATCTTTGAAAATGGCTCGAAAGGCCATCTTGGCGGTTTAACTTCAAGAAAGCGGTCCCTTGGTCCCCCTGCTGTGTGATGTTAAAGTCAGAGAACTGAGGTAACTGTACCGGCATAAAAAGAACGTCAACATATTGATGGTGCTGTGGCTTGCTAGAAAGCATTGATTCCAAGAGTGTGAAGATTTTTAGGTGATAAGAGCCTTCTATGAAAGTGCCATGACTCATTGAGGTTGACTCATTGCTTTCTGTCTGTGCAAACATTTCTATGTGTCTGTGGCAGAGTGGCAGAGGTTCACATGGTACAGCTAACTATTTTATGGTGTACTTTTACCTTTATTTTAATTGACACAAAACATATTTGGTAATAGTATCCTGCCTCCCTTGGGCGTTTAAACTTTTTCTGCGTTCAACCTATCTGGGTAAACAGTGGTGGAATACAATAATGCATGCAGTAAAACCTATGATAGACTACAGCCCTTACATCATCCCCCTAAAAATGTGTCAAGCTACATCAAATTATGCAAACACTGAATATTTTTCAAAACAGTCAATACTGCTGTAGTTGTGCTGTGTTATGGACATTATTATTGTGTGAATATATGAAATATATTTATAGAATATTGTATTGTCCTAAATTGTGAATCTTCATACAATAGACCAAACATTTCTGACCTTAATCTTGTGTAAGATAAGGTCAGGTTGTTATAACTAAGATAGTATGTACTGGAGAGGTCGCGCAAACGTATGTTGTTATGTCTCACTATTCCAACCCTGAAAACTGTTACGTAGGCTGATGTTGGTGCGTTACTATATTTTGCTATAACTTCTGGAGAATGACTGCATTCTCCAGTAATTTCATTACAATCCCATTGCTGTATTGTTGTATTGACTGATGTTTGCAAACATTAAAGATCTGCTCATTTTGTATTTAAACATTATGTCATCTGGTATTAATTGCCTAAATTGTCATCTTTCTAGAGGTTGATATTTCAATTCCACGACAGCTGGAAAACAAAGCACAATAAAACATAATCCACAAAATATTTGGTAGAGCAAAATAACTACGTTTGTTTATACTAGGTGGTAACGTGTTGATCATGATCAATTCAAGTTGGAAAATAAACTTTGAGTGTTGCTGTGTGGGAGATTTGATTCTTGCATGTTTTTTTCCCAAATGTTTATGAATAACATATAATATACATTATATACAACATAATGTATATATTTTTTTTATCGCAGTATCAACTGTATGCAGCCTGAGCTGATTGAAGAGAAAGCTTTGGGACTGGGCAACCTGGATGGTGGTAGTCCAGAGCTATATACTATACACACTATATAGATATATAGACTTTCCACTATTACCTCCGATGTCCAGCTGGGTGAAAATAATAGCCAGCCGAGGTCACGACCCTGCTAGGGGGGTCCGGGGGTATGCCCCCCCGAGAGATTTTTTTTACCTTTTTAAAGTGAAACGCATGAATCTGGTGCACTTTGAGAGGAAAATTAAGAGGCTAAATCTGAGGAATTTTGTGTGAACAAATAATTTGGAGACACTGGGTCGGATGAATTAGAAGCTATTGAAGAAAGACACATGGATTTTCCATAGAAATATAAATTTAAAATAAAATATTATGCAGGGTCCTCTGGGATGGGCTTGGTGCTCTTTTTCTTTTAAGGGACATTTTCTGTAATATAATGAATTCATTTAAATCAAGTGAGAGGAACGAAGCAGAAGAACTCTGTTGTCCAGTTATCTTTGCTTCCACAGACGAGGCTGACATAGGCTATAGACTATACACAGTGCATGGGCAACTGAGGGCAGCCCCATTTTCAAATATTTTTAAATAAACTCAATACACACTGTGCATGCCATGGACTTGACCGTGACGTGATCAGTTAACCGCGGATTACCTCCCAGATGAACTGATTCAATTATTAAGATATTAACTATCTACCAAAACATTGTATTCCTTTCATTGTATGATAATTTGCATTTACATAATATGATGTTGATATAAAACACACAAACTAAAAAAAATAATAATAATACATTTGGGGGGCCCCCCTGGCAGTCGGGACCCTAAGCAACCGCTCATTTCGCTTATGCCTCGGACCGGCTCTGCTGACCATTGACCACTATAAGCGGGTGGGTAACTTGGAGGCAGGCTCTCCTGCCCACCCAATAATACAATTAGAAGCAATGCATGGTAATGGTATATTTTTTAGTATTAATTAATTGTCTGAATTTTATTTGACATTTTCTTGGACAGCGAATTAACAGGTCCGTCCGATAGTGAGTCCGGACTTCCACCTAAAATAAAAAATAAAACATTTTGATTGGGTGGGCACAGACCACATTTGGGTGGGCACGGCCCACCCTGGCCCCTGGCTACCGCCGGCCCTGCATACAGTGATCACTTACATAGTGTGCGCGTTTCATAAAGCCGATCTCTCACCCGCTCTGCATGTAATCGGCAAACAAACTTTTCAGGAATCCCGAAACTGATATCCAATCACAAGAGAGAACGCTACAAACCGGCACCCGTCTCACTGCCGGTGCACACGCAGAACACAACTGGGTGAATGTTTATGCGCCTACAATGGCGGAGCAGGTAAAAATCCTTCCCAATGTCTGTTTTGATGGTTTTTATCATGTTTTATCACACTTACTTATCTGAGATGATGCTAGATAACTCGCTGTTTGAAGACTGCAGTGCATTAATGTGGTGACGTGGGGACGAGGGAGGGGCGAGGGAGGGGACTGCTAACTGCAGTCAGTGACAGGAAGTTAGCTAAACTAACCATTCCGCTTACTGAACCTTTAATATGTGATCACTACACAACTAATCTTTATTTCCCTTTGCTGATGTTTTGTGGATGAAACCTTAAAGCAGCGAAGGTCACAAATCCTCCAAAGGCAGCAAGGTAAAAAGACACCCACTGTTCTCCCTCAGCCCCACTGGACAATGCAGGAGAGCAACTGACAGCCAAGAATTAATTGACATGCCTCGGAGAGATTGTTCTCTAATAACATATCGATCCACCATGCCTGATATGCAAAGCATCTGCCAGCGCATGTCGCTGGCGAGGTGAGACAAATGCCCCCATAATACCTTCACCAAGCTGTGTTGATTAAAGGTGGTATTAGAGATCATGATCACATAGAACCAGCGTGTCATGTATTTCACATGGAAGCATGTTAGAAACTGTCCACATCAGCAGATAACTTATTCCACAAGTAGAAGCTGAGACTCATGTAGAAAGGTACCCTACCACTAAACTGTGGAAGTTATAAAGTAGAAAGGAAATATTTAGCCAATATATGTTGGACTCAAGATTGGGTTGTGGGATGTGTGCGCCCTGCAAACAAAGATACAATTACATTTAGTGAAGCAAGTCAGTGATACAATTGTACAGTAATGGTAGCATACATTAACAAAAATGTCAGAAGTACACATAATTCTCATTTAAATTGGGTTTCTATTAGATTGATGTTACAAATTAGATATACACATCCTTGCAGAAAAAAAAATATTGTTTAAAAACTACATTTGTTGTCTTCTTTTTGAAAACTGGCTAAGGGATGAACTTGTATTGACAGGGACATTCCTTACTAGACAAATGTCCTCATACAAGGTCAGACAAGACTCTCTACTTTGGGGCGCCCTTATCTCAGTTGGTAGGGTGTCCCCCCACGGGCCGGGCCCAGCAGCAGACCCGGGTTCGATTCCCGCCCACGGCCGTTCTCTGCATGTCACTCCCCTCTCTGCCCCATTTCACCTCTGTCTCACTGCACTATCAATAAAGTGTACAAAAAATGCCCAATAAAAATCTAAAAAAAAAAAAAAGACACTCTACTTTAAATGTGGCTATGGTTGCTGTAGTTTAGAGATCAGTTAGAGGAGACATTTGTGTTGTTTACACAACTTCGATTCAGTGCTCGGCTTCAAAGAAAGATCTCAACAAAGGAAAAAATTATATGGCCACTAACTCAAACTACTATGTGTGGAAAGCGAGCACTTTTTTCAATCCTATACACTGTTGATATATGTACAAATCTACAAAATTGGTCTTCAACTAATTCATTTGGTCTGTATATAGTTAAATGGTAACGAGAGTTGATGTGATGCCCTCTAGAGAGCTGTACAGTAAAGGGTTGCTATACATTCTTCAGCTACTCGGAGCAGAGACAAGAGGCATTGGCCAGGGATTTGGAGAAAGTACAGGGAAGTGCTGGGAGCATCAAAATGTAACACACCATTAGCCTACGTTTAACATTCAAAAATCAAAAAGTCCTGTTATTTATGCTGGGAGAGACTCCGGCATTTTGTCCAGCTGTATATTTGGGGAGCCAACAGTGAATTCTATTCTAAATCTCTCAGTGAGTAAATTAGCACTATTAATATTATTTTAATTTAGTTGTGACTAAGGGTGTATTCACACATGCCGTGTTTAGTTTGGTTGAAACGAACGCAGGTGCACTTCCGCCTTCGGTGCGCATCATTCAGGTAGGTGTGAATACAGCAATCGCACTCGGGGGCGGACCAAACAAGCGCTCCGAGAACCAGCTGAAGAGGTTGTCTCGATGCTCTTCAAAATGCACTCTGCTGCAGTTCGTTTGTGGTGTGAATTTGGCCGGACTCGATCCGCCCAATTGCAGGAAGCACTGCGCCTTTTTTTTCTTTTCTTTTTTAATAAATCGCCATCAGCTTCACATTATGGGATAGTGTTGTTGTCGCCATTGTTAGTTCAGCGATCAGATGGAGAGGGGAGCGTCTCCCGTAGCCTACAGTGCCAACAGGTTCACGCTGCGCTTTGCACGAAGTGTGTGTTTTTATTTTTCTTCCCAACGGGACCGTCAATACTATCCCCGTGTCAGTTTGGAGCTGAGCTGCGCCGAACTGACACCAAGCTGATACACAGCTAAATCAGCTGAGTGTCAGCATGAGCCTATTCTTCTCGCGAGCCGCGCGTCCAGCAGCAAAACTACAGTAAACATTATGTTTCACATCGTAGGCTACAAGACACATAACGTGGCATTGCCGTAGGGCTACATATTATTTTCTTCTGTATTTATAGGCTAGATGTAGTAGGCCTTTTTATTCTTTTTTTCACCCCATTATATAAATTATATATTTTGCAGTTTTTACTTCGTTCTTGATCTCAGATCACGTGTGGTTTTGCTTCGTAATGCTGGTTTACTTGCAAAAGGGGCAATATGAAAGTGGACAACACCAAAAAAATAAATAAATAATAAATTATATTTGGTCTGGACCAAAGCAAGTGAACTAACGGACTTTCCGTACACCCTAACTCTGTCCCAGACCCAATGTCAAAGATTTGCAAAATTACTACAGTAGTATGGCTCCCCCCCTGGAATATATAGTATTTGCTTGTAACTTGTGAAGTTTGTTGAAAGCACTTAAGTCCTTTATCCCCCAGGGATGGACTGTCCAGCACAAAATAAATTTTATCCAGTCAATCATTTGCATAGATTTAGCCATCATCTTGATTGAAGTTGAATGTAAGCGTTTTATCCAAGCTTTTGCTAACTGCGCTAAATTATCCATAATTCAAATGGTCACGTTTCAAGTTCTTGATTTCTATGTCTATGATGACAAGGAAAAGCTTGCAGCCAATCTGCTGTTCTTGGCTGGGATACAAAGCCCGCTAATTAAAAGTCTGTCCAGTCTGTAGTCCTCTCTTTGCAGACAACTCATATTGGATAGGAGAGCACAGGCCTCTGTTTTGCATTTTGATGTCTTCATCATTGTAATTGCTGGTTAAGTTGTTCTGCATTATTGATGAGCCCATACGGTAAAAACAAACCAAACAATATGCATGCTAAACAAATGCCCTCCAGTGCACAATGTTTGCACAGGCATTCAGTCTAATCATTTTCACTTGTAGAGTCTCGGAGCTATGCACATAAGCAGTTGCCTTTAGGGGTTTCAAAGTTTCTTGACTGGAAAAATGCCTGAAGTAGGCATTTCACACCAAAAAGAACCATGAGCCAGTTCCGGGCTGGTGCTGGGGCCAGTTCAAAACTGGTTACAGCCTTATCCCAGTTATGAACCGGTTGGTTTCACAACTACCAGAGCCAGCCATGGAGCCGGCAAGAGAGCAACATCATGACGTCACTGTAAACGTGTGTGTACGTCGCCCGACGCCGCTGCTCTTGTGGCTAACGCTAAAGCTACCACTAGCTTTAAGCACAACAACAGCGGTGAATACGTTATTTTTACATGTCTCCGTTTGTGTGTGTGTGTGTGTGTGTGTCTCCGTTTGTCTGTGTGTGTGTGTGTGTGTGTGTGTGTGTGTGTGTGTGTGTGTGTGTGTGTGTCTCCGTTTGTCTGTGTCGCCCTGCTCGGCTCAGTGGATTTACTTTCCTGTTACTTCAAAATAAAAGCCAACTCACGTTTGTCCAGTGAAATCCTAATTTGAAGCCAGTGAAATGCTTTTAATTTGAAGCCGCAGCCTTAATGCTCTATTTGTTTAACAGTAACTTAACTGCTGCGCACTGATCTAAAGATAGTGTTTTTTAATATAGAAAGCCATGTCTCTGGCATTACCGGTGGTGACACAAGTTTATTTTGCTAAAAAAAAAACGGCACATTGTCTCGCACAAACGTAGTCTTTGTCCCACATCTGGTGAATTGGGATCTGGTCACCCTACTTTGCAAACAGGACCCATACAGCGTATTTTTGCCTGTCAATTTGATCGCTACGTTCGGTAATTTTGTTATGTTTACGTGTCGTAGTAGCGGTGTCATGAGGTTTGAGCTTTGAGTTGGTCTGGTTGGTCAGGATGATCCCTCCATGAAGGTAAGCATAACCCCGCCCCCTGCCCCTGGCGTAAAAGCAGTTCTTGATTTAGACCCTGCTCAATCCTGGTGTTTGAGTTGAACCGGTTTTTACAGGCCGGAGCCGGTTCTTTGGCGTTGTGAAACCAAAACACTGTCTCTAGCTCCGAACTAGCCCAGAACTGGCTCCGATTTTGCTGGGGTGTGAAAGGCCTAAAGGAGGGCACAGGGAGACAATTATAAACTGTGTCTACAACTGTGTGTTTCTGCCCCCTTTTGTGGCATATCCAAAATGGCACATGTTGTACTTGGTTTCCTCTATGAAGTGAATATATCTGGTTACAGTGTCTAGAATGATCTCCTAAACCCCAAATTTGGTTATTTGCTCAAAATAACTGAATCACTCCTGAGTATGGCTAAATGCTGCAAGAACACTGTGACTAGTGGATCAAGAAGACGCCTATAGTGTCTCCAAAAAAAAGTTATGTTTTCATAAAGAGTATTTCACTAGCCAGACAATGAGCACAGTGATATCATTAGAAGGTTTACCACAGGTGTGTGATGGAAATTAGAAAACCACGATGAGTGTCATCAGAATTGCAATTAGTCAGCATCCTGCAGCAGAAAAATAAATCTCTCGTCCTACCACTGAATGGGGTAGCAGGTGGGTCACCCAGCCTTAATGAGATGCTAACTCTGAAGGGATTGCATTAGTCTGGGTCTCATAAGACTGTTTTAATATCTGTGATGTTCTAAATAATGTTTCTAACCCAGACAAGACAATATTCTGGGGGGACACACGTCACACATTACATACACTAACAAGAATGTGGAACACAATTGCTGCATATGCATCATACTGAAAGTCTATTTGTGTAAGCATTGCAAAGGATTTGAGACAGCGAAGTGAGTTACTTGTCATGCATTATGTTGGCATCTGTTGCCAAGTCAAATTTTTATTCGTCATAAAAAAAGGACAGCACAGCTCAGCAAACGGCATGAGAAACTCTTATTTATGTGGAACAGTGGATTAGGGCAGATAGATAATTGTGTATGCCCTTGGCAGTGGTGAATGTGTGTATTTCAGGAAAATAAACCTAAGCCAAGGCTACAAAGAGAAGGGGGAGTGCAAGCTAGAGTGCATAAGTGGGTGGTAAGTTTAGAGACGCATATTACCTGTTTGGTAAACACACTGTGCTACCTCCTCCCAGTCTCGGCTCTGCGCAGAAATCAAGCATGGGCTGCAGTGATAAAACGGACACATAGAAGTCTCAGATACCAAACAACCTGGCACTAGTCTTTTTCATGAATGAGAAAATTGGCTACTACCAATAAAATAGGTCAACAAAAAAAATGTCACAGAAAACCTCCTTTTTTTGTGGTCAATGGCCCTTTCAGAAAAATTATAAATACTGTATGTTGGCTTAGATGTAAAGCATAGATGCAATGCTACAATTTATGATGGTATTTACTTTTCTCAATAAACATAACAGCCTCATCGGAGAGCTGTAACTGCAGTTTAAAACTAATTTACTCTAATTTTAAAAAAGCAGATTAGAAAATCTGATATCAGATAATGTTTTTGTCAAAATGCAATTAATGCACTCTGTTGAAAGGTGCTTCATAAAAAGCATGTGTATCTTCAATCTGCATGTTTCAGAGAACAGGTTAAATGGCAAGTGACTTTTGTCACTATGGATGCAGAACACATTCAATAGGTCACCAATATCACGTTTCTATTTGGCTTTTACAAGTGTAAAACTACATTGAGAAAATAAACATGAAGATAGAGAGCTGTGAAACAGTAATCTTTGTTTGATGCTAAAATGTAAGAGAGCAATAAAATATAATTTCTTCACAAATGAACATAAAATCAATGGCCTACATAAGCAAGCCTCTTAATAAATACTGCATTGATGCTTTGGACTCTCTCTCTCTCTCTCTCTCTCTCTCTCTCTCGTTGTACAAATACTGATATCAATAATTGAAAAATTACATCTTGGCAAAGTAACCGTATCTCATTTTCTTTCAATAGCATGGTCTTAGACCAACCTCAAAGGTCATGAGTTGACTCCAAGTGTCTTGGCCCCAGTAGGCCTTATTCATAGCTTTAGACGAGGTCTCCAGGAAACTGTATACTGAGCCCCACCACTGATCAATGCCTTTTCAGAATGCCCACACCCAGCACATAAACCACATGTGGGCGTCTAACTGCCTGCCCTCAATCCATATCTCTGTTTCTGTATTTACAGCAAAGGAAACATTCAGACAGAAAGAAGGCTTACATCGACTGGCTTGTGGGTACACTATTTTGAGTGACATTTCATAAATGGAGCCGTCTCTTGAAATAGTAATGAGCCGATGGTGATTAACATTCAACTTTAATATGGCATGACTGATTAGATATTCAAAATTTGGCCAAAGTTAAATATTGAAGACATGTGAAAATCCCACAAACAACACGTAAACATGGAGATAGTGGTAAGCAAAACAGACGCCGAGATAGATTTGTGTCATGCAAAGTACGTGTATGTTACTAAATGTATCAGTCTTGTATCTTTATTCAAATATAAATGAGTATTTAATAATTTACAAAACTTAAGTCATTGTAAGCTACAAAACAAGGTCATACATTTGGCATAATTGTGGATCTGAGCCACTGTGTTAAACAGTTGTCAAAATGGAAACTGTGGGGAAGAACAGGCCAGTGATGTTGGGGCAAGTTGATTCAATGCCTTAATTTATATCAGTATTTATTTTACGGTGGCACTATTACCATTAGAGAGCTCGATTTGCCTCCCATTTTAATATCAGTATTAACAGCGGAGCTCATTGTATCCATAATTTTGGGCATAGCACACTTTTTTGGATGTTCTAAAACCATAATAGTTGTATAACTAGTTCATGTAGATACACAACAACCTGAGGTATATATAGTAACTATACACTTTTACTTGGCAGTTAAACCATCAAATGTTCAACTTGTAACAGCGTTACTAGTTGCACCACTATTGTCAAATATAGCAAACAATTGGCACATGAATAAATATTTGAACAAAATACATTTGTAGAGTAAAAGCAGAAATATTTACTTCTCTAAAGAAAGCAGAATTATGTGCATTGGTGGGTACTTTGCTCATATTATATCTGAGTTCAAAACACCTTTCCTAGCACATACTGCTTTAAAAAAAAACAAGGACACATTGTGGGTCGTACACGCTTAGTATTCCAGCCCTGCATGCAGAGAGAGATTGCACCTGTAGAAGCTGTTGGGTGATGTCTGTGTCACTTGGATGACCAGTATCCTTAGCCAAGCATTTACTTGAAGAATGGAATTGGTTGTTTTAGGAAAATCTGATTAGTCACAGCTGACAATGCAGAGACAAGGACATTACTTTCTTGTGCATATCATTAAAGAGAAAATCAATATGACAAATGTGGTGGGGCCCAGGCTATTTATTGTGGCTGAACTAAGGGCAAGGCAGGCTCTCTTTGCATTGGTCTCTTGCTATTGCATTGAATTTGTTCTAAGGACAAAAAAACACCAAATGGTTCACAGAGGGCTTGAGGTGCATCTTGCCGATTCCTCTCCTTGACTATGTGATGCTACCAACCTATTCCAACCAGTTACTTAATTACTTTAAAATACATTTGCTCATGGGACAATGCAAGTGGTGCTTAAGGTGGTACCTACTCACACTTGGCTCCTTAAAGAGGACCTATTATACTACTTTTCTGGTCTTAACTTCTTGTTTTACACTGCTATAGAGCAACCTGACACGAATCACATCACAAAAAACTATGTAGATTTTCGGGAAGCTCTTTCACTTATTTTGGCGATCCAGCCAACACATTCTCATTCCGAACGCGTCGATAAGCTCCGCTTGGTCAGGGGCTTTTGGCGTCAGCTGCTATCGCAAAAGGGTACCCGTGTGCGTCTTCATTCCACGCAGGGGAGTTCTCAACTCATTTCAATGTAACCCCTCCGCGGCATATATGAAGCCAAGGGAACGCGCATATTAACCCGATGGCATCTTATAGAGACGCTATGAGCATTCATCCCATTGGCTAACGGACGAACCGATGGCTGCACATAGAGACTACTTAAAGCATTCATCCCATTGGCTAAAGGAGCACCTGAAATCATGAAGTATTCTCACTGTCAGTGTTTACATTAAACGTGTTTCTAATTACATTTCTAGCGAGAAATATACCTTTTACTTGCATAATCTTCAGTCAGTGAATGTGTCTGATCTTTAGTTTGATAGTTATTAGGAATATTTTATGGTCTCGCTTGCCCATTCGCTTGCCACACGTTTCAATGACGTCAGGTTGCTAGGGACGCTGCTATCGCTAAACAAGCAGCTCACATGTTTTCCGCTGTTGTGTTAATAAACTGTTACTTTATGTAACTTTTAATGATATCATCTTATTAGAAACACATGTATCTGAGTGCAAGGGTGACATGTTGTTTAGATTGCTGATAGGTTAGCCTGCTGCATCCACATCCTTCTAAACAGTTGTTAGCATTAGCCTAGCCCGGCCGAACAGGAAATGGTAACAGCGAGGAAGGAAGAAGAAACCTGCTCGCCGAGTCAAGAGCTCACGCCTGTTTGCATAGCTGGAGGACCACCAACCATGCTACCAACAGGGGGCGACCATGGGGGCGACCATTGATGTCAATGTCAACATTACAGCAAACAAAGAAAAAGATTAGTATCTTTCGATCTGGTAAGTTGAGCATGCGTCAGATGCTGTTTTAATTTATTAATATCTTTGTTTGAAAGGGGTTTTATAAGATTGTCCATTGATGTTGTCATGCTATGTATATTTATGTAGCTGTAAAATAGAAAGCAACTAATGTTAGACTTAGTTAAAACGTAGGATAACGTCAACAAGTTCAACTATAGCCTTTTACTTGATAGCTAACGTTAGCTGAAAGGCTATATTTTTTTTAAATTTTATTTAAACATTGTTGTGTACAAAGTCAGTTAGAAATACATATACTGAAGGTTGATAAAACCTAAACAGCATCTTCGTAAATGGTCATTAGTTGTTAAAAACAATTATATATCTTGTCAGAGGACGATAAAAAGCATAATATATAATAATATGAAAGTATGAGCCTTAGGACAACATAGTTTTAATAATCTGTTTACATTATCTAAAAGGCTATCCCTTACAGGAGCATAAGGTGCATATAAAGGTAATTAGGCAACTTCAAAGGAAGGAGAAATACTTTCAAGCATATACATTTAAACAAAAATTAAACACATATATCCACATGAAAATGTAATTATAGTAAAATAGGGAAATAATAAAAATCTAAGCAACATTAGATCATTTTTACAGGTTCATTTTCATTGAGCACTTCTTTTAATCACCGTCTAGTCTATTATCTGAACGAGCCCCACGCGAATTGGACGGAAATCACATTTGAAAAAACATAATAAATATTGATGTCAGTGAGGTTGTAATGTGTTCATTCGAGCAGGTTAAGAGCAAAGGATCTCTTCCTCTACTTAAATTTAAGCTGGTTTAAAAGGAGAAATAAAATACCTGATTTAATCGAACTTAGAGACGACTTATTACTGTGATAAGTGCTCAAGTGTGAATTTCAGGACACTTTGGGACTTTTGCTCCAGCCAGTGCAGGCTGAATGGAATAACATAGGTGTGATTCTACCTACTAAAATTCAATATAGTAAATAAAAATGATTTCTTAGTGTAAAGGCAATTAAACTATTTTCTGTACCTATAACCATGCCTGAATTCCGTTATTTAGGACTCAGATTGTTTGTGTATTTTTGTAGCTTGGCATAAAACTTAGAGCAAAGACAATAGTTTTTTTCTTACCGATACTGACCATACGATTTCAAAACACATCATAGTTGTAACAAGTGTCAATCATTAGCTGCATTCAATCAAAAACTGGTCTATATTAGAACTGTGTTAAAATATCAGTTGCTGAGGTGTAGATGGATTGACTAGTTTGAGTTCCTGTAATTGACAGATGATGGTGTGGAACATGACTACCCTGGTCCTAGTCCACGGGTGCCAAGGAAAAGGAATGGTGCGTAAATGTGTAGAAATACAAACATTTGTCTACTACTTTTATTGATGTATTGAAGTCTGTTTTTACATCTAAAATTGGCTGTGACCTTTTAAGTTTGCATCATGTGTCAAATGTATAACAGTTACACTGTTAGAAAAACTGAGACGATTTAATTTGTGGATTCAATATTTAATGAATTAACTTTCCTTTTCAGAATGTGAACACGTGACAGGGAGAAAGGGTTTTACCCTGTGAAGAGAGTAGCCAAGAGCAAAGTTATTAAGGTAAACAATCCCACTCAAACATCCCCCCCACATATATTTGTCAAAAAGAGGCATGCTTGAGCTAGTTTTGATATGATTGTGCCGATAGATTTAGATTTTAATTGCACGTTCAAGGTATTCGGTGTGAGCCAGGCAAATGTTTATACATGAACAACAACATTTTGTAAAGAGTCTGTGCTGAAAAAAAGCCCAGTGTTTTTACGTAGCTAAGGCTCTGTAAACGGGCATCTAAACAAAGGGATTGGGTCAAAGTCTGCTAACATTTATCTAACCATTCAGCTACGGACGGTGTCAGTGATAGCAGTAACAACTATGCTATTGAACAGGTATTAGGCCCGGAACACACATCCTGCATCTACCTTTTTTTTAGTAACAGATTAGAGCGGCCACACTGCACACTGAAGGTGCCCATACGATTGCCCCTAGTCAAGGGTTTCTTGTTGTTTCGGTGATCAATTAAAATAACAAGCATAATCTGGGATCGCTGACTCCACTTTTTGTAGTGCTTAACAGTTGATGGGGCTGTATTTTGTAACTGTTGTAAAATATTCAATTCAATGCAATGGGCTACATTTTATGCCATCCAGAGAATCGTAACTCAAACAGTTCTCTATTTTTCAGGGACAGAAGATGAAGCAAGTGCAGTGGGAGCCATGCAAGCTCTGGTATGTATGGCCTGTCATGTGTAGCATGTCACCAGCAAACAAGTGCATGCCATTTACAGATTACAGGTACATTTTAAAGCTTAAAGTAGTTTATAACTGCTAAAAAGGTGCTCAATATGTGGTCACTAATACATGTCATTATACACGTCAAACATTTGCTGTGTCCGAAATAGGGATTTTAAATGACTCATTATTTGTGAGTCGACTTGTCGGAGGCATGAATCGACAAATCGATCTATTTACTGTGCCAGACAAAAAAAGTGTGCCTATTTTTTTGCGGCAGCACCACGTAGTTGTGGTGCTGATAAACTGCGCTTTCCTTAAAACAACACTGCTGCCGCTGTGTGTTCAGACTTCAGAATTTGCATCAAAGCCTTTTTGATAATAAAAATTATATGCTTTAACTAAACGCTGTCCATGAGTCGGAGGTGAATGTAACTTATTTGGCTGAAAACAGAAACTAACGGAGGGAGGCGACTCTCTGTACAGTCCCTTAATTCGCACAGTCAGTTTGCTGGCTCTGTGTATTCGGGCTCCAGACATACAAACAGATCGCGGAAGCCGTGCCCCTAGACAACTATAACGGGCAGAATATCCCCGACTATAATTGTAGCCGTCAAACCAAAGAGTTTTTCTGCATGGCGGCTCACTCACTCACACTGGCGAGGTCTCCCGGTGATTTGGTGACCGTCACAGCGTTCCACTCGCTGCTTTGCTCGGGCGCAGGCTTTTTGGGAATGTGATTTAACGTATCGAGAATCGTCACATTGTTCACATCCCTAGTCCGAAATCAGGTTCTTTCTTAAGTACACTTACATAGAGTACTTATAGGCTCAGTGCACTCAAAATTTCAAATACATTATTGTAGTGGAAAAAAAGTATTATGAATTTGCGGCAGAGCCCCAGAACAGGCTTCTAGGTATAAAAAGTGTAGCCAGTATTTGTATTCTCCAGATGATCGCCACACAATTTTTATTTCAACATTTTTGTAGGCCACCACAATTCAGCCATTTGAAAAAACATTGTTAAGCTTTATTATATACTTCCCTGAGGAAAATATAATATATAATATAAATGATGTTTCAAAGTATTTTTTCTCAAATAGTAAAGTCTCAAGAAATGACTGAGGGAGCAGAACCTTAACTGAAAAAATGTCCAAAATGTGTAAGAGTTTAGTGTATGGTGTGTACAAAAACACAAGACATTTACTTTGTGTTCTTAAAAATGTTATCTATCGGAGTTCAAGGATCATTAAAGCTTTATACCACTTTCATTAAGAAAAATGTTGATGTGCCCTCTCGCCCTTTTCTACTCTTCATTAAAGCTGACTACCATATACCTACTGTGACAAAATGGAAATTCACTGTAATGCAACTATTGGAAACGGCTAATAGAGTCCTACTGTGTGCTGTGATGTGTCTACAGCTTATCGACATAAACAAAACAACTGAACAATTTTTTCTTTTCTGTGTTACAGTGTGCTGAGGTCTTAGTGCAGTGGCATCCTTGCTCTGGATGGTGAGTGTTTTCTGAATTTTAATTTACTTTGGCTTGGGAAAAACTGACAGTAAGGCTTTTGGCCAGTGTAGTGCATTGGATATCATTTAAACATCACACAACTATAATTACCCTCTCTGCAATAGCAATATAATTTTTCCAATTTGTTCAAAACGTTGTATGCCATTTTGCACTTTTATCATGCTTTTCTAGGTAACTCAGTTACTCTGAGTTAGTCTTTGTTCCATCCACAAAAATAGGCAGGGGAATGCATGTTTTCATGCAATTAAAAGTGTATAATATATACAAATTATAGTATGTGGATAACATGTTCTAACTGACACTGCTCATTCAAATCTAGGATTATGAAAAAAAGACTAATAACATACATGAATGAAGATTCCATGTATCATTGTGAGAGGCTCTGCCACCATAGTGCTATTTATCCCAAACACTTAATATCAATGTTATCCTAATGATGTTTTTCTGTGTCTCACAGTGGGATGAGGTGGAAAAACTCCTGGGAGCCAGAGGAACACATTCGTTAACAACATCCAGTGTGGTAATGTATTTTATATTGCTGTTTTGATCAACTAACACCAAATGGATTGGCTACAATGCTAAAAACATAGAAATTGAGCCTTTTAATGTGGGGTTTACAGAAAGAAACAAATCGACATGATTGGCTGGCGGTTTATAAGGGAATTGGGGAATTAACTTCTGCGTAAAATGCCTGATTTGCAGAAATCGGAAAAAATTTGTCTTTTCGATACCAAAATGTTTTGTCAATTGGGAAAAATTAGCAAATAGATCATTAATAAATAAATCACCGATGCATTTTAAGCCTTTTTTATGCCAGATGATTCGGAGCACTTTAACAGTAAATACGGTGGAGGTGCTACTTATAGTAGCACGGTTGTGGGTGCTACTTTTAGTCAATTACTAATGTTATTGTTACTGTTTGTTTTGTTATTGTTGCTGTGTCTCCCTCTCAATGTACCAGAGCATCCTTGACGCAAAGCAGCGGCTTTGGGTGCTATTATTAGTCAATTACTAATGTTATTATTATTGTGTCTCCCTCTCTCCCTCTCTTGCTGTGCCTCTAACCCTGTCTCTTTCTCGAGACCCAGCCAGTTTAGACGGATGACCACCCGACCAGAGGCTCCATCAGTCGTTCCTTGTTGGTGTAGTTGTTCCTTTTTGTTGTCTGTACATTTAAGAGTTTGTTCTGGACCACCTCTATTTGATTTCTGTTTTGATGTTGCGCTACATAAAGATAATTGAATTGATTGAATTGAGTTCATTCTTTTATGTAACTACATTCTAAAACCTTTGGGAAATAACTAACTTTGAAATACGTCTTTACTTTTTCTGGTACTGTTCCTATACACTTGATTTTTATGATTGTCTACAGTTGGTCAATTGAAGTACTAAATGGGTGCACTTTTGCAAAAACATAAGCATTTAGTGATTTTATTTTCTATTGGAATATTTAGATTAAGCCACCTATTATTTATATAATTCTTACTACAAGACATTTTACTAAGTGTTAAATACATCAGTCTACTTCATTTTGCACCCTGCTCTTGCTGCAAACCAATTTGTCCCCTTTCTTAACACTCATCTTCATATACAGGCACATGATCTAAATGTATTATGCTTGGTGGAATGACACCCAATGTAAGATGATGCCAAAGAGAGGGGTTAGTATCACCATTAGCCCCAACATGCATTAATTGAATTTAATAAGTTTGGATATTTTTGTTTAATTAATATACATTTATCACACAGTTGGTTGTTAAATTATCCAGCCACCTAGGCCTACTGGAAAAGAATAGTGTACATGGTGCCGAAGAACACTTTCAGTTTCAATCCCATTAGAGAACGAAGGCCGTCGGCCGGACGCATTTTCCATAGTCAATTTCCATGTTGATGTTTGCTTTTAATAAGTTCAAGGTTTTAAGTCAACAACCGGGAAAAAATAAGCATACTCCTTGCTTACAAAAATAACTGTGAAATATATTCTGGTATCATCCTCATAATTGAATGATCTGACATTTTATGGGCTGTGGAATGAAAAACCTGGGACAAGGTAAAGTAATGCCAAAGGGAGCGATGAACCAGTTATTGCCATTTAGTCCAAATGCGTTCTGTCTACAATGTAGATGTAACAGTACACAAGTACAAACATCCAAGGCTGGTATAGGCATTGAACCTTTCAGTAGTCACTTAATTTTTCTTCCCCCATTTATATCAATCAACCAATATTGTTAATATTAAACTTCACTTTTTTACTTAATTAACTCAATAATTTAGACGATGAATTTGTTTATTATAAAAAAAGAAAAAAAAAAGTTAATTACGTCACTTGCAGAGGTAAATGTGGCGCTGAACTGCAAATGCGTAGACCGGAAGTGAATTCCCATGATGAGATTTTGTTATTGATATACTTAACATGTCTCACAAAAACTACCTATAGAATTGTGTCTTCGCTGTGCCATCTCGTCTATTTGTCTGTGTAGCCTATTAAATAATATAGTTCATATAGCACTTAACTGAATTATAACTAAGGGCATACAATACATTTAGGCCTAATGTACAGACAACAATGATGAAACAAAAGAATAAAAGAGGAATTTAAAAATAAATTGTAGGCATATGTGGTCATTGTTTCTCAACATCCTGAGTTGTCTGTCTATGTGTTCATTTACATCAGGGCTCACCAACCTTTTTGAACCTGAGGGCTACTTCATGGGTACTGAGTCATACGAAGGGCACCCAGTTTGACACTCTTCTGAAATAACACATCTGCTCAGTTTGCTTTTAGTTATATATTATTATTAATGATTAATGATGTGACGACACTGATCATGTTGATGATTTCTCACAATAATGATCAACAATGACTTAAAAAAGGTGGAAACAGATTATTATGCTATTTTTAGAATAGGCCTGCGGGCGCCTCATATGGTCCTTGGGCTACCTGCGCCCGCGGGCACTGTGTGGGTGACCCCTGATTTACATCATGGATGTCCTCTTTACCTGCAGTAAAGGACAGGCTAAGGCCTAAGCAATAAAAACAAAATTAGACAAACACCTTCACTTCACACATTGAGATTCCCTTGAATCATATTACCATCATGTCACAAAATCCACAAGTATAAAATAAATAGGCCATCAATATGAGGGCTTATTTTAAGAAATAAGAAAAAAGTGAGCTCTTTCCATTTTTCCAGCTACAATAGTCTGCAGCAATATGTCTCATCTGTTTATTTGTCCCTCCAATGTTTAAGTAAAATCTTAAAATATATAAATACAAATAAAGCAAAATGAGACAGTAGACATCATTCCCTTAAACATGGGCAGTGGATTAAATAAGGACCACATCATCCCCTTCTCCTCCGTATTTCAAAACAGGAAACATGTAGGCTAAAGGTAGACTATTCATAGTGACATATTACTCTCCAGGTCGAGGCCTTTCCAACTGTAGGCTGCATTTTGTTAAAACTGTGAAACACATTTTTAATTTTCTCATACAATTTTCAATATCTGACAAGCCATCCATAGCACTTTGAGGGTAATAATCTGACAGGGGACAGAATAATCAATCTATCATCTCTCTTATCTCTATACATCTATCTATCAACTCTGTCTCTCATTTACCATCTCTATCTATTGAAAATATTTCACATTTTATGGACACACACAGACGCTGTCTGAAGCGTAGGCTTCAATAGGCTTGATATGCTGTGTCCATGAAATGAGAAATT
The DNA here is from genome assembly GCA_949357725.1 of Hyperoplus immaculatus. NCBI lineage: Eukaryota > Metazoa > Chordata > Actinopteri > Uranoscopiformes > Ammodytidae > Hyperoplus > Hyperoplus immaculatus. The sequence continues at coordinate 12,066,434 of OX442369.1, forward strand.
TTAAATCTTTGTCTTAGAGGTAAACAAAATATATCGTTGGAAAGGTCTCGACCTACAATGTAACATTGTGTCAGTGTGAGGATTCTACTGGGCTCCTACTCAGAAATACTGACCTTTGAACCTTGACCTTAGTGCATGCTTGAAGGCTCATAATTCAGCTTCAAAAGGTCGTACAGACATGGAACTAACAGTTATGGAAATGTCCAGGCCTGGGCTATAATGTGATATAATACACACCTAGGGGCAATATAACATTTGGGTAATTTATAGTTTACATAACATTTCAACCATTTAATTATAAGATATTTTAAATCAGATTACATAAATGTGTAAAGCATCACATGAAACACCTCACAGTACTCTCAATTTAGAATAATTCAAGTTCCAATTAATGAAAACAATTAAATCTTTTTATAAAACTACATTTCCCAGCGATGCGTCATGCACTCAAATACTGTAGTTAGCCATAGTTGTAGTTTTTCTCGTTTTCGAGCTGGGTTGGGGTTAAATATTTGTGTAATACATATATAACTTATCTGTTACAGACATAAACTGTAGGGAACTGCCGAACTTGTTGATACACTGCAATATAAGTTCTACATTACAAATAATAGTTTGTTTGTGAAATATTGGCTGGTATTGTACAAATGGGGTATTTGGGTCAGTAGTTCTGGTTGTTTGCAAATTAGGGTTGAGATAAAATAGATTTATTGGATCTTATATGACATATTTAGGGAAGCCGATCTCATTATAACATTAAAGCCATTTATCTCACTTAAAAAAAGGTTGATATGTTGTCTATTTAAGATATTTTGGGCAGAAGTGTTAAAACCGTTGCCGAACGCGCTAGTTCCGCCACAACTATGCCCGGCGGAAGTCGCCTAATGGCCCGCCTCGAGGAACTCGTCCGCATGCCCCTTGGTAGTGCAGCGGAGGAAGCCCACTGCCCCAGTCATTTATTGTTGTGTCTACTACTTCTTCCTTGGCAAAAGTAAACAATAAATAAGAATGAAATGTATTCTCGGTATTGAAGGACAACTGTTGCCCTAAAGTTACGTTTAGAGTTAGGAAATGTTCCTGTTTGAGTTGGAAATGAAAATAACGTGAATGTACTTTCGGCGTCCATAACAACACAATGGAGACACATGAAAATGAGTCAAATCAGCATCTCTACATTAATTCATGGAAAGTCTCCCTCTGCATCTTTTACTCTTCATCCGCATCTCTTCCTCCTCGTTCTCCCTCTCATCCACCGGTCCACTTTCATTTATCAAAACAAATTGGAAGTCATGGAGAATTTGAGTGGTCTCTGAATAATTTAGTTTGTAAGTTGTAAATGAGACACGTGATAACCCTAATGCTGCCATGACTTAATAAATTAAGTTAAGTTAAGTTAATAAATTAACAATTGTATATTATTTCAGCATACATTGAGTTTAAAGCATTGAGTATAGCTGCAAGTAGGTGGGTGAGTTATGCCTACTGACATGTAGGGTATGTTTTCATGCATTTCACCAGATAAAATACAACTTTGAGCAAATGTTGCTATGTTAGAGACAACCACACTGCTTATTATAATAGTAATGTCTTAAATAGATTTAACATACAAAAACCTCAAAAAGTCATCTACTCAAAGTCATCTACATTTGCAACACAAAGTATGAAAGTTAGCAATACCATCTGTTTCTGTTCTACAGTGATTACATGACTGTTACCTCCCCAAAACACTGGTTGGCTGGTGCTTAGTGACCAGCAACATATAAGATTAAAGACACAGAAACCAAATTTAAGTTTTATTAAATAATACAATACAATTTATTAAACAAACTCAAAACTACAAGTGTCTAGAGGACTGGTTAAAAGAAAAGAAAAGATGGAGCCACGCATTGGACTGTCGGATCTAGGACTTCCTTTTCCTAAACCCAACTAATACTAATAAAGAGAAAACACAAAGTATTTCTAAGCTATCAGCCCTCCGGTTCATCTTTTTACAATTTTTCCTCTGAGAATTCTCTTCCCCAGGGTCCATTTGTAGGAACAATTTGGACAGCACACAGTGGGCAAGCACAAGTTGTATGGACCTGAAAACAGAAAATCATATTTGACCAATACTGAATATCACAGCACATAAGGATAATAGTAAACCATTTACATGCCTGACATCCCATCACCTTCTGGTGGGATACAAAAAGCAAAAGGAAGAGGAAACATACCGTTGGTGTGTCCTCCTCCTGTTCTGCTGATGCTGGGACAGTAACCGAACTCAGAAGCTCTCTGAGATTCTGAAGCTGTTTATCTTATATGGGGAAAAAGGAGTCAGTTACACTGATCTATTAATAAAAAAAAACAATATTTAATGTGTGGCTAAGGTTGACTGTATACAAGATTTCACAATTAAATATGCATACCAAGACTAGGGACCTCCTGAGAAATCTCCGTCGCCTGTGGCTCGTCCACTTCTGGAAGCTCCCTGGGGCTTAACTGAAAACACAAAACATGGAGGAAAAATTATTAGTGACTGAGTGCATTGAAAATTGTGAACAGTAAAACCATTTTATTTTTCTGACCAGATCGATACTTCCTAATAATTTGGGGGATCAATGTTTCCATCCTGGTCTCTCTTCCTCCAGGACACATGCGAGCCTTGACTCTCTTGACTTTGCTTTCTTTGAAGGATAGAAGTAAAAACAAGGATAATATAATTGCCTGTAGTGGAGCAGGGACATTATAAATTAAAATAATTTTAGGTAAAAAAAAAAATTAACATTTAGGTTTATTTATTTAAAGCCCAAAATCTATGGTAACAGCTTTTAGTTCAAGTCAAAGTCCACTTATTTGGTCTTTCACACAGGGACAGACGAAAACAAGCCTTAAAAATGAAGCCTGGTTCACTGCAATCAAGACAAACCTGTAAAGTGTGAATGCACCCAACCTCTCAGGATTATTACTACAACAAGTGAAAACTAGAAAAACGACTACATGCCATGACTTGAGAACAAATTTCAATTCTACCACAAGCTTTTCCGTAGAATTTGTATTTAATATTTCATACTTATGTTATACAGTAGTACTTAAAGCAGCTACGAGTAACATTTAAATATCTTTTAAACAGCCTCATGTTTCCTCTGATAATCATAAATTACCTTTAACAGCAAACGAGACCATCAGTGCAAAGAAAGACGTTTTTATATAGTTTTTATTACTGCTTTTGGTCTGGTCGCACACCCAGATTTTCAGTGGTCGCAGATTTCAGTGTGGCGCAGCAACGCGATTTGAGAAGCCTATCCCTCCAGGTGAGGGAAGGGGAGCGGGAGTCTTGTTTGAGACAGTTATTTGTCGTCATAATGACTGATAACGGGGCTGAACCATCAAAGAAATAAAAAAGAATGCAATGAAGAAAAGCTAAAAGGGAGAGTGATAGACGGGCGGGAGGAGGACGTTGCCAAGCAACGTGTAAACATTCAAGGGAGCTAACCGGAACAAACTAGACTGCAGTGTTTACTCCTAAATGAATGAGTGGTTGGTACTAACACAAAGTTTACTTTGCTTCACCATCATCAGATTACCATTATTCATCTGAAATAGTCATTATTTACAACAACATAAACACATTACCTCATCGTGATCCATAGCCTACTAACTGCCGTCTCTCGTTCATTCGCTTTCTGTGAGGACACGTAATCTTTCAGCTCCGTGAGAGACGAGTAGTTAGGTGACACTGCTGCATCAACTAATTGCAATCAGGTGTGTTTGGCTCTGACTGGCATTAGTTGATGCAGAGTCACTAACCACTCTCACGGAGCCGAAAAGAGTCCGGTGCCCTCACACTTTCAATAGGCTACACGGACATGCACTATATTGTGTCCTATTCATTTGACTCTCGCACGGACGGAACGCGCTAGAAAACAGCTTTGCGACAGCTGGGGTCGTAAAAATACTACCGCTTTTGTCCAAAGGGGCCGCCAACGGACAAAGTTACTCGTAGTGGCTTTAAGTCTAAAACTACATAGAAAAATGTTTAGAAAATACTTTACCACCCTTCGCCCACTGTCTCACGTCTTCTACCCACTAGTGCACCATGTCCTCAGGGCAGTCAAGGTCACTGCACAAATCGGTTAATTTCTGAGACGCAGCCTCAGCCTTTTGCAAAGTCTGCAGTTAAAGAAAGACAACAAAAAACCCAGCTTTTGGCACAACATTCTCATTGTCAACTTTGAAATATCATAAAATGTTTTTTGTGATTAAGAGCCCATTCAGAAAATTAGTTGTTTGTTAATATGGTCAGTAAACCAGATGTTTTTCATGTAATTTGGCACATACCTCGACATATCTGCAAGACAAAGCAAGATGTAGACCATCTTGCTTCCGCTTGTATCACCCAATGGCATGTATGGTCAGCATGTCATAATCATAGTATGGACTTTGGCTCTGTTGAAAAGAAATGGTGTGATATTAACTGGTGGATATCTGGTGGATTACAGGAGCCACTTTATCTGTCAGCACAAGATTAAAGACTAGCTGAAATTATTAGAAAAATGTCTAAAGGCCTTTGCACACCGGGCGCAACGCGAATAAACGCAAAGTAAAAGCGAATGTTTTGAAATGTGAATTTTGACGCGTCTCACTTTAGAAGCGACGTCCCAGAAAAATCAAACTCAGTTCGAAAAAATAAAAAACGCAAATTTGCAATGCGAAATGACGGCGCTGGTGTGGAAGCTTGTATTGACTCTGTATACGTTCGTTAATTAACGGATTAATCGCACGAATAAAACACGCCCGGTGTGCAAAGGCCTTAACAGTGGCATATCACCAAGTGAGTGAGTATATGCTTGTTGCGTGATGCGTGTGTTTATCGTCTATCTTTTTATGTATTATAGAAGGGGGTGGCCTGCCGTTGTTTTTTGTGAATTAAAATCTATCGATATTAAAGAGCAGGAAAAGACGGGATCTGTAAAACAGAGGAAAATGAAAACACTATTATTTATCTTGCAACAAGACTTCCAGGAAATATTACGTTAGAAATGCAGAACTGTTAAAAGAGAATGTAAAATGATGCTTAATGGACCTTCTCTTCAACCATCCATGTTTAGTCTCATTCAGAATTACAGTTGATATCTACTTAACCTAGCTGAATTATTGACATAAAATCAGTACATTGTTAAGTCAACATGATCATTCACGATTATTAACTTTTGTCAGGGATGTGTAAGCCTTAAAGCCACTACGAGTAACATGGCACGTTGGCGTCCCCTTTGGACAAAAGCGGTAGTATTTTTACGACGCCCGCTGTCGCAAACCTGTTTACTAGCGCGTGACAGGCGTGCGAGTGTGAACTGAGAAGGGCGCAATATAGTGCATGTCCGTGTGTTGAAAGTGTGAGGACTCTTTTCGGCTCCGTGAGAGTGGTTTTGACACTGCATCAACTAATGCCAGTCAGTGCTACACACACCAGATTGCAATAAGTTGATGCAGCAGTGTCACCTAACTACTCTCTCTCACGGAGCTGAAAGACGTGTCCTCACAGAAAGCGAATGAACGAGAGACGGCAGTTAGTATGGATCACGATGAGGTAATGTGTTTGTGTTGTTGATGTAAATAATGACTATTTAGCAAAGCAAACTTTGTGTTAGTACCAACCGCTCATTCATTTAGGAGTAAACACTGCAGTCTAGTTTCGCTCTCGTGAAATTGTATACACGTTGCTTGGCAACGCCCTCGTCCCCCGTAGCCTATATCACTCTCCCTTTTAGCTTTTCTTCATTGCATTTTAATTTTGTTCTTTGATGGTTCAGCCCCGTTATCAGTCATTATGACGACAAATAACTCCTTTTTTTATTTATACAGGTATATCCCATTGAGTCCCAAGACTCTTTTGCAAGGGAGACCTGTTCCCATTTACACGTTACCATTCACACACACATTCATACACCGATAGCAGGCTAACTATCAACATTCACACGAGGCAAGGTGGGTGAAGTGTCTTGCCCAAGGACACAAAAACTATGACACAGGTGGCAGGGCGGGGATCGAACCTCCAACCCTTTGATCATCGGCCGACCCGCTCTACCAACTGAGCCACAGTCGCCCCACTGTCTCAAACAAGGCTCCCGCTCCCCTTCCCTCACCTGGAGGGATAGGCTTCTCAAATCATGTTGCTGCGCCACACTGAAATCTGCGACCAATATGGATATGTGACCATAGAGCCTGCACGAGCGAACCGAAAATCGGACTGGGTGTGCGACCAGACCAAAAGCAGTAATAAAAACTATTTAAAAACGTCTTTCTTTGCACTGATGGTCTCGTTTGCTGTTAAAGGTAATTTATGATTATCAGAGGAAACATGAGGCTGTTTAAAAGATATTTAAATGTTACTCGTAGCCGCTTTAAGTTAAGGAAAAGCCCCACAGTACAACATTATAGTTTAGGTTAAATACAGGCTAGAGCCAAATAGCGATTTTTAAAATGGACCTTTTCCGAATAGATCACACTTACAATAAAATAATGAAGACTTGACCTTAATAATGACCTTATTACTGAATAAAGATGGATGAGAATAAAAGGGTCCTGTAACGTTAGGGCCACACCGGATGTGGTTGCACACACCAGGAACACACTGGCTGGCAGATCACAAGCCGTAACCTCAGGCAACTACTTTTGATTAGATTAAATCAGGTATTTTATTTCTCCTTTTAAACCAGCTTAAATTTAAGTAGAGGAAGAGATCCTTTGCTCTTAACCTGCTCGAATGAACACATTACAACCTCACTGACATCAATATTTATTATGTTTTTTCAAATGTGATTTCCGTCCAATTCGCGTGGGGCTCGTTCAGATAATAGACTAGACGGTGATTAAAAGAAGTGCTCAATGAAAATGAACCTGTAAAAATGATCTAATGTTGCTTAGATTTTTATTATTTCCCTATTTTACTATAATTACATTTTCATGTGGATATATGTGTTTAATTTTTGTTTAAATGTATATGCTTGAAAGTATTTCTCCTTCCTTTGAAGTTGCCTAATTACCTTTATATGCACCTTATGCTCCTGTAAGGGATAGCCTTTTAGATAATGTAAACAGATTATTAAAACTATGTTGTCCTAAGGCTCATACTTTCATATTATTATATATTATGCTTTTTATCGTCCTCTGACAAGATATATAATTGTTTTTAACAACTAATGACCATTTACGAAGATGCTGTTTAGGTTTTATCAACCTTCAGTATATGTATTTCTAACTGACTTTGTACACAACAATGTTTAAATAAAATTTAAAAAAAATATAGCCTTTCAGCTAACGTTAGCTATCAAGTAAAAGGCTATAGTTGAACTTGTTGACGTTATCCTACGTTTTAACTAAGTCTAACATTAGTTGCTTTCTATTTTACAGCTACATAAATATACATAGCATGACAACATCAATGGACAATCTTATAAAACCCCTTTCAAACAAAGATATTAATAAATTAAAACAGCATCTGACGCATGCTCAACTTACCAGATCGAAAGATGCTAATCTTTTTCTTTGTTTGCTGTAATGTTGACATTGACATCAATGGTCGCCCCCATGGTCGCCCCCTGTTGGTAGCATGGTTGGTGGTCCTCCAGCTATGCAAACAGGCGTGAGCTCTTGACTCGGCGAGCAGGTTTCTTCTTCCTTCCTCGCTGTTACCATTTCCTGTTCGGCCGGGCTAGGCTAATGCTAACAACTGTTTAGAAGGATGTGGATGCAGCAGGCTAACCTATCAGCAATCTAAACAACACGTCACCCTTGCACTCAGATACATGTGTTTCTAATAAGATGATATCATTAAAAGTTACATAAAGTAACAGTTTATTAACACAACAGCGGAAAACATGTGAGCTGCTTGTTTAGCGATAGCAGCGTCCCTAGCAACCTGACGTCATTGAAACGTGTGGCAAGCGAATGGGCAAGCGAGACCATAAAATATTCCTAATAACTATCAAACTAAAGATCAGACACATTCACTGACTGAAGATTATGCAAGTAAAAGGTATATTTCTCGCTAGAAATGTAATTAGAAACACGTTTAATGTAAACACTGACAGTGAGAATACTTCATGATTTCAGGTGCTCCTTTAGCCAATGGGATGAATGCTTTAAGTAGTCTCTATGTGCAGCCATCGGTTCGTCCGTTAGCCAATGGGATGAATGCTCATAGCGTCTCTATAAGATGCCATCGGGTTAATATGCGCGTTCCCTTGGCTTCATATATGCCGCGGAGGGGTTACATTGAAATGAGTTGAGAACCCCCCTGCGTGGAATGAAGACGCACACGGGTACCCTTTTGCGATAGCAGCTGACGCCAAAAGCCCCTGACCAAGCGGAGCTTATCGACGCGTTCGGAATGAGAATGTGTTGATCCAGCACGTCCTGTCAACACTTGAGTGTGTGTGCTTCGGCCATCTCCGCTCCCTCCGCCTGTGCTTCGGCCATCTCCGCTCCCATCCCCCCCCCCCCCCCCCCCTCCTGCAAACCCCACTCCGTTGTGATTGGTTACCTTCCTTCCGGAAAACACTTTCAGTGGCGGGAAGCGCGAGCATGGACCTATAAGGGCGCGAGGCAGACGCAAACAGGGAAGTGACAGCATTACTATACATGGAAACATCCGCGTGGTGACGATACCAAGTTACATGCGACGTCACGAAGTTACAAAGCCTCAAACCGCTTTGAACACGTGACTTCTCGACTGGCTAGAATAGTGTCTAGTGCTCTGCACAGACACCCCAGACGGTCAGCAGGGAATACGTCGAAATGCATCTAAGTCATTATTTGATAATTTAGTATGGTTAAGCATGACTATAAATCATCATAACAACGTTTATAGGTCGTAAAAGTCAAAAAGCATCATAGGTCCTCTTTAAAGGTCACATATTATGCTAAATGCACTTTTTAAATGTGTTCTAACATATCCATGTGTCCACGGTGTGCCTAGAGACTGCCAAAATATTTAAAAAAATAACAATCTCTCCTTTTCTCACTCTCCCCCTTTCTGAAACCCCCACCCCTCCCCCCAAATATACTCCAGTCAGAATTCTCCTGGGGAGCTGCAGCTCTTTTTAAAAAATAGGCCATTGTGAGATTAGCTGAACATCAGCATAGTACAATAAAGTATCTGAAAGTTTTTTTCAGCAAAACATTGAAGAAAAACGTATTAGGGACCACTAAGACCATATAATATGGTGTATAATAGTACAGAAAAGTGTATACTATGGGAGCTTTAATGATTTCATTATCTGCAGGGATTTCAATTCAAGTCTCACACCACAGGGTTGCAAGACAGACTAACAAGATATTCAACTATAACCACTCACCTGTTATGATCCTGCTTGGGCCTCAAGCCCTTGTGTTGTTTTTCCCTTTTACCCTTGTCTATGTGCTAGTCTATTGCAGGGTTGGAGTCAGGTGTGCTGGAGTCAATCACCAGCATTCACAGCTGCCATCAATCATCAATCAACTGCTCTTCATATACCCGGACCTACCCGACACTGCCAGATTGTAGATTCTGTTTCCACACAGTCAGTTCTCTCTCTAAGCTAACCTGTTTGCGGCGCCGCTTTTTGCATTTTTCCTGGCTAACTCCTGTCTTTTCTGCCACAGCTCTCCCGGCCTGACTCCAGCCACCAGCTCCAGCCCTCGCCCGCCAGCACTTCCTCCCGGACCCCTCTGCCTGCCTGCTCTAGCCTGCTCACACTCAGCTCCCTGGACTTGCTCCGTTGCTCTCTCCCTGGAGCCCCATGACAGCCAGCTTCCCCCCCCCCCCGGATCACGGCCCTAACCCCCTGCTGGTTACTTCCAAAATGAATCTTCTTAAAACTGTTACTGTCTCCGCGCCTGTGTCCTCCTGATCCAGCCGTTACATCACCTCTGCTTATGTGGTGCTTTAAAGATTATATGGGTCAAGTAACCTTCTCTTTTCCGGAGAAAAAAAAAACATTGTGGGTATGATCATATCAAGATGACTTAGTCAAAGCATGTGTTGATAATGTGATTAAGAGAACCATTTTAAGTAACTGTTTAAACACTGTATCACAATAAGGCCCTTTTTTCTCTTCAAAACCTTATCCACTATGTAATTAATGCCATCAGTGAAAAAATACACTCAACAAAAATATAAACGCAACACTTTAGTTTTTGCTCCCATTTTTCATGAGATGGACTTAAAGATCTAAAATTCATTCCAGATACACAATATTACCATTTCTCTCAAACATTGTTCACAAATCTGTCTAAATGTGTGATAGTGAGCACTTCTGCTTTGCTGAGATAATCCATCCCACCTCACAGGTGTGCCACATCAAGATGCTGATCTGACATCATGATTAGTGCACAGGTGTGCCTTAGACTGTCCACAATAAAAGGCCACCCTGAAATGTGCAGTTTTGTCTCACAGCAAAATGCCACAGATGCCACAAGCATTGAGGGAGTGTGCAATTGGCATGCTGACAGCAGGAATGTCAACCAGATCTGTTGCTCGTGCATTTAATGTTAATTTCTCCACCATAAGCCGTCTCCAAAGGCATTTCAGAGAATATGGCAGTACATCCAACCGGCCTCACAACCGCAGACCACGTGTAACCACGACAGCCCAGGACCTCCACATCCAGCAGGTTCACCTCCAAGATCGTCTGAGACCAGCCACTGAGACAGCTGCTGAAACAATTGCTTTGCATAACCAAACAATTTCTGCACAAACTGTCAGAAACCGTCTCAGGGAAGCTCAACTGCATGCTCGTCGTCCTCATCGGGGTCTTGACCTGACTCCAGCTCGTCGCCGTAACAGACTTGAGTGGGCAAATGCTCACATTCGATGGCGTCTGGCACGTTGGAGAGGTGTTCTCTTCACGGATGAATCTCGGTTTTCATTGTTCAGGGCAGATGGCAGACAGCGTGTGTGGCGTCGTGTGGGTGAGCGCTTTGCTGATGTCAATGTTGTGGATCGAGTGGCCCATGGTGGTGGGGTTATGGTATGGGCAGGCATCTGTTATGGACAAAGAACACAGGTGCATTTTATTGATGGCATTTTGAATGCACAGAGATACCGTGATGAGATCCTGAGGCCCATTGTTGTGCCATACATCCATGAACATCACCTCACGTTTCAGCAAGATAATGCACGGCCCCATGTTGCAAGGATCTGTACACAATTCTTGGAAGCTGAAAATGTCCCAGTTCTTGCATGGCCAGCATACTCACCGGACATGTCACCCATTGAGCATGTTTGGGATGTGCTTGACCGGCGTATACGACAGCGTGCACCACTTCCCACTAATATCCAGCAACTTCGCACAGCCATTGAAGAGGAGTGGACCAACATTCCACAGGCCACAATTGACAATCTGATAAACTCTATGCGAAGAAGATGTGTTGCACTGCATGAGGCAAATGGTGGTCACACCAGATACTGACTGGTTCTGAGTCCCCAGACCCCCAATAAAGCAAAAAAATGCACATTTCAGAGTGGCCTTTTATTGTGGACAGTCTAAGGCACACCTGTGCACTAATCATGATGTCAGATCAGCATCTTGATGTGGCACACCTGTGAGGTGGGATGGATTATCTCAGCAAAGCAGAAGTGCTCACTATCACACATTTAGACAGATTTGTGAACAATGTTTGAGAGAAATGGTAATATTGTGTATCTGGAATGAATTTTAGATCTTTAAGTCCATCTCATGAAAAATGGGAGCAAAAACAAAAGTGTTGCGTTTATATTTTTGTTGAGTGTAGATGAGGAGGGACTAATGTCTGTTGGGCTGGAGCTGGTAAGGAGGCAAGTGAGCGTCCAGTGCTGAATCAATTGAAAAATATGTTTTGCTCATTGGACCCTACCCTCAGCCTGATTATTGTTACTTTGAAACCTGCAGCTCCCTCTGCATCTTTATTAGTTCCCTGTTCCCATCCCTGAAGACTCCTGATTGTAGTTAATCAGTTCTTCCAGTTCTTTGGCAATGCAGAGCTTACTATTTGGGAAGCATCTCACTATCCTGGTGGGGATGGTGTTATCCACAATTAAGTTGATATAGTCTTATAGTGTCATGGATGTAATCTCCATGGGGCTCGCATGGCACATTCCAGTAGTCAGTCCGTATTTGGAGGTGAGAAATACCAGATTGTGATCTTATCTTCCAAGAGGACAATGGAGGGGTATGCATAATGCATCTCTCACATTTTCATAGAGTTAGTCCATCAGCAACCTTTAATGATCATGTTGGCTTACTTCCTACACTGCTGGTTGTAGAGGTCCTCTATGGATGGCAGCTCCGTCCTGGTAATGTGATGTACAGTTTTCACTACCGTCTGAAAGGTCTTAAGGGCAAAGCAACTGCCGTACCATGTGGTACTGTAGCCAGGTTACTGTCAATGGTGCACCTGTATAAGTTGAAGAGTATATGAGCCAACTCAGCCTGCCATGGAAAAATGCTCTTCTTCCATGGCAGGCTGAGTTGGCTCTCATTTTGGTAATGCTGTTGTTGTGGTCTGGTAAGTCTGGGTCTCACTGATGTGACTCGAAAGGAAGCAGAAGCTTCTCACTCTCTCCACTGTCTACCCATTGATGCTGTTTAGAGTGTGTCCTTCTCCCTGTCACTTCCTATAGTCCTCAATCAGCTCCTTTATTTTGCTGACGTTGATATGGCGTTTATTGTCTCAAGATGTAAAGATTCTGACCTCCTCTCTGGGGAGTGTCTGCTGTCACGTCTCATCAGTGATCAGGCTAATTATGGTCATGTCTTCAGCAAACTTAATGATGAGATTGGACTTGTTGTCATAGTAGTGTTAGGGGTGCAACGGATCACAAAACTAACAGTTCGGATTGTGTCAAGTTTTTTGAGTCACGGGTCGGATCATTTTCGGATCATCAACAATACAAAAGGCAAAGATAAGACAAATATGACTTTGCTTTCAATTACCTTTGCATTTTATTTATCAAGAATCCACAGTGAATTACAAAATAGCCTTGTGCCCACAAAGGCTATTTGAAATAGAATCTTAAAATATTTAAAAACAAAATAAAGTGCTAAGTGAGGTTATAATCCTGCTTCCCTGAAGCATAATTAGTGACTGAGTATGCAGTGGAGAGAGAAATATATGCATACAGAGGGAGGAAGAGATGGCTTTATTTTATAGTTTTGTTTTGAGTTGATCATCACTGGCTTTATACCGATCAGCTGATGCAAACAGCTGTTTGAAACTGAGATGAAAACAAAACTGAAAATAAACTATCCTGACGTGGCTGGGCTGACTCAAAGTGCAGCAGCTAAATATAGCCTAAATGAATAAATATTGTTACTAAACACAATTTGTTGTGTGATTTTCTTTAGCAGCCTGTAGTAGTTCTAGATTCTGCCCTCCCATCACCACAAACTACATCACAATCGCCGATCACGTGAACACACAGCCGGCTTATTTTTTAATTTTTTTTTGCGCATATTCACAAAGGGTTGATCCGTACGGACCACGGGTAACCCGTGATCGGTTGCACCACTAAGTAGTGCGCAAACAGAGAATACAGGAGATGACTGATCACACAGGTCTGAGGGGTGCCAGTGTTGAAAGTCAGAGTAGATGATGTGCGGTTAGGAACAACTAATATCATCCAAGTGTTTAGATGAGTGTCTGTCTTTAGCTGAAACATTACATAGTATTACCACAAAATTACAATGCCACTCCATGTGGGCCTGCAGGTGTCATGCCATTCAAAAGCAGCTTTATAGTTGTCAAATATTTGCTGAGGGGGACTTGACTTTGATATTTTAAAGCCATTCCTTTTCCCATCAAGCATTACATGAATGGCAGTGAAAAGACCTGTGCTCATGTCTAGACCAGAAATTGTCAGGCAATCTGGCATGAGTTTCCCTCTTTGTGAATCCATCTTTAAGCAAAAGCAGCATTTTCGAAACATTCCTTTTTAGCAGTTTTCCCCCTCTTTTAGATAGGTGAATTGAATTGCAAAGACCTGGATATAATTTGACTTTAGACATAACCAATTTATCTCACAACTCAGTGCAATCCTGGACCCTGTAATGAAAAGCCAGGCAGAGAGTCAGGATTGGTGGAGAGTGACACCTGCTTCAGTTGGTTCAAATTAGAAATGCCAAAAGAATGGAAGAAACTGTCAAATAGAAATGTGTCCGACATTTTACAGGTCTTATACTCTTGTAGGCTGAGGCTTGAGTTTTTGACACGTAGGGTATTTCAAAAAGTGTTATGTGAGCTGCGCTATTTTTTACCATGTATATAAAATAGGTTTTTACGCAATTAAATCTTCATTCCAAGACATCTTTATAGTCAAACAACAATAAATTAAGTCAAGGCAGTTGAGGTTCAACTTTTAAAAATAAAATAACATGCAAATATGCGGCGCTAGTAAAAGCCAGGCAATGAGCCAAACAATGAGCCAACGCTACGGCACTTTTAAACACAATTGAGACTCGTAAACGGCCATAGACTGTAATGAGGACACAGCACGTTTCACTGAGTGGCAAATGACCTAATGTTACTTCATCCAAAAACAAAATGTGTAATTAACTTCCTTGAAGGCTGAGTAAAAAACGCATTGACACTAAGGTTAGCCGCTAATGCTAGCCGTGCTAATGTGACACGTTAACCAGGGTCAGATGTCTGCTACGTTGGTCAAGTTGTACATAATTAGGGTCGATGTTGTGTTGTACTTATAGCCTACACAGATTTGCAGTGTTTTCAATTAACTTTGTCATATTTATGTTCTAAAGCTGTCCAACGCCAAACTTTCCCTTAATCTGGTTATGTTTTTGTTTTTACTAACATTTAAAATCACATCTTATTTCCCTATTTAGGAGGCACATACAGTAATACAGTTTAGCAACTCTTACATTTTTATTTTATTTAGAGAGTGAGAATTTGTGTAACTCCTGTCTGAGTTTAACTTTCTCGCTCCACCTCCAACACTTTCCTCTTCTCATAATCTCACAAATTTGGCCTGAAAACAGAACGTTTTACTGATTGGGGCAAATCACAGAGGGTTGTTATCTAGCAGGCCTCCCGGAGAGAGCAGCTGCTCTGCTGTCACATTAATCCATGTTGCTTATGCAAATGCACACACTTTTAAAAGGTTCTCCAGAAAAATTATGTTATTTAATATGCCAATCATTGGTTATATAATTACGCAATTGCATGTTCTTGCGGAGTTTGGATGAATGACACCTACTGTAGATCAACATCATAAACTAAGACTGACAGCATGAAACATCTTTGTGCATGGAAAAACTGTTGTTGCTTTGCAGAAATGACTAAGGTGTGTCAACAATAAAGTTGAAATAGTAGTCTCATAAGTACGTTTTATCAGATTCTATTTGACATGTACATTACAAGTGCATTGGATTAACCAGCTGCATTGTTGAAGTGTTTTAGTATATACTGTATGCTAATTATCAACACCTGTCCGAAGGAAGCTTTTGAAAGTAAATAATAAATCCATCTCTTCCTGACTGACATACGTACTGCACACTACATATTACATACTGCTGTGTGTTTCTGTGTCCTGCTGTTTACTTGAAGAGACAGTTGCCTAGAGGGTGACATAGGCCTACTTTAGCTAATGCTGTCTAGATTAATCATATGTATTTGTCAGGCTATATACGGGCTCCAAGGCTGTTGAAGCCATCCATTATTTAAGACGCTGGCTTGTCCGCTTGATGTACGAGTTGCTGGCTGTTGGGTTGTCTGAGTCTTTGTCTGTCATGTAGATATATCCTCGACTCCATCCAGTCTGGCATCCCAGCCCTCCAGGTCACGGCTGGTCTTGGTTATGGCAAAGCGCTCATGTTCTGCAGGCTCCATGCTCAGCTCATATGTTCAGCCTCACAGAGGTCCCCATCAGGATGATGTTAATGCCATGTGGACGGTTCATATTTCTAAGTGTTAGCACAGCATCTTAAAGGTACATTTCACTGTGAGACTGGGTTGGTACTTCCCATGTGTGCTAGAGTTACTGAGTTGGACTTGTTTATTGTCTCAACGGCCTGCTTGGAGGTTGGTTGGACTAATGAACTTTATGTACTGCAGCTAATGGAGTGGGAGATCAGTGGTCAGTAAATGTGACTTACTGCAATCAAGTACAAGGCTTATTAAGCCTGACTGCTCCATCCTCCCGAGCCATAAACGCTGTTGTTTTATTACCCTCTTATCACCCAGTGGCCTTCCTAGACCGCCTGATGTCAGTCTTGGACATGGAGCTACAGCAGAGGTCAGAGGACAGATGTATGTCCAGTAGCCATGCAGTGGTGGCGGAGGGGTAGGAGGAGGATGTTGGAATAGTGAGGAGAACCAACTGAATTGTAGAGTACCACTAGTTGCATATGGGTGGCTATGAATTATTGACGGCTTTCAACAGTGAAGTCATAATCACATGTGGGTCATTTATTACCACTGATAGGTATGAGTCAAAACATAGCGGTCAGCAGAGGAGATGATACCAAGCCTGTTTTCATGTTTTTCTCTTCAAAAAAGAGGAGTGTGCACTAAATATAATGTGTGCCATTGATGCTTAGCGGCATCTCCTCAGCATGTGAAAGCACACTCTTGGCTTGCTCAATTTCCGTTAATATGCACTTCAAATTAGGCAGCCCTCGATAGGGGTATCATTTACAAATTTGAGGCTGATTCACAGTCACGGCATGAGGCCCCTCTTGAAGAATGAAATGAAAACTCATTTCATACAGAGATTGACTACTAAACAACCAATATAATTCTCCTCTACTGTGTCCTATTGTCGTATTTTGGCACAGAAGGCTATTTTCAAATATTGCCATGAATGGAATTGTTTGCCATGTTGCAGTAAATGTCAGTAAGCATGGTGGAAAATATAGGCCTGGGTAATTTTAACGGAAGCCTCTCACCAACTTATATTCTTGATAAATCTATATTGAAATCAGTCAGGTTTCAGAACAGAGGGGTTTGTGTGGACTAAATACCAGCAGTTGCATGCTGAGTTACGCAACTGTTAAAAACCATTTAGTGGAACCATTCTTATTTACAGTCAGTAATTATGGTGACACTTTAAGCCTTAATTCAAGATGGCAATACTTTTAAATTAAAAACTAGTCATCATTTGCATCTTCTTTCAATACATGATAGCAGTGCGGAGGACTTCTTACAACTGTTTATTAACTCTGACCAATTCCTTGCGGACCAAGCATGCCCATTCCTAGGCAGTGCATGTGTATCAAGCTTCTTTGAAAATTCCATAACACTACCGTTACACTTGAAGACAAGATTTCTCCTTTCTGAGACCCTGGTCTTTCAAAGCTTTGATACATATTTTAATACAATCATGGGCTAGGCCCCACAGATAAATCCGTTTGTATAAGTCTGATAAAGTATGTGCTCCAGCTGTCAACCTATTTCTGTGACAGTTGTGTAGTACCCAGAGCAAGCATTATATCATTCAATCAATCAAATCTGACATGCTTTCATTCGTAATAAAGGCAAGTCCTTGAATGGCTTAAGTAATGTCATGGAAAGCATGGTCATGGGAGTGTTTAGTCTGTGAAGTGAAATCCTCCCTTTAGGAAACATTAACTGTTTGCAGATTTCACAAGTCAGTTTAGACAGCAGTCACGACCAATACAAGCACTGTCTTGACACGTAGAGAGATGTTCTTCCCATATGGATCATTTTAGTTTAGGTCTTTGTGTCTCCATTTTATCATTATATATTCATAAAAAATAGGTACACGTGCATTAATGATGGCTGTCCTATGAGAGCTAACAAAGAAATTATTCAGAAGGCCATTTCTAGCAGCACAGTATAAGTCAACAGATAGCTTGTTTTAAACCAGGGGAGTCGCTGTTCCCGTTGACCTCCCGAGACAGGGATTGATTGGCTGGCATTGTCGCCAGACCTATAGTCATCACGTATTAAACCTTGAGGTGCGTGCAGGTAATTACCCAGGATCCTTAGTCATCAAGCTATGTAAATCTCTCGCCAACTCATTAGCAGGGTTTATTCGAAGAACACTTTTTCTTATTCCCATCTACCTTTTTTCCCAGCTCCAATGCAAAATTGTTCACCTCTGTGCAGAGCTATGCTGGGCTTTTCCCATGTGTGTATCTGGAATCAGGAAATAGCTTAGATGATGCAATGGCCATCACCCAACATGTTTACAGGCCAGCAAACACAGAATCAATTACACCCCCTCCCCCCTAAACAAACAAACAGTGGAAAACAAGTGGTGTGAAATTAGGACAATATTAATATTAGTGTATTTGCATATTTTATAAGGTAGGGGGAGCAACAGTGGAAATATTTAAAAAAATACTAATCAACTGAACTGTCAACTGAACCTAATTTATTGAGAAATGTCTTATTTCACTTGGCTCATGTGTCTGTATCATCTGCAGCACAACTGTCTTGTCAATATTTTCAACCTCAGATAATTAGTCGCCATTCTGTGTAACGAAAGCTGCAGGGCTGGTGGAAATGACTTTATTGATGAGCACAGCAACACTATTGACTTTTCCAGTAAAGAAGAAGTTATAAGCAGCATTTATGTAGTAGTCATGAGATCCACCCCGTGTCAATTTCCCTTTACCTTTAATATTTCAGTGCAAATCAAAATAAAGTTGAAAGAGACAACCCATTTAAACCCTGACCTCAGTCAAACTACTTGGGCCGTATTCACAAAACATTTAAAAGGCTAAGAGTAGCTCCTAACTTCCTGATTTACTCAATGAGGGGCATTACACTCCTAATTTTAGGACTCCTAACTTTTTAAGTTAAGAGTAATTTTCAAAGCATTTTTGTGCTAAAACTTGCTCCTAAATATATGAAAAGCTAAGAGTCCTTGAGAGGACCACTCAGTCACTAAGAGTAAATCACAGACAATCAATGGATGGCATTATGGAGAGATTTAATGATAGTGAGCTTTCTGAAAGGAACCTTAATACCTGTGATGGTTTAATGATCTTAGTAAAGCTATATTTAGAAATTATAGATACATTTATATTTATTATATTTATTTAAATAAATATATATATACAGTATTAAGCTCCTTTTCCTGCAGTTGCTGTCGGTTTACAATGCACTGAAAGTTACTGTCGGTGTCACGTTTGGCTTTAATTTTTAAAATAGAGTAGGCCTATAGGCTATGTGAAGCTTTGCAGCATCTTCTCCATTCCAGAGGTGCACTAGTTGCATGTCTCAGTCACCTTTTCCTTCCGTATGCACTTTACCATTTTGTCGGCTGTTGTTTCTAAATGGTGAATTCCCTGGTTCGTTTGCTGTTTGACTATTGCTCCGCCGTTGAGAGATATACAGTGAGAGTGAGTGCATGGTGTGCAGCTCTTCAATGAGGAATTGAAATTGAAGATGAATTGTGCAAAACAAAACATTTTCATTCCATATTTTCATATGATTAGATTTCTGTAAACAAATTCATTTACACATGTAATTGAACTCTAACATATTTAAAGATAAATCTACAGTGTTACTAATCTACTTAACCCATCATCCCATGAACCAATATTTTAAGTAGCCTACTCGCTCACCACATAACAGCAGCACACTCACAAACCTCGGCTGGGCGTCTTGAAATTTAGATGGACAAACATCATGAATGTTGAATAAAGTTGCCCACCTGTCTGCCTTGGAGCTGTTGTGTTTAATGTCAGGGCAGCAAGAGCCAGTGGACAGACAAACCCCTGAGAGTTCATGAAAGAGGCAGTCTGAGCAGCAGCTCATTTCACATGCAGCGCCCGCCGAGGGGAAGCTAACGCCCCATATGAACACCAAGCCAGAGTCATTATGGAAATACATTTTGTCTGTGCTGGCTGCATTTTTATGTCGCAAGACAGAAAAAATTACATTTTATATTCCCTCTATTCCTCTTTGTTTAGAGGCCTCTAGAGATGATCTCTGTGTCCTGTGAAGTGTGTGCGTGGATGTGAGTTTGTTGCCATTATATTGTCCCCGCATGGCATGTTACTGCATGCGTACATACATAGCAGCTGTGTGTTTTCTTTAACTGTGTGTCTGTGTGTGTGTGTGTGTGTTAATGCACACTATGTGATTTTATGAATAAAGTAATAATTAAGTGACTGCATTTTATGATCGCACTGTGAATGTGTGGATGTGTGCATGCTTGGCTACGTGTTTGTGCATACTGGTGTTTTGAATGTTATTTTTTCTTCAGATATTTTCTCTTGCTCTTACTGTGTTGTGGTAGCAAAGGGTCAGTGTGCTACCCAACTGTTGTCCCCCGTCTGCTGACCCAACTACATCAGAACACCACCTTTCCTGTTACCACTGAGTGATTTGCGAGACACGGCTGTCCTTCAACAATTGGTTGCGTTAGCGATTGGAAGCGTTTATTTCCCCCAGCCTATCAAGCAGCTACTGGCCCCAGCCGGCTGTAATTGTGCTGACCACAGGACATGTTGCAGAAAGAAAATGCACTAGCTGCAAAGGGGAGAAACAAAACTGATATAAATATCTTCTTTTTCTGCCTGAATGGTCACGCTGAAGGGTTCCACAGATCTACGGAAACCAGTATGAGACTTGTAAAGCAAAACGTGTTTTTATGAATCCTGCTTTTCCTATATGAAGCTCAAAGTGTAAGCCTTTTCATAATTAAAAGGTGAAATATTTGCATTTTTACCTTTATATAGCAGAAATAACCATACAATTCCCATGACTAACTTCATTTTGGACGCACTCTCTGACATACTCCGAATCCAAAAGACACTATAGTAGTATATGTGTGTATATATATATATATATATATATATATATATATATATATATATATATATATATATACAGTATGTGTCCACCTCTACAAACACATACATCTTTACAGCAAGCTGGACTACCCACAGTCTTTTTCCAACCTCCATCCCTGTTTAACCTAACCTTTGTTGATAAGCTTTTATCAACACAATTGTTTTTGGAGTTTAAAGTTCTCAAAAACACACACGTTTCACTGCCCATGCAAGAGGTTCCCAAGTGCAGTAGAAAAAATATACTTCTTCATATTGACTTGGAACTGATAATGAAAGCTCCCGTGGCATACAGTAAGGTGCTGTCAGCTTTGTTCAGGCAGGATTTAAAAACCCTACCCTTAAGATTTCTGCTTGGCTACTGGAGAGCTACCTGTTTGAATTGAAAGATAGAAATAGTATCAACTAGTATTCCTTTATTTAGCAAATGCATTGCATTAACTTTGGTGATTCTTAATCTTTTAATATCATGTTCATTTAATATATCCAATACCTTGCTTTATGAATAAAAACTCAGTACATTCCCATCAGACTCAGCTGTACTTTGGGATTAGTGCTAATTACAACAATCGTCAAGCTCTCATGAGAGCAGAGTAATGGGGATTGTGACCAAAAATGTAGACAGCTGAGGAAAAAACAACCACACTCTACATTCACAAGGTTGTCAAGTGTTTATTACAATTACCCTTTCTAAAATCCATTTTAAAAGGCCTTTGGAACAAACTCCACTGATGCTTTGTAACTAGAAAAACAATGAGCTGACAGTCAGTGGTGCCTGGTTAGCAGGAAAGAACATGCTAATGAAATTTATAGAGGGGTCACAATGTGGAGCAGTACCCCTTCCTGCACACATCTTTGTGACCATAATCCCGGCATAAATCAAATCCCACCGCCATATTGAACCTAGATAATTGCGGAGAGGGGTCTGATAAGCCCTTGTAATGGAACTCTGTCAATCACTTCAGGCCATATGCCCTCTCTCTCTGGGTGTTTGCTCAAATTGAATGAAGAAATCCAGAAGCCACTGACATTTAGGTGTATTGCACTGCTGATTGTAGAAAGAATGTCCTGGTTTAATTTCATTAACTGAGAGAAAGTAAAAGCAAATTTGCCGTATGAAAAGCAATTATGGCGCTGCTGACTGGAGCTTTTATGCTTGGGAAAGGTCCTCCGCTCATTGTCTTGAGTGGAGAAGAGTTCCCACAATTTACTGCATGGGGAATTCATCATGCAAGCAAAACACAGGCCTTATGGTAGGAAATTAATTGGTCACTGTAAACCTAAACTGAGGGATGATATGATAACTCTGCAACTCATCAATCGTTATTCATTTAGTTGAAGTTGTTCAGGTGATGTGTTGCCTCCTGTTATAATGAAAAACATGTCACAAAGGTAGTGGTATTCAGTTGGGCCCCAACAGTTTATCATACACTGGACTTTAGAGGCACAGACCTTCCCTTTTCAATTTCAGATCCCTTCCTGATTCCAATTAAACAAATGGGTTTGCAATTATAGAGGACATAAAGTCTAACAAAAGTACATGTGGTGGATTCAGTGCAGTTATTTATAAAATGATTTCACATAAAACATTTTGTAATAACTGTTCAGAGAATACATACTTTTAACAACATTAATTAATACCCACATGTAATGGAACATAGTGCATTACTGCAGTCCTTTCTTCAGTTCGCATTAAGTTGTTTTGATGCAACAGTATTGGATGTGTGCCTTATATCTAAATAAAGGGAGAAGTAAAGTTGAATCACTCTCATACAACAAAACAATACTGAACGGATCAACTAGTGTTGGAAAATGAGTTATTTCATTACAAAAAGACAGTGAAGAACTAAAGTTCTAAACTAAAGTGAAACACTACACTACACTGGAATTGACTGTTCCTTTATTGGAACCTGCAGTTTATGCTCATTTTTAGCCACATCAGCTTTACTAATCACACTGAATTCATAGACTAAATTGTCATCTATTTCCATAAGCTATCAAAAAATTGAATATCTGACATATGGAAGCGTGTAGATAAGTGAAGATTATTAAATAAAGCTGACTGGGAAGAACAGAAAAGTGGAAGTAGGTTGACGTAACGCATAAGTTAACATAGTTGAAGTGACTTAGTATTTTCTAAATAATGGAAATGGAAAAATGTGGATTCTATGATATTCTTACATAGTATGCCACACTACAGCACTACTCCTTAAAACATTTATTTTACAGGGAATAAATGACCAATATTCCCAGATGAGAATACATTATAAATGTACGTAATTATAAGTGTCTACAAATGAAAAACAGATAAGAAGTATGGTTAGCACCCTACTGTATAGCTGTTAGTTGTTATAGATTCTTTGATTTTACAGAAGGGGGACATGCATTACAATCAAAATGTGACACTTGGGGCCGTATTCACAAAACATTTTAAGGCTAAAAGTAGGTCCTAACGTGCTGATTTAGGAGTAACTCTCAAAAATAAGGGGCGTTTCACTCCTAATTTTAGGACTCCTAACTTTTTAAGATAAGTGTAATTCACAAATCATTTTAGTGCTAAAACTAGCTCCTAAATCTATGAAAAGCTAGGAGTCCTCAAGAGGACCCCTAAATCACTAAGAGTAACAATTTCACAATCCATCCTAAAAACTGAGGAGAATGAATAATATTCTAAAATGATACAATATCCTGAAATCCTGTCTGAAGTGCCTGGGTTCATCATAGTCAAGATTTGATTTTCACTAGGTTATATCTTGTTTCAGCAATTGGTTGTGGTGATTGCTCAGTTGGACGATTTTCCCTTAGACGTTTGAGACGGATTTACCACAGACACACAGCAAAAAAAGTGTAGGCACATGAGAAGGAATTATTCCATATTATATATGCATCAGTTACCGTGGTGATCTAACCAAGTTAAAAGAGAGCCACGATCATGTCTTCGAAAACCTGACTTTAATATAATCTGACTTTAAAAGACACCCTCAGTGTAATATTTTCAAGCTGCTGGCACGAGGTTGTATCACATTATCAACAAATTGAGGACCCAATGATAGAAAACCAGCTCCATAGCACCGCCAAATGTTAAAAAACTCCAGAGGAAACTTCACAATAAGATAACTGACCAAATAAAGGAAATAGAAAACAATATATTAGTGGAAAACATGTTCTCCATCTGATTTTAAAAACCAACAAGTAGTGGTTTGTGTTGTGATCAACTTGAATATAAACTTGACATTCAAATTATTTTCACTACTGGCTGCAATCGACGTCCTCAATGTCTAACACCGTCTCTCTCTCTCCCTCACTTCATGGGCTGGGGTGGTTTGCATTATACACCTATTTGATGCATCGTACTCCGTCACTTGACTTCCTTTCATGTCTGGTACTACATTTATAATATCCTTTGGTCTGCTTCCTCCCTCCCTCCCTGCAACTGCATCCAGTGTTTGCCTACAAGTGGCAAACAGAAACATGATTGAAAACTGTGTTATGGCGCTTTTCCACCGCACATGTAGCTCGACTCGACTCAACTCGACTCAACTCGACTCGACTCAACTTGGTTTGGTAGCAGCACGGGTCGTTTTCCACCGCAAATAGTACCTGCTGAACGTGGGCGGGGTCGTCGTAAGGGGCTGAAAGCCTACTCCGGAGCAAAGTAGCAAAGCAGAAATTACGAGCAGTTGTTGCACTATTAACTGAACCAACCGCCAAAAACACGGATGAATTTTTTTTAAGAAATACCCCCTTGTATCTGTTTGCTAAAAGAAGTAGAAGAATATTGCTACGGGCCATTAAGAGGGATGGTTGTTGTCCCGATGTGTGACTCTGCCACACAGTCAGCTGTAGGGATGCGTCACGTACATCCCTATGCACGTAAACACGGGCATGATAAAGTTGACTGTTTAGTGCTTGTTTCAGGATACGTGTTTTCAAATGCAAGCCGTGTCTCAGCCTGAATATTTTATTGAGGTAATCAGTTCAGTCCGAGGCTTGTAATGTAATCGCTCGCTATCATGTCTGTCCCAGCTGGCTACTATTTAGCCTAGCTGCTAGCTGCCCTACATGTCTCCTCTCGTATGTAAGTAACTTCCCCAACAACCAACACTGGGTGAGCTTAGCGAATATATGGAAAATAAATTCGGATCTGTGATGCAAATCAAATGAAAGAGAGCTAGAGAAGGCTGCACGCGGCGGAAATACACTCAAAAGTCCCGGAGAGTTGGGGAGAATAAACAACAGAATGAAGCCGGTAGTCTCTGGCCACTGATTGGCCAGACAATAGTCTCTGGCCAATCAGTGGCCGGCCGTCTGCCGACGTCACCTTTTAGCATCGGCTCAGCTCGCTTGGACCCTAGAGCGAGGCGATACCAAAAAAGCAGCCGCTACGTGGTACCAGGTACCATGAAATTGCGGTGGAAAAGCCAAAAATGCGAGTCGAGTCGAGTCGAGTCGAGCTGATACCATGCGGTGGAAAAGCGCCATTAGTGTCTTGGGCAGCTCACAATGAGGACATTTCTGTAAACTGTTTGAACTCAAAGGGGCCAATATCGCTTGAGCACGTATTCTGTCCCAACTTAATCCACGGATCAAAGGGCGTTTTCTGAAACAGGCAAACTATGGCTAAAGTCTTGTTATTTGCACAAGCCCTAAACTGTGACTGATTCAAGACAAATGTATTTAGAGGTAAACATCCCTGAGATGTAAATCAAGAAATGAGGAAGAATGCCAAGCTGATTCTGCATTATCTTCATTCTGAATACAACACTATAACTAACCAACACCATTATGATATCCCCTGCAACTACTGAGCACAAATCCACAAAACGTTGAAGTGAGGTGAGAAGTTAAAACTTAGAGAGAAAGTGTTGAACAATCAATCATGGCCTTTATATTCACAGCCTCAACTCCAAAGTATCCTGCTGCTTAAATGCCATGGTCTGTTCTTTTCTTTTCTTCCCCTGAACATGCCCCCTCCGAGGTGGTAGAATGGTCTGAGTGCATGGTAGAGGTCACTTCCTTCCCACCTGTATTTTTATGAAAAAACAACAGATTTGGCAACTCATGCCATAAAGAGAGAACACTGAGGATAAAAACATGGCCACACAGAGCTGGCAGCACAGTTAGGTGAAAGGGAGCGACCTGAAACCTCTGAATGGCTCCCTGTGGCTGCACTGTGTCCAGGGAAAATGTTTTGTTAGAACCATTGGGGTGCAGCCATGTTTTTAGACATGACAAAACATCCTGTATACTGAGCAAGCTTTAGCACATGTAACCTGCTTAAAGTAAAACACTAACAGTTATAACATATACACTGTATTTTACAGTTTGTGCTGCTGTGGAAGTGGAAAGACTAGCATACACTTTTCAAAATGTTCCATTCAGGTTTCAGAATATTGTCCCTTCTTGTACTGTAGTGATCACACTGAGGGTCAGGTTTAGCTAAAGCATTAAGTAAACCTCAATGACCCAAGCCCCTGTGCCATCATGATAGCGAATACATCGGGGTTCAGCAGCTTTCCCTCTCAGCTCTTCTTCTTTTCTGTCCCACAGTTTGACTAAGCCACTCTTATCTCTATTCTCTATTCAGAAATATGCAAACTGCCAGCTCTCACAGAGTTCCCTGAGCCAAGAGCAGTTAACCCAGTGAGATGTCTCAGATATTCAAAATACTCAACTTAAATTAAAGGAAATAAAGGTGTGTCAATGACAAATGTGGAGAAATACTGGAATGTATGGCTAGATACCAGGCCCGGTTCTAGAAAGTCAGACTTGGGTGGGCCTGTAGAAATTTTGGGGGGGCACACTGGGCAGGGAGACCAAAGATGCGAGCGCGCGCAGAGCGCGCGAGCCGGAATTTTTTGCCCTTGTAAGATATCTGCGTCTGCTTTTTGGCACATTTACTGTGAATTGTGTAGAACACAATATGCAAATAAACTTTGAGTGTTGTTGTGTGGGAAATTTGATTCTTGGATGTTTTTTTTTCCAAAATGTTTATGAATAACATATAATATACATTATATACTACATAATGTATCTTTTTTTTTAATCGCAGTATTAACTGTAGGCAGCCTGAGCTGATTGAAGAGAAAGCTTTGGGACTGGGCAACCTGGATGGTGGTAGTCCAGAGCTATATACTATACACACTATATAGATGTATAGTCTTTCCACTATTGCCTCCGATGTCCAGCTGGGTGAAAATAGTAGCCAGCCGAGGTCACGACCCTGCTAGGGGGGTCCGGGGGTATGACCCCGGGGAGATTTTCTTTTGCCTTTTTAAAGTGAAATGCATGAATCTGGTGCACTTTGAGAGGAACATTAAGAGGCTAAATCTGAGGAATTTTGTGTGAACAAATAATTTGGAGACACTGGGTCGGATGAATTAGAAGCTATTGAAGAAAGACACATGGATTTTCCATAGAAATATAAATTTGAAATAAAATATTATGCAGGGTCCTCTGGGATGGGCTTGGTGCACTTTTTCTTTTACGGGACATATTTTTCTGTAATATAATGAATCAATTTAAATGCAGTGAGAGGAACGAAGCAGAAGAACTCTGTTGTCCAGTTATCTTTTTTTCCACAGACGAGGCTGAAATAGGCTATAGACTATAGTATACACAGTGCATGGGCAACTGAGGGCAGCCCCATTTTCAAATATTTTTAAATAAACTCAATACACACTGTGCATGCCATGGACTTGAACGTGACGTGATCAGTTAACCTCGGATTACCTCCCAGATGAACTGATTCAATTATTAAGCTATTAACTATCTACCAAAACATTGTATTACTTTTATTGTATGATAATTTACATTTACATAATATGATGTTGATATCAAACACACAAACTTAAAAAAAAAATTGAGTGGGGCCCCCCTGGCAGTCGGGACCCTAAGCAACCGCTCATTCGCTTATGCCTCGGGCCGGCTCTGCTGACCAGTGACCACTATAAGCGGGTGGGTAACTTGGAGGCAGGCTGACCTGCCCAGTGCCCACCCAATAATACAATTAGAAGCAATGCATGGCAATGGTATATTCTTTAGTATTAATTAATTGTCTGAATTTTATTTGACATTTTCTTGGACAGCGAATGAACAGGTCCGTCCGATAGTGGGCCTGGACTTCCACCTAAAAAAAAAAAAAAAAAAAAAAAAAAAAACATTTTTTTTTTTCTTATGATTGGGTGGGCACAGCCCACATCTGGGGGGGCACGGCCCACCCTGGCCCCTGCAGCGCCGGCCCTGCTAGATACTAACTTACTGTTAGTTGTGGAGGACGCTGACTTCAAATATTCTATAGGTTACATATTGAAAAGAAAGTGAACAGAAAAATAGCTGTAGCACTAACAAAGTCTTTTGTAAACACCAGTTATGCTCTAGGCAAATCTTTTTTTTTTGTTGATCATTTTTCACTACAGTGTTGGTAACCTGCGGGCAAATTCAAGGAGACTTTTAGCTTAATGTAATAAAACAGCAGCAGCATATTTCACAGGAGTAAATGGGAATTAAGGCCCAGTGAGAGGCCCTTGGGGCCTAACTCTGCCATGTTAGCACAGGCCTTCCTCGCCAAGTCTGTCTCATTAGTAAGGCAGGAAAATGTTGCAGGATGGCTAGTTGGGTAAAATAAGTTGACCTGGGTCACCAGTGGAACTGTTCTGGGAACCTGCAGCAAGAA
The DNA here is from genome assembly GCA_949357725.1 of Hyperoplus immaculatus. Taxonomy (NCBI): domain Eukaryota; kingdom Metazoa; phylum Chordata; class Actinopteri; order Uranoscopiformes; family Ammodytidae; genus Hyperoplus; species Hyperoplus immaculatus. Next base: position 12,094,889 of record OX442369.1, read on the forward strand.
TAAAGGAGTAAACATTGCTTTACATTGTTTTAGTGACTTTTGTATTTCTGTTCAACATCCAAGTCCAGCATCATTCAGTGGTACGTCTATTGGGCTAGGTGGGATAAGGAGGAAGTAAGGGCACACAAAAAAGTCCTTGAGAAAGATGCTAGTACTATTGCTCTTATCACTCTTACTGGGTTCTAATTGTGCTTCGTGAAACACAATGAGGGGAGATGAGAATTCAAAGTGGTCCCTGGCGATTGATGAGAGAATGATAAAATGATGCCCTGTACATTCTGACAGAGGTTGAAATGAGATGCGGTGCGGCCGGGACAAAGAGGAACCTCTGGGGAGACACAGTAAGAGACTAATGAATTCCTATTTTCCTCGGCCAGCTATTGCATCGTTCCTGTCACTTTTCAGGCGCAGCATAGCCACAGTTTTGAGGCAAGCGCGTGAATTTCCACAAACTGTAATGCCAAATGGGGAAGAAAGCAAGCCCTTTGACATACAGAGATTAAATTATACTTGATTGAGTTAATGAGTTTTCTAGAACTGTTTATGTAGTGATATATAACAGGTCTATGGAGCAATAAGCAGCGTTGGAAAGTGCTTCAATATTTTTATACCGCTTCTGCAGTGAGAATAACAGACAATATTACCAACAACTGTCACTTTAGCCTGAACAACTCCTACAATTAAAATGGATATGACCTCTCATTCTTGTGTTTATTTGGTCAACGTTCCTATTATTATGGCTACCAGTTTGGCAAAAGGAGAGGACAGGCTCAGAGATAACAGTTCAAAGTTCCACAGTTCTGTATAGAATTCAAATGACCAAACATGAGCAGTCTCAGGAGCTTCTGACGGCTATATGAGGTTTTTTGACAGATGGGTTTTAGAGATCTCATATTATGGTTTTATTCGGGTTCAGAGATTTGACTCTACTAGAAACTGTCTTCATGGTGTAGTGTCCAAAAATCCTTTTTTATTTCTCACACTGGCTTTGCTGCATTTCATCTCAAATCCTCTCTCCGAAGACGATCTGTTAGACCCTTAAAAACAACTCTCTTTAGGACCCCCCATCTGGCCTCTTCACCGGTCTGGCCAGGTTCCTTTGTGGCAACAGGCACCGCCTGCCAGCTTCAAACTAAGCTGCTGCGCAACACAGCTTGGAGCAGCATGACCATTTAGAGAAAGTCCGTTTTTTCATACGTAGAGCAATCCAGGAAATTTGAAAAAAAAATGCAGACGGTGACCGACACCCAGTTGAGACCTTTGCAGATCCAACCCAGGCGGTCTGCAGGGCTCACGGCTAAATGCATACAGATGATTATCTGACACTATGGTATCATTGAGCATGACTAATTAACATTATAACAACATCTATAGGTCAGAAAAGACAAAGAAAATGTATGATCAATAAAGTGAGGTAACATCTGGGAAGAAGCCTATCCATCTCAGCAGGTAGTTTGAGAAGAAAGTTGTCTCTACAGCAACCCACATACATACTTGATAGATATTAGGCATGTTCTTCAAAGTAAAGGATAAGAAAAAGTATAGGACTTGAACCAGCAGGGATATAAGGAGAAAAATATATCTATACTTTATTCTCACATGTGTCAGATGTAAAGTATCCAACCATTTGTCAATATAATACACTTGAATGAGAAATAAAACAGGTTATCAAGGAATGTTGAACATGTATTTCCATCTCTCCATTATCTATAACGACATATTCTGTCACATTTTAGGCAAGGCAAGGCAAGGCAAGGCAAGTTTATCTATATAGCACAATTCAAACACAAGGCCATTCAAAGTGCTCTACAGGGGCAATATTAAAATACATACAACACATTAGAAGACATTTAAAAGTGAATGAAAAGAAGTAAAACATTTAAATAAAATAAAAAGTACAGGTTAAAATGGAAACAGAAAAGTCTTCAGACTCGATTTAAAAGAACTGAGGGTTGCAGCAGACCTCAAGTTTTCTGGGAGTTTGTTCCAGATATTTGGTGCATAAAAACTAAAAGCTGCTTCTCCTCGTTTAGTCCTAACTCTTGGGACTGTAAAGCCCAGGACACACCAGTCCGACTTGTTCCGACTTGTTCAGACTACGCAAAAAATGGAGTCGGCCGTTTCAGGAAGCTCCAGTCTTCCCGTCGAGGCCAAAGAAAACACCGAGCCGACTGCTTATTTTCCGTACGCTCTGCGCTTGCGCGGGACGTAATGTCTCCACAACAGCAGGCAGCGCTAATCTGTATTGTGGCCCGAAAAAATACGAAAGCCGGAAATGATGGGACAGCTCTCTAGAGCATAAACATAGATAGAAATACGTATTCATATTTATGGACCATAAGAGCACAATTTTTAGCAGAGAGTGTCGAGCATGGTGTCGAGCAGTCAACAAGGGTTGATGCATGTGAGTACTCACAAAACGAAACGAACAAACACATTAAAACGATGGCTAGCTGTTGTTAGCTGTTTGTGCTACCCGCCTCACTTCCGGGCTTCACTGATTCGCTAGCCCTCCACCAATCAAATTGCTCCAAATGAAAGACGGTCGGCCGCCGATTGAACATGTTTAATCGGCGGCCGACAGGCTCAAAACAAGCCCGACGACCTCTACGTCGGCCGACGTCACGGCACACACCAAACAGATTCGTGTCCCGACCCTCTATCGACTCTACGACGGCGATTATCGGGCTGGTGTGTCCTGGCCTTAAGTAAATCTGTCCCAGACGACCTAAGGGCTCTGGACGGTTCATAACGTATCAGCAGATCAGTAATGTATTTTGGCGCTAAACCATTTAGTGCTTTATAAACCAACATCAGTATTTTGAAATCAATTCTTTGAGTGACAGGAAGCCAGTGTACAGACCTCAGAACTGGGGTAATGTGATCCACTTTTTTGGTCCTAGTGAGGACTCGAGCAGCAGCGTTCTGAATTAGCTGAAGCTGTCTGATAGATTTTTTGGAAGGCCTGCAAGGACACTGTTGCAGTAGTCAAGTCTACTAAAGATAAATGCATGGACAAGTTATTCTAAATCTTGCTGAGACATAAGTCCTTTAATTCTTGATATGTTTGTAAGGTGGTAGTATGCTGACTTATTAATTGATTTAATGTGTTTCTTGACATTCAAGTCGGAGTCTATGACAACACCAAGATTTCTGGCTTGGTGTGTGGTCTCTAGCATAACATATGTAAGCTGTGTGCTGACTTTTAATTGTTCATCTTTGGCACCAAAGACAATTACTTCAGTTTTGTTGTTGTTTAATTGAAGGAAATTTTGGCACATCCAATCATTGATTTGTTCAATGCACTTACTCAGTGCTTGTATCAGACTGTAGTCTCCTGGTGATATGGTTATGTAAATTTGTGTGTCGTCTGCATAATTATGGTAGCATAATTTGTTCTTATTCATAATCTGAGCTAGTGGGAGCATGTAGATGTTAAACAGAAGAGGCCCAAGAATGGAACCTTGGGGGACCCCGCATTCAATATGTGTCCGCTCAGATGTGAAATTGCCTATTGACACATAGTAGTCTCTGTCCTTTAAGTAGGATTCAAACCAGTTTAGTACAGTTCCAGAAAGTCCAACCCAGTTTGCTAGTCGATCTAGTAATATGCTGTGGTCAACTGTGTCAAAAGCAGCACTGAGATCCAGTAAAACTAAGACAGAACTTTTGCCACTGTCTGTGTTTAAGTGGATGTCATTGAGGACCTTAACCAGAGCAGTCTCAGTGCTGTGGTGTTGTCGAAATCCTGACTGGAAAACATCAAAGCAGTTGTTCATTGCTAAGTAGTTATTTAGCTGTTGATAAACAGCTTTTTCAATGATTTTGCTTAAAAATGGTAGGTTAAATATGGGCCTATAATTGTTCATGAGCGATGTATCTAGATTTTTCTTTTTTAGGAGTGGCTTGATGACTGCTGTTTTCAGGGCCTGTGTGAATACACCTGTCCGAAGGGACATGTTGACAATTTGTAAAACATCTGAGGCCATACAGCTAAAAACAGTTTAAAAGAAGCCTGTGGGAAGAATGTCAAGGCAACAGGAGGAGGAGTTCAGGTGTTGTATAATGTCCTCCAGGTTTTTGTGGTTTATCAGATAAAATTGTGTCATTGCATTTGGATTGATTTTAAGTGGGCATAGCGATAACACATATGTTGAACTTTGTATTGATGCAGTGACAGCTTGTCTAATTTTACTGGAAGTACATGCAAATGACATTAATGCAGGTTTCAGGCTCCACAGCAATTCTATAAAGTCTCCTACAATTGCTCCTAATGTCATTGTCTATGTCCATTGTCTTTTATCAGCTTAACCAGCATGGAACAAAAGGTCACATATTTGCAGGTGGTGGAAGATGATGATGGTGTGTGGTGTGTGTGTGTGTGTGTGTGTGTGTGTGTGTGTGTGTGTGTGTGTGTGTGTGTGTGTGTGTGTGTGTGTGTGTGTGTGCATGTGTGCGTGTGTGTGCGTGTGTGCGTGTGTGTGCTTGCATGCGTGCGTGCGTGTGTTTCTGAATGCAAAATGTATGTGTGAGGATTAAAAGCACAGTATGTCAAATGTAAGAGTAAAAAAAAACAAATCCCTCCTTTTTGCTAATCCACTCATCTGATGTGACCAGATGATGTGGCTTTGCAAAGTCACTTTAATCAGTTATAATGAAGTTGGAAGAGAAAGAATGCAGCCCGAGCTTCCACCGCCTCTCCAGCTGTCTCTCCCAGCTCACATCAATAATAAGAACTCAAGACCAAGCTACTGAGTCATCCAATCAGAGATTTAACTTTCACTTTGGTCACTTGGTTGAGTTTCAGAAGAATAGAGGTAATTAACGCTGTTTCACCTCACGACGAAGTGGGTATCCTACCTTGAGGAGACATTTTGCCTCTGGCTGTCTTCACCTAACACTTTCAACCGGATTAGGAGGAAATCATGATCAAAGGTGGGGGGATTATATTGGACGTTTGTGGCTGATGGGTTGGGGCAACATGGGGGCCTTTATACACCTATCCTTCACAGTCAGGTGTTGACCTAGATATAGAAGGTTGAGGAAGGAAAAGTTGAATGTGTTCAAAATATGTGAAGACGATATGAGACATGGATCTCTTAATCGGATCACTTTTCCATATTATGGCTGAGTGTCAATTTTGATGAACACGTGTTGTCATCAAATGGTTGCAAACATATTGCCTTTGGCATTTTGAGCCAAAACTTCAGATACCAACAATAATTGAATTATGGCCTTGACCTCCAGGGTTGTGTCAGGTTCCTTAAATAAATTGAGTGGGTGACAGGTCAGGTCAGCATGAAAAAATATAATCGTCTCTCATGTCGGCTACAGAAAGAAGGCTTTTACTGTAATTCAAATTCAAAGGAATAGCTTTGTTGTGTGACTGTAGCTTAGAGGAAGATTTTCCTGTAAAGCTCTGATAACATTAAAACAATCTTTCTACTGTCCCATCCCCAAATTAAAATGTTACTGTCCTGACTGTCCTCTCATCCCCATGTATAGGGAGGGATTAATTTAGCAACGATTCAACTCACTTGAGCCAAACCCCATTCCATCACTGAAGGACAAATCACAATTTATATATTTGTAATACTATTTTTGCATTTGATTAAATAATGTACATGATTAAAATGAATATCACCTGCCAGTGATGAAAGATGAAAGTTACCCGGTTGACGTGAACTACGCTCATAAGTAGCCCAAACTTTATAAAACCTTTTCAACCTGCATAAACGTGGACATAGAGAAAGTGATAGGCTTTAGCCTATTAATCAGGAAATTAACGAACGCTAATGACGGCGAACAAATGACAGGCTAGCGTATGTGTGTGTGTGTGCCATGGACCTATCATAAGAGGTGTGTAAACGAGAGTAGTCCATGTCAACTGTGTGTTTAGGTTTACAGGCGAACGAACGTGTGTGTGTATGTGTGTGTGTGTGGGTGTGTGTGTGTAAGCGCACCTACAGGACGGGCGCTTCCGACGGTGGTCGCATGACGACAATGACGGTTAACCGTGTACACGAAAAACAATTCCATCGTGTAACCGGTTGGACATTTTTGTAAACGTTCACACCCCTAGTTCAGACCACACAGTTCAATTCCTGTCTCCTCAGAACAGATAATCTTTTTTTGCCATTTGGCAAGCTCCAGACTGAATGTCACATGCATACCACTATTTTTTGTTTTGTTCTTTCCATCAGGTCACAACATAATAAAAAGGCCAGATTGATGGATTGCTGCAATGATGCGTGTCTTTGTGCAAGGTCTCATAGTTCTTGAACACCTCTCATACCAAGGTCCCGGTTGCCTGGTTACAGAGTTTGACCTGACGGCCAACATTTGAATGCCTTGTTGGATCTTAACACCTTTACTTTAACGAACATGTGGCTTACTGGAAAATGTCTACGGAATTTATCCATACCCTTCCTCACATCTCTTATTTAACAACAATTATAAGTTGGAGGTCTATGGTTCCATGGAAATTCCATGGATTTGTAGAATATTCATTGTCTACAAAAGACAATGAATAGTCAGGTGGAATGACCAGTGCATTTCTATGTGAAATATTGTTTATAAATAGGTACACAGTGTTGCTGTATTATCATTGTAACTTGTCACTGGAGAAAAATCACGTCACTATTAACACTAACGATGATGGAAAATGTTTTTGGATGGCTATGAGTTTTTCTTTATTTTAACAACCTAAATGTTTTGAGAAAAAACACAATTTCTTACATATCTTGCGCCCGATTATTACCATCCACTTGAAGTGTGGCTGCCTGTAGTAGGTAGTAGTAAAAGTCCAGTGGATGTAGTTTTTAAACAATAGTCAAAGTTTTAGCATCTCCTATAATTGTCCTTGGCAAAAATATCCTTATTCTGAAAGAGAAGTGTAGAAATTCCACAAATATGACTTTTGCTCCTCACCCTCTCTTTATCCACTGCTCATCTTCTGCGTGGCGTGGGTGTATTATGACTGGCATGTGCTGGGATGACACACGTGTCAAGAAAAATGTAATTTGAGAGTCTGTTCCTCACTCCTGTGTTTACTAAACTACTGTCATTAGGACACTGCACATGAAAGTCATGGCTGATATAAGGAGGAAAACAAATCTGAAAAGGAAGATTGAGTTTACGTTCCTCCCGTTACCCTTTTGTTTGCCTTCCATTCCTCAAAAGTCAATGTAATATCCATCTGGCTCTCTCACACCTTAGCTGCACCTTCTTCCATCTCACATCTTAAAAGACAGAAAAATAAATTATTACCTTTGCCCAGACATATCAGGCCCTGACTCTAGTGTAAACTCATTTGAAAAGCAGATGCTCATACATCACGATTCACTCCCTAGAATACAAAATGTATTACCATGACATCAGCAGAACCATATGTGGCAAACTTAGTTTGAGGACTTCCTACTTTGTCGATAAACCAGCACACTGTAGTATTCTACCTCAAGAACTGTACAATCTCAGTCTATTTTTGAGGACAGGATATTGCACTTTTCAAAAAGTCGCTTATAGCATTAGATTTTACCACCGACTTTTCCTCATGGCTGGTTCATGAAACACTCACTGGCAGCCTCTCCTCAGTGTTCTATACAAGCTGGAAATACCTATTTTTTTTTAAGCCCACTGATTTAAATAATATGGACTGTAAGGAGCTTGTATAAATTGATGAAATTATAACCTTGCATATACAGTATATACAAGGTAATCATTTCTGATGATGTGTAAAGATGAATTTAAAGATTAATTGATAGAACATTTATTTTCATAATGTGTACTAGCAATATACAAAATAGTGAAATAAGCAATGGCCAATTGCATTGATTGTGGGTCCATATGCGCCTCTTTTTGTGAGGCCTGCTGCGATCCCATAACCCTTACCTCTACCCCACCACCCCCTTCATATTACCATCCTTGTTTTGGCTTGACTCCCTTGAGTGTGTAACAGTGTTCCCGGAAATTTTCAATCAATTGTCCCCAGTGTTGGGAACGTTACTTTAAAAAAGTAATTAGTTATAGTTACCCACTACTTGCTCCAAAAAGTAACTGAGTTAGTAACTGAATTACTTTATAATAGAAGTAACTAGTTACCAGGGAAAGTAACTATTTGCATTAGCCTACTGTAAAAAAAAAGTTGCTGTATGTCAACAATTTGGATTTTTCTGAGCAGTTTTCACAAGTCAGTTGAAATGAGTAGAACAGACAGGTAGGTCTACTTGTAGGCTATATAACATTCAATAGGCCTATGTATTGCACATCAACAGACAGCAAGAGGTTTATCCTGCACTTCAAGTAGGCCTAGCCTATTTTGTTCTCAACAAAAGTAGTAGAGGAAACTGCTGAATGTACCGTGCTGATCTGCTATCACTGGATTCACTTCAGGGGTGTCGGGTAATGAGAGGAGGAGTAAAGCCTGATTTATACTTGTGCGGTACCGCATGCGCAGAGGCTCCGCGGAACCGCAGAGAGCCTGTGCGGTGACCCCCGCCGCATACCAACTGAAAATTGACTATGACTATGCGCCAGATGCCGCAGACGCCGCAGAGGTTTGATTGGGCATCAAAGCAACAAGGATGGATTTTAACAGCACACAAGCTCTTCCTCATTATCATCAAACTCAAAATCTTCCAGTTTTCATTTGTTTAGTAACGAATTTCACCGATTTACATCAAAAGTGCAGTGTGCAATCTGCGACACGGGCGAAACTACTATCAACGGTTCATGAGAACGTTCGGTGTCCGTACTACCCAGCAGAGAACGCAGAGGCGCAAAGCCGCACAAGCATAAATCAGGCATAAGGATTTATCCTATGTTTATTTCCTCATGCACAGCAGCATACAGATCCCAGGAAAATAACAGTAGCTGATTGAAAGTATGCATTTATGAGCAATACAACCCAGAGCTACAACTTTAATTTTCGTGTAATGTATTTACACTATATCCGAGCAGGCTCTGGATTTTGAATCAGGTTGGATTAAGCCATATATCGAACTAGACACTCGAACGGACCGTGTCACTTGTCAGAGTATACATGGCCTTTCAGAAATCGGATAAATGTCCAATGCATGGCTGTCTCCACTATGCTAGGTGGCGCTGTAGCCCTTTCAACAAGTGGTTATAGAGCCACGTCCGGTTCCCTTCCGGCAATCATTTTTATATATAAATTATAATATGTAGCCTACAAATATTTATTTATATATTTTTTTTATATACTATCTATGCAATAACCCTACTATTTTTTTACTTCTTCTCCTTCCACTTCCTTGTGAAATCATCCACAGAACCAGAACTCTGATATGCGATATCCGATCCCTGTATACATGCAGAGAGAATGCCGACAATGAACGAGTTGTAGGTGTTCTTATCCGACTTCTCTTGTCCGTTAATGTGCTGATTTGTGTGCGAAGTAGATCGGATAAAGGTGTTTCCATGCATTTTAAAAGTCCGGTAACACTTTATAATAACTATCCGTTGTAACTCGTTAATAGATCATTAGTAAACTCTTAATTAATGATTTATTAATGATTCGTTAAGTGTTTGTTAGCAGTTTGTTAAGGATTTATAACAATGCCTTACAGACAGTTAATAGACCATTAATAAACTTTTAGTTAATTGGTTATAAATGACTTGTTAAATGACAGTTAACCGTTTGTTAAGGATTTATAACTGTGCTTTATAGCATCGCAAAGGGCCACTAGGACGGATAATCCATGACATTGCCGTGATGTATGGACATTAAATGTCCCTCTGAAATTCTGTTTATCCAGTGTTTACCAAAAAAGTTCCCAAACCTCATGGGTTTGTATGTTGTTGTATACTTTTGTATACTACTGTTATGCCATGTGATGGCTCAGTATGTGTGTTTCTATAGATTAAACACAATGTTCAACATTTCATCTGTGGTGTTTCTTTGGTAAAAAACATTTTTTGATATTTGATATTTTAAATATCATGTCAAATTTCTGTACCTTGAACTTGTTTCACCCATGTGCAGTTTTACAAAGGTTCACTGGTATTAGTAGAAGGTTAACAATCTATTAACAACTGATCTGTAAAGTGTGAGTTAATATATTAGTTAAAGGCCTACTTCACCGGTGGGAATATGAAGGTGTATTGAATTCTGAGATCCTATGTAGTATAAACGTACAATTTTAAAAAAATCGGTTCATCATAGCCTGAGAAAAGGCGGAAAGAGTGTTTTTTTAACCCTATAATTCTCTTTCTCGTGACATCACAGAAAGAGAAATATAGGGTTAAAAAAAAACTTACTTTGTAAATATTACTGTGATGTCTTTTACTGTGACATCACAGTAATATTTACAAAGTACGTTTTTTTTTAACCAGTTTATATTACATACAGAGATATGATTTAGTCACGAGAAAGAGAAATATAGGGTTAAAAAAACACTCTTTCTGCCTTTTCTCAGGCTAAGATGAACCAATTTCAATTTTTTTTGCACATTCATACTACATAGGATCTCAGAATTCAATACACCTTCATAGTCCCACCGGTGAAGTATGCCTTTAAGTATTAGTTAATAGTTTATATATGTTATTGGGACGTTATTCTAAAGTTGCAACTATTCCTCATTTACAAACAATTAATAAATGAGGAATAGTTGCAACTTTAACCAAAAAACTTACTTTGTAAATATTACTGTGATGTCTTTTACTGTGACATCACAGTAATATTTACAAAGTACATTTTTTTTAAACCCTATATTTCTCTTTCTGTGATGTCACGAGAAACAGAAATATAGGGTTAAAAAAACACTCTTTCTGCCTTTTCTCAGGCTAGGATGAACCAATTTAAATTTTTTTGCACATTTATATACATAGGATCTCAGAATTCAATACACCTTCATATTCCCACCGGTGAAGTAGGCCTTTAAGTATTAGTTAATAGTTTATATAATGTTATTGGGACGTTATTCTAAAGTTGCAACTATTCCTCATTTACAAACAATTAATAAATGAGGAATAGTTGCAACTTTAGAATAACGTCCCGATAACACATATAAACTATTAACTGATACTTAATAAGTCATTAGTAAGTAATTCACTACTAGCTTGAAAATTATCTATCGGCTATCTATAAAGCACAGCTATAAATCCTTAACAAACGGTTAACTGTCATTTAACAAGTCATTTATAACCAATTAACTAAAAGTTTATTAATGGTCTATTAACTGTCTGTAATGCATTGTTATAAATCCTTGACAAACTGCTAACAAACACTTAACAAATCATTAATAAATCATTAATTAAGAGTTTACTAATGATCTATTAACGAGTTACAACGGATAGTTATTATAAAGTGTTACCAAAAGTCCTGTTGAAGTCTTATTCGTTTATTTACCCGATTATGAGTCTGTATGTAAACGCACTGAGTGTGTCATAAGGATTGAGGCTGTGATGTGACAGCAGAGCACATGCTAACAGGCATTCATCAACACTTTGTTTGCTATGGCAATGTCAACACTTAACTGGAGCAATGTCTTAAAATAATGTCATTAAATAATTTCAATAACGTTCTCAGTTTTGCCAATAATCAATATAGTTTTGGAGCATCCGTAAAGTCAAACTGACATTTGAGTTTGTGTTTCTTTTTGTGTAAAGACATATGAATTATGATGGTTAATCTAACAATTATCATATATATTGTTTTTTTAAAGGTGGATAAAACTGTTAAACATTTGCATCTAGCTAGTGTATATTGTCTTTCTTTCATGGGTCCAGTTCTGGTGATAGCGGAGATCCAAGCGGTCAAAACAAATAGTAAAGTGTAGTCCTGTAACCTCAGGACTCTTAACCTGTGATTTGTATCATACATTTCGTATTTTCTTTGAAGACAATGTCGATTCAACATCCAATTCAATCCAAAACAAGTGGTGTTAAACAAGTCAGAAGTATTTCATGAAGCCAAATATTGACTTTAACTAAGGGCAAAGGTAAGGTCGGGAAAATCATATTTTCAATTTGAATGAATAATGGAGATTATTTCAGTCAGTGTGTCATTGCCAAACATGTGGCATGGAACTGTGCAGGAATTGCCCTTTCTTCTGTAATGTGCTAGTAAAATTATAATAATCTTTATTATGATGTTTCCACTTTCTTCCCGTGATCCATTTCTTCTTCTAATTGCGATGTCTTCAAGGATGACAACACTTTTATTTACAAGGCGTAAGTGCAGTGAACTGAACAGCATGATAATGATTTTGAAAATATACCAATTTATTCTCTATAACCAGGCGTCCAAGCTACGCATTAGAGATGGTATTTCACTGGGGTTTAGAGGGAAAATCTTTCACAATATTCATGGCACACAATGTTCTAGTGCAATGTGCAACAGACGTGAATTGACCTAATTCTTGTTGGTTCTTGTTTTTTTTGCTGTGATAGGGGCTAAAAAGGGGAGAGAGGCTGGTAAAAGTGGAAACAAATGTATTGGCCACCTCAATCCTTTTTGTATTTGAAAAAGTGGATATAATCATATATCATGATAAACTATTTGTATTGTCATGGAAAACATTATTTTGTCATTCAGTTGACTGGGAAAAATGTATTTTAATGTTAGAAAAACAAACCATCATTGTCTCAGTGACTTACAGTGCTCTTACAATTGAACTTGGACTTCACACTAAGACCACCATCTTAAATCATGAACACATGCACAACGTTAAAGCCAAAAGCAGTTTTGAGAATCTGCTTGCACCATACAAGTGTGTTTACAAAATGCATACCATAGGCTACGTCTTTTGAATCCACAATCATTTCCACTATATGTTTATGTTTGTACAGGCCCTAAAGTTGTATTAGTCTGGAATACACTGTGTGAAAATTCAGAGGAGGAGAGGAATAATGCGAAAACACAAAGCTCGGCCCGGTTTGACCCATACTGTGCTCATTTGTGCATAACAGTATACAAAAGGATACAATTGTACAAACACTTTTGCAGAGGTCAAAATAAGCTTGGCTGGACACAGTGTCAAGCATCATTGTTGCTGATATCCAGGATTTATTCAGTAAATGTTGAAACATAACTATGTACGCAATATATTTAACTTTGCCTAGCAGAGGGTTATTTGTAAATGTTACGTGAGTCAGGCAACACATTGTTGTGTTTAGTAACAATAGCCTTTGTATTTATATGTTGTAGATGGTGTATAATTTTGTTTTAATTGTCTCTGTTGGTGAGACACCAGAGTAAAACAAAGGCACTTGAAGACGTGGTCATATATCGTCAGGTGAATCAAGTCAGTGATGCTCACTCTAAGTTAAAAAGCAAAACTAAAGAATAAAGCACTCGCTTCACTTCACTGCACTGCTGGAGATAAGACCTGGGCCTACTGGCTGTGTGAAAGTGGGCAGTCGTCTATTTTTAGCGGGTTTACCTGCGTTTAAAAAACCTGTGTCAAGTCGCTTGTTTAATAATCACACAGAGACGCTGAATGAGTTTAACTAACACTGACTAAAAGGATGATGCATACAAAGAGGAGAGTTGTTACTTAATATAAGGTAAAGTAAACTGGATGATTAAAAGGACAGGCAGTAAAATGATATAGAAACTATTACACTTTGTGTCCCTTGAAAGGGTTTTGAACCAGCTGGAAAGACATTAATCTGAAAGGTAATACAATCACTGACAGATGGTAAGGCCACGATATGATTGAATTGGTATTAGGAAAGGTAAGGTGCCCCAGCAATCCCTCTATGACGGAGCCCTGAAGGCAAATCATTTAAGTGATGGTCACTTATCTAATCTTTATTATATAATCTATATGTTTCAGTTTTCAGTCATGGCTAACTGTATGTAACAGAGCAGAGCTTAATGCAGGACAGCCCAGCCTAGCCACAGAAGTTTCCTCTAGTGATGTTTTTTTATTCATTAACCGCACCCACAAGGGCACACACCAAGGACCTCTCGTGTCAGTCACAACTCACAAAAAAATTGTGGATAGAAAGTTGTTATGAATAAGAAATTGTAAATTCATGAAAGATTTAGCCCTGTCTATACTGAGATTTTGGGTTCTGACTGTGTCACTTGCAATGCACCAGGGCCTCAGTGATGACTTCAGGTTGGTGCCTGGGCGGCTGACACTTTTTTCATTTTGCGCCGTAAGCAAATGTCGTGGTACGTCAGTAGGCACGCAGAACAGGCTGACGAGGTGAAGATGTTTCTGACTCACATCCGTACTGTCACTGTGAAAGTAAGCCTTTTATTCAGAAGGTCCTGTAGAGTTGTTTAAAGATCTCCTATTATACTACTTTTCTGGTCTGAATTTCTTGTTAAAAACTGCTATAGAGCAACCGGACACGAATCACATCACAAAAAACTATGTAGATTTTGGGGAAACGCTTCCTCTCATCTGGGCGATTCAGCATGCCCTGTCAACACTGTGCTTCGGCCATCTCCGCCCCGAAAAAAAAATCCTGAATCGTGACGACACGATGGCAGGAAATTTGAACCGATTTGAACACGTGATTTCTCGCCCGGCTGCCCTAGTGTTTAGCGCTCTGCACAGCCACCCCAGACGGTCAGCAGGGAATACGTCTAAATGCATGTACGTAATTATTTGATACGCTACTATGGTTAAACATGACTATAAATCATTATAACAACGTTTATAGGTCATAAAAGTCGAAAAGTATAATAGGTCCACTTTAAGGATTTCCTACATTAGTGTACCATCTTTGGACAATTTTGGGATTTGTTACAATTTAAAACACAATAAAGCCCTGACATGTCTACTGGGGAAAAAACGATCCTCTGATGAAAAAGTAAGCTTTGCCAGGGGTTTTGTCAAGAGTAGGGATTAAAGTGCTCTCATTTAATAGAAATACTGTAAGCCCAAGTCAAGGTTAGTTTAAACTGCCCTGACATACCTTGATGACATATTAACCTGCTTACTACATATCAGGATGAGAGAATAAACACTCAACATTAATTATTAAAAGTATCAATATGAAGGGCATTGGGAAAAAACAGCTCTGTACAATTTAGTCCAGGACTAGGCTTGATCCATGTCTGCGAAACTGGCCCATAGTGTCTGTATTCAGTTATATTAAAGCTTACTAAAGAAGATAATTGCCTTATGCTTAATGTGGCAGAAGGGCTGACGACATGAAAATAGATTAATTATGGAATATAATGTTTTTTCTATCTTGAGAAATGAATTTGCAAGATGGGTACACTGGACACAGTGAGGAATGAATAGACCCTAATTTGGCAAATTAAGCCTTTGCTTTCCTTTTTAATATCCTTTCCAATGTAATGGTTCCATGAACGTAGCATTGTATTAATCACAGTTGACATAGTGCACCTACGTACATGTTGTAGGGACAACACGTGTTGATGCAGTATACCATTTCTGAGCATCCACTATCTTAGCAGGTGTTTATTTTTCCTTAATTATAATCATGTGGATATGAAGTGAATAGAATTGAATAAACAAAGCCTTGAGCCAAAGCGTGGATTCTATTTACAGTGGATAATTGGTATGGGTATGTCTAGACTCTAGCCTATTAGACACAGCTTAGCCGAACACGCCGCCGATGATACCAATGCTCATATTAATCTGAGCAAATAATGAAATGGAGAATGAAAAATGCACCTGAGGCAAATCTGTGGATTCTCTCCGAGAATAATAAGCGAAAAACAAAGAGGACACACTGCAGTAATGCATCAAGGAAGGAGTGTTGGTCACCCATTGATATTCGTCACATCTGTTGAAGTATAGAGAGAGTTGAGAGAAAAAGAGGAGAATTCCATCTATGTCTGTGAGAAGGACATACAAGCCGTATCCCATTACAGAGGAGGCGGTCTCGCGGTCTATGAAGGCTATAGCCTATGAAGGCCGATTCGAAGGCCGAACGAGCGTTGTTAAACGGGACGGTCTCCGCAGGTCTCCGTTTACGAGCATTTCCGGTTTGCGTAACAAGCCGTTACCTTGCGTGACGACTCGCCGCTCCTGTGCTGCCTAGCAACCCTGATAGCTGCCAACGGAAACAGCCTTGTCAACAGAGGAAAAAAGAAAAAGAAGTTGCCTACCAGACGAAAAGAAAAAAAAGTACAAGAAAAAAAGAAAGGAAGATAAAAGTTAAGAAGATGGAGCAACACGTTGCTGTTTTGTTATTTTTTATTTTATTGTATGCCATCTCTGAAAAAACGCAATGAAATATGGGATATGTTGGGCTGCGAAGGATACATCTGATGCAGCCTTCAAAACCGTGAAACGAAGGCTGCATTTTTCGGCCGCATATGAGGAGCCTTGCAAATGGAACAACCTTTGCGCGCCGCTATGACGCAATCGGTCTTCAAATGCAGCCTTCGTAGACCGCAACCCCTGAATCGAGATACAGCCACTGTGTGTGGCATATGTAGGCTGCACAAGCGTCTTTGTGCTGTTATGTAATTGAAGCGTTGTGAATTTGCATATCTGTTCTGTTTACCACCACATCTTTATGTACCCATATAAGTCCCCCCCATATGTTTTGAATGATTGTTCTGTACCAAACCCAAACATTTGACTGGTGCCACTCTACAGAATAACTCAGACATACCCGGGCTGCTGTCATGTGTAATAATTAGGGGTGTCGAGATCTCGATTGTCAGTCGGAAATCAATCCAAATTACGTCACAATCTCGACTTTCGAGGTGGAAGGTGAAAGGTGCCCCCACTCTGGGGGTCACGTTTGGCAGGCATGCAGAAAATAAACACTGGGCATGTAGTCACTGTAAGTTACCTCTAGAGGTGCACCAATCGACCGGCCAGCTGATGTTTCGGGCATATTTTGCCATTCACATACCTTAAATAAAGGTCATAGCTCATACACTAGACACATTGCAATGCTACGTTAGCGTCATTAGCACCCTAGCCTGCTACATTACAGGCAGCAAAATGGCTCTGCAGTAAGCAACTTATCACCTGATACTGCTTTTGGCGTGAGAAGTCTAAATAATCTGTGGATGACCTATACCAAAACATTCATAACAATTTAGCACAAGTTGTACAAATACGTATAGGCCACTAAAATATAAAAGGTAATTGTTTTATACACATTATGTTATGTTTTATAGTTTGATTTTCAATCAATATTGACACCAGCTATTTCAAATCAACAATAACTGCCTCATTCATCTTTTTCATTAAGGAGCTTCTAACAAATATCACACCATTGTGAATTAAATAATTGTTATAAGCACAACCTTGTTTTCTTTTACCCATAGTTCAGAAACAACCTTCTTACCGGTGTTCACCTTTTCTTACCTCTTCCTCAAGAGAGAGATATATTTTGATTAAATGATGGGGTACAGCGGGAGGGTGGAATATGCTTCTGCTGTACTGGGATTTTTTCATTCCGCAGTACACATTGGGTCAGATAAAACTTTCTGAATAACTTCATCCGCAAGCTGTGGGCTATAGGTTCATGCTACCCACAGCACTACAGGGCCACCAAGAGCCTCAAGTCATCCCCTTTAAATAAACACAGAACAATTGCCAGGTCAGTGCTTGGTCGTTTATTTGATGGAAGATAAAGACTACTACATAAATATTACTATTATTAATGAAAATAAGTACACTGCATGGGAAGGCCATGTTATGAGCAAACTGTACAATTTAGGCTACAGTACATGTCTGTTAACCCGATCGATCTTTATTTTATCTCTGAATGGAAAAAAGTTGAATATTGGCTTCAGTACAAGGACCAAGCTCAACAGGCTCCTGAAGCTGTGGGGTAAGCTTTAAGGCCAGGACACACCGGCCCGATAATTGCCGTCGTAGAGTCGGGAGGGGGCGGGGACACGAATCTGTCTGGTGTGTGCCGTGAAATCGGTCGTCGTTGATGTCGTCGGGCTTCTTTTGAGCCAATTGAACATGTTCAATCGGCGGCGGGCAGTCTTTCAGTTGGAGCAATTTGATTTGTGGAGGGCTAGCGAATCAGTGAAGCCCGGAAGTGAGGCGGGTAGCACAAACAGCTAACAACAGTTAGCCATCATTTTAATGTGTTTGTTTGTTTCTATATATAAATACGTATTTCTATCTATGTTTATGGTCTAGAGAGCCGTCCCATCATTTCCGGCTTCAGTATTTTTTCGGGCCACAATACAGATTAGCGCCGCCTGCTGTTATGGAGACATTACGTCCCGCGCAAGTGCAGAGTGTACGAAAAGTCAGCAGTCGGTTTGGTGTGTTCTTTGCACTTTTTCGGCCGCGACGGGAAGACTGGAGCTCCCTGAATCGGCAGTCTCCATTTTCGGGTAGTCGGACTGGTGTGTCCTGGCCTTTAAAGAAGCTTCCCCTATGAGAGCAACTGTTCAAGTATGCCCAGGGTGTAAGGCAGATGTTGGAATGTGGCGTTGACAATGCCCTTCATTTTAATGAGAGATAATTTTTGAGCAATTTCTACTTATCTGAGATACAATTATCCTAATTATGTACGGAGACTCTTTACAAGCAACTTCCTTTTACTTTTACTTTCAAGAGTCATCCGTAAGAAGCTTATTTTGAAAAAGATCCTTCAGGTCTATGACCACATTAGCCTAGTACTACCAGACCATTGTAATTAATTTCATTTGTCTGCCCATTGCCACTGTGGATCTGCCAACCAATCGCATAACGTTTGCTCATGACGTCATGCGCCGGCTTCTGACTACAACTGAAACTGGCGCAAGACCTCAACGTCATTGTTCTCAGCTACTCCCTCTGTTCGCTGATTGGTCATGCAAAAATCTATCCTGAGAAAGCCCGCAAATATACCGCGGACCCAGACTGACTACTGAAGGGAAATGAAAATTGAGCGGAAGTAGGTCGATGCCAGGCTTAGCTATGACCACATCTCAAAATCAAAGAACTTTGACCATGCTTTCTTAATTAGGTTTTCCCACCTGCTCCACTAACATGGGCCATAGAAGCATGACATGTTGAACAATGAGTTTCCATACCAGACTATGTCAACGCCACTTGTGCAAAATACAATGTATGAATTATTTTCAATGGGCTAAAGAGCATATGATAATGCTTAGAAATTGTAATTGTAATTGTAGTTTTTTCTACAAATGTGACAAGGGGTAAGCCAACTCCAGAGGCTCTCTAACATCCCTAGCATTGTCCTGGTTGTGCCCCACTCCACCATCTGCCACTATTATTATCAACTGCATTGGATGCCGTGCAAGAGAAGAAAGCTAGCAACAGGAACTATTGGGACCAGTCTTAAAGAAAGGTTTGTTCTTTACCAAACAGTTGGTTTTATGTTATGTTTAGGCCACAATATTATGCTTGTGCCTTGATGTCTAAGGGGCCTGATGTTCAACCTTGCATTTTATCCTTCCTCAAATTGCTTTCTGAGAACAATTTTAGGATATCACTAATTTTTTTCCCATCCCATGTCATAGCTTTTCCAACAGTTTCTCTGTTGAAGGTGAGAAGTTCGTGAAAGCATGAAGGCTGTCGCAGCCTCAGCCTGTACCTCCCAGAGGGCAAACTCCAGTGCTGGGTGATGTGACTTCACAGCCATCACAGCAAGCGTGGGAGTCCACTTATTGACCCTGTACGTCTCAGTGGGCTTTAACATGTTGGTTTTGAAGGGTGTGGCTTAATGTCGCCTGCCAGCAGACTGGCTGAGTAAACACAAAGCTTGTCCATTTGTCCATTCAGGGGGAAAAGGTTTTTAATGGATCAATTGTTAAATAGCCATAATGAGGTGCAGATGGACTGGTAGGATCAATTAAAATTAATTAATAATACTTAGAGGCAAGAACTACACAAAAATACACTCTTAAAATTAAATATAGAGGAATCCTCTATGTTTTCTGCAAAATAGGATTTACAGTATATGCAAAATATTGAAATGACATGTATTCATCTGCCATGTCTTTAAAACTGCACAGGCTGTATGGAAACCTGTCCTATGATATGCCATACACTCCTTTTTCTTATTAACAGATAGCGGTGGTGGCTGGTTGTGCTATGCCTCCAAGGGTCCAGTAACACAAGCAGTCACATGAAGGAGATGAGAAAGCTGTTTTTAATGATCCCCAGAGCCTACCACTATATTTACCATAATCCCAAGCCTAAGGGAGCATCAACTTCTAATCACCTCCATCTTCCCTCCCCACTGCAGATAGAGATCAGTGCCCATTATAAACCTCATAAAGCACTAGCCTTTAAGATGATTGTCTCTCTCTCTCTCTCTCTCTCTCTCTCTCTCTCTCTCTCTGCACTCAATGGCTTATACATACTGCAGGGCGTGATGCTTTGTTGCTTGGTTTGTTTGATAAATGTTTTTCACAGAATTAAAAAAGTGGTATAATGTGATGACAATGAAGTTGGAAAAAATAATTTTACATGTTGCTACACATAGTCTATATCAGTTCTCCC
The DNA here is from genome assembly GCA_949357725.1 of Hyperoplus immaculatus. Taxonomy (NCBI): domain Eukaryota; kingdom Metazoa; phylum Chordata; class Actinopteri; order Uranoscopiformes; family Ammodytidae; genus Hyperoplus; species Hyperoplus immaculatus. The sequence continues at coordinate 12,115,279 of OX442369.1, forward strand.
TGTCAAGTGTAATGTGAACTATTTTATATAGCACATGAAGACATGTTGCATCTGATCAAAGAAAAAGAAAAAAAAAAGCGCAATGTGTGCTTGTGTATGGTCATATCCGCGCGAAAGACTGCGATTTGCAGTAAATGATTGTCCACATGTGTCTCCAAGTGTCTCTTTAGGCTATTTAAAAAGAAATCAAGCAAGTAGACTAATAATAATATTAATTCATTATTGGTTATCGCATCACAGAAGGCCTATAGGCCTATAATAATAAAAAAACACCACCTTAACTATGTTTACAGTTTAATTTTTTTTTAAATGAAATGCAAACCTCAGTGAATCATTTGCTCTTGTTTCTCTGTCCTGAGATTCACACAGACTGAGCAGTCTTTTTAAATGTTACAAATTGAGCTAATAAACTGAACTTTGAATTTTTTTGCTGCAGAAGTTATCACAGCAAATTTTTGTTATCTAATTTGATAATAAGGTGATTGTATGCAGAATGCTTGTGCCAGAAACTCATACAGTGGTTTTGTACAGATACATAAATAAGTAAATATTAGCAGGTTCTCAATAGTATTTCAATTAAGGGGGGAGGGGAGGCGCGAAAAAATGTCTGTCCCCTAGGGGGGGCATGACAGAAAATAATTGAGAACCACTGGTCTAGCCAAACATGTTGAGACATATTATTCCATCAAGTTTAATTGTATTACTTAGTTTGACATTGTGATCATGTAAATCATTTTCTTTAAAAGAGGAATAAATAAATTCCACCAATCAATCAATTGTTACAAAGAGCATTTAAAGTATTGTCTTTTTCCAAAAATGAAACAAAAAATACAATATTTCCCATTTACTACAGGTGTGTCATTCAACACATTTTGCCATTTCATGACAAATCTTCAATAGTCATTTATTCATGCAAGCTTATGTAATACTGTGGTTAAGTTCATCTTCCAACCACGGACACAATCCTCAGTTAGACAACAAGTGTTAAACCATTCCAGCGAGTACTTCAAACATTTACAAGTGTGATACAAGGTCTACACAAGCCTACTGTTGACAAAGGCCTTTATCCATTAAGAAGATATTGAGTATTGATATATGGTCAGGAGGCTTGGGGTATTTTCTATGGAGTTTTTCTTTTGCTATGGAAGACTTGGATTCTCTGTCTCTAAAGAAAAAAAAACATGTTATGATGTAACTACAAGCCTCTCTCAAACCTGCTGTTTGAACCGCACTGGCTTGCAAAGTGGATTTTAGTTAGAGGTCCATTTTTGAGTTTGGGAACTACGCATTTTGAAAACATCTAATTTCATTCACATTTTTGCATTTCAAAGCCTTTGCAGTCAGCCCGTCACATTCACTTTTGGCATGAGTCATTCGTATACTCTCAGACCATTATTATGTCATTTCCATCTGCCTTTCAGCAGTGAATGAATAGCAGCTGTTTGTTTTTACCGTCTGCTCTGATGGACCACTTTGTTTTACTTGCACTGTTCCACTTCCTAGCTAAATTAGTGTGACATCATTTTACATAATTACACACTAGTTAATTACTGTATCACACATTTGTCATTCAGTTCATTCAAACAGTTGATCTTTACTTCCTGTACGGTACATACACTGTTACTCAATATGTTTTGTAAACTGTTACATATAATCTAACAGAGGCATTTCAATAGGTGACAGATTGTGTGAGAAAGGAGTGGAATATAGGTCAGGGCCAGTCATCCAAACATGATGTGGCCAAATTAAGTTTCTTAAGAGAAAAGTAATTGGGTTATACTTAGGTTTGTACAAGGAGGAGAACATATCACTTCCTGGGGGGAAAATTGTTGGTCCACCATATTGGCAGATCAAGCATATTAATCCCTTCTTTATTCTTAATCCCTTTCCCTATCATAAGATTATGAAAATCCAGATCCCTTCCTCCTCTCAGATATTAAATTGCACCCATAAAATAACTCCTGGCTTAAAGAGAAAAATAGGACAAAAAAAAAAGAATCAGCCCAGGCCTTCAGCTCTCACAGATCGTGGCTCAAGTGCTCTTTGTTTAGAATTCCTTTCAGTAATTTCTAATTCCTTGACTGTGTGAGCCTGGTCCAATGCCATGAATATTGTCAGGGGGCAGCTAGGCTTTGGTATTCAGTAGTTGACAATCTGCTTAAACAGAAGCAAATTGGGGAAAAATAGCTTTCAAATGCGTTTTCATTCCTGTGTGCAGGGGAGAGGTTGAGGCAGGGTGTTTTTCTCAGCAGAGGGCGTTCTGCTCTGACAAGACGTCAGCCTCTCATACTCAAGCTTGTGTGTGTGTGTGTGTGTGGGTGTGCGTGTGTGTGTGTGTGTGTGTGTGTGTGTGTGCGTGTGTGTGTGCGTGTGTGTGTGTGTGCCTCAAATGACTTTGTTCATTTAGACATTGCAAATATTTAATATTAACAAATAGTTTGCATTTTGTCACACTCACAGTATTATCATGCAGCATGGTTGATGTCTCAGTATATTTTCACATTTGTCAATTAATGTATTCTGACATCTTACTCTCTGATTATTCTGTTACAAAAGTAAGACTTTCCAATGTTTGTCCTTGCTTTTTTGAAGCTAATTAGTTCATTCATTTTTCTATCTGTGTCATTCCAGTTTTACCATGATCCAAAACAATTCTCTAACCTTAAGTTTGTTTTTGCAAAGCCTGGTGTGTCTGATCCCGGGGCTTGATGAAATATGCATGTTACCACTAGTGATTTTACTGTAGACAGCCCAGTGGCACCTAAGTGACAAGACAAAAACAAGCTGTATGTCAAATCATATGTGCAAGTCCTCTGCCACCTTTTGTCAGGTTAAATTGGACATTAATTAAGTGCTTGACTCTTTACAGAGGGCAAACAAGAGAAAACTGCAGTACCTGCCATTGGTGACATGGGGCAGATCTATGAAAATACTGCATCGTTAGCACATTATTGGTGTTTCTAAATGTCACATAGCCACAAAGGGGACCATGAACCTCTGGGAAAACAGCCTTTATACACAAGCCACGCTCTTATTTTGTGGCAGAGTCTGCGTTGACCTCTCAGAAAGTAACACCAGAGATCATTATTAACCTTCTGCAGAGGGTGGCAAGAAGTGGAGTGTGTGTGTTTCTGTGAACACGTGAGTGCTTGTATTTCTGTTTTTGTGCTATGCAGAAACAGAATGAAAGAGAGAGAGAGAGAGAGAGAGAGAGAGAGAGAGAGAGAGAGAGAGGGGGGGGGGTGTGGGGGGGGGATGCCCAGAGTGAGAAGGGTGGGTGGTATTAAAAGAAATGGAGTGTACTCATAAATCAAGTCAAGGTCCAGCCGGTTGCCGCTGCCACTGCAATTTTTTTCTTTTCCGTGTTTCCCAGCATTTGACGCTTCCATCTTCTTCTCTTTTAATCTCATCAACTGCAACAAGTGCAGCAGGAGAGGCAAGCGGTGCTCGGCAGTGGGCCGTCCGCTGTGTCAGCTGAGGTCTGTCGATATCTCCCATCAAACAGGAGCTGATCAAAGGCTCGCCTGTGCCCATACAGGCGGAAGGATTAAGCCACATCATGCACAACCTCCTCGACAAAAAAAAAACCCTCTCCAGACGAATAAAGAGATTAAGTCAAGGGTGAAATCTAATTTGTGGGGAATTGTTAAAAGGAGGTCCCTGCATCACGTTCAACACCTGACAAGATCTGCGCGAGTTGAATGCATTTGGAAGCTTTGTTACACTCAATAGCGACATGCTAATGTTTTTCTCTGTAAATTAACTCTCTAGATACAACACGATACATTTGATTTTTGTTTTAATTTCTTTGTTATTGGTGTGATTTAACAATGCATTGTCATGAGGCGTGTTTCTTCCTACACTGAACATCTCTTGACAAGTAGTTCTCAAGGGTTCAAAGTTTTTTCCTCTTTCTCACACACAAGAAGTAGAGGGGGTGAGTAAAATGTCGCGACTTTATTAAAACTAATCATTTCTCTCATTTTGACAATGAATGGAAACATATTTGTGATGTGTTTATTACACAACTTGAACATATATATATATATATATATATATATATATATATATATATATATATATATATATATATATATATATATATATATATATATATATATATATATATATATATAACATAGGATATGTTAAAACCAATGCATATTTCACCTTTATTCTTTAAGTTATTATATAAAAGTCGTCTTAGGAGCCCTTCCAATAATGATGGACCAATGAAAACATTATCATTACAGGGCCAATCAGCAGGTGGGATTAGTGAGGCTTTAATCCGAGGACTAGGCTTTGCTTCTCCTGATCCACTTCTCGCAAAGCATTTACCGCCTTTGAATTACCAGTCATGCCCCTGTTCAATATCACTCTAATGTTGCAGTACAATGCCTTTTACAGAGTAATAATTGCATAATTGCAACATGGGAGTGCTTCGATCGACCCACCATACCAAACCAGTGCATGGGAAGATGCCCTTACATGGCTTGAAATGAACCTGTTGAATTTTGTTGTCTTTCATTTGATACATGACCATGTTATTCTCGTGAAGTGCTAAACACCATGGAGCCATGGATATAATGTGGAGTAAACCCACTTTACACTCACCTTATTGATTAGTTAAATAGACTCTGCTCACGTCTTCATTCTGTTTTAAATCTGAAGGGTTTAAATTCGTAGAATCCCAGTCTGAGGGATCAGATCCAAGTAATGGTAAATTACAGATACGTGCTCTCTACAAAATGGAATTGGTTGTTTGTGTCATGACAGCCGCCTGGACACAGTCCATTAATCAGGTTAACTGTAACATTTAAAGAAATCTGAAAAATAATAACTGAAGATGACCAGGGTCAAATCTGCCTTTGAAGTTAGCTCTTTCTGATGTGAAAAAATAAGAGTCAAAATCATGCTTATCTGATATGAATAACGAAGAGCAGATATCCTTAACTTCACTTTATTGAGCAATATGATTTCCATTTCCATTGCTTTGCTTCCAGCTCATGGATGGTGTTGAAGGCATAATGTAATCTAAATAAATGTTTATCAAAATCAGCTAATATGTACTCACCATCCGCTAACTGTCCGTCGTGTGTCCGCGCTGACAAAAAGTCGGGTGTTAACACACACGAGCAGAACTGCTAACAGCTAATTAAAAGGCCTGGCGCATAACCAGCAGCTGTTCATGGTTATACTAACCACCGGCCACAAAGTCGCGGACTGATATTTTGGGGAACAGGCTGGGACGGGCACTCACTCTGACTGAGCAACAACTATTGACACGGTAAGTATAAACATAAACAAACTTGTGCCAAGTGTCCACTAGTATGCCTTTAAGATGTTCAACAATCAATAACCAAGTTTCAAAACGTCAGTATTGGAAAGTTTTAGATACCATTAAAACCAGAATGGCATTTTGTACAATGATTTCAATTAAAGCTTCATTCATTCGATCATCAAATTCACAGAGGCAGAAGAAGAAATGGGCAGCTTTCAAAGAAAGAAAATTAAAGTTAGGAATTCTTTAATGTGTAATAAGACCCACTGGCTTTACTTGAAAAAGACACTCATACAGATAAATGGTTAAGCATAAGGTAATGAATTCATCTACTGTACACAAAAATATTGGACATTGAATGCAATTTGTTAAAAAAAAATTTAATTACTTTACAGTATACATTTTTAACAATGTACAATATATTAATTAACAAAAATGTGTCCTCCTAAATACAGGCACTTCCATGCTTATTGTATAGGTTTTGATATATAAATTATTCTGCCTGCACTGCACATACAGTGATACAATGCTAACTGCTGGCTCATAGCAACAACTCACAGTACCGAAGTATGCACAGAACCGATACTGTATTTCTCTCAAAATGCTGGCTTGGGTCCTGGGCCTCCTGGCACAATTTGTCAAACATTTGTGCTGGGATGTATTCAGATTATTCTCGGGATATCTTTTACAGTGCACTTTACTGTTTTTTTCCCCCTGATTTTATCTTTTTCCACTCATCTTTCTATTTTAGCCTTGCCATGCAATTACAGCACCCATTAATGTCTCCATTCTCCCGCTTGCCCTCGATAAAATGCCCCAGATCAGTGTCAAATGGGAAGGAGGACTGAAATAGTCTCCCTGTGACATGCATGTAATATACCAGCCTTGAAGGATGATTCAATATTTATTCACAAATGTTGGAAAGCAAAGGACTTGAATACTAGCTTTGTTTCAAATGTCTTCTTTGGTTACACACAGGCCAAGGTTAGCTGCACTTTAACACTTTTAGAAGATTTAACCTATTCAACACAAATCCAACAGAAAGCAGTTAGAATACCTGGCAGGATTATCAGATGTTGTTCAATGCAGGAACAAGTGAACATCCTTAATGTCACTAAGGATGTCATTAACTCCAAAGAGGACATCATATTTCGAAAATCATCAAGAGTTTGAATTCAAAGGGCCCTTTTGTATCGTATTTGCAGTTGGAAGATAGTGTATTGCGATAAATTTTTCTTAGTATCCTCATGCAATAATATTTTACCTTCAAAAGAGCCTTGGCATTAATAATGTGTACATGAAGAGGTGTTGTGACAGTAAGATCTGTGGTGTTTTGACAATATTGCCATGGTAGAAAAAAGCAGTCATGTTGTCATCTGTGGGTGACGACACATCGGCAGCCATGTTGCCAAAGGAACCGGATTATATGAGAGTGACTCACGGTACCAGTACCAGACGTGGAATGTAAAAAGGACGTCTGGCAATATGTCAAACTTGCCATGCTAGACACAATCCCGGGTTATCATCCAGTCAGACCACAGTGGAGACTGGTGTGGCTGCAGCTGTGCGGACTTTGCAATCGCTGTCACATAAAACTGTGATAATGTTCTTCCATGCCTCATGTCATGCCCAAGAGAGAACAGTGTGAAAGCAAAATTCTAAAAAGGAGGCACCTTAATATACCCTTATATAAAATAAAGTGGAAAAAGGGAAAGCTTTTATACATAATAGGGACAATATATGATTTCCTCTTGAAAGTACAGAGTGTGAAACATTCAGCGGAATCAACATACTCTCCACAGAAGCCCCTTTGCATGAAGGCAAAGCCTACATGAATACCAATCTAGCCTGAATGATCAGGATAAAAACACCACAGGGAGTGGACATATCAACCCACAAGCTGTATTGTAACCTCAGAATCCATAGGATCAGATATTATTAAATAGGATGCACACCACAATTCCATGCTTGTTTGTTTTGACATACTACAATGTTAACATATTGTACCTACTGCCTAGTCAATATGATTGAGTAAGTGAAACACACATTACCCTCCTGTAAGAAAAACACGATTCACTAGTACATGACCGTTGTAGATAGGAGCATCAACTAAAGGGCTTGCATACAACCTTCGTCAGACTGTCATAAACCTCTTTTTCTGAATAAAAAAGGCCTCGTCGTGTCCAACTTCCAATGCTGGCTGACGCTAATGAGCAGTCATGCATCACTGTAATAAAACCAGTGGGAAAATTATTCCTGCAGGATGTTGTACTGCTGGTGAATGACCGGCCATCATCATGAGGTATGGACTACTTTCAGGTGGCCTTATGGGCTGCATTGTGTCCATATGACTGCATATAAATCTGTAAGCCCCATTGATTTGGTGTTTTAATTTCAGGGTAGTAGATCTTTGAGTCTATAACTTATCCTGTGCGTCTAACTGTAGATGCAACGCAATTGTTGCTATCTGCATCAATTTATTTCATAAAAACATCTGTATTTGTCTCTGTATATAGATTTATACTGTACTTGAACTGTGAGACAGGACATTGTCAAAACTTTATGTATTCCAAATACAGTTCTCATAAACAGCACATACAGTATCAGTGGCGTTTTCTCCTGGAGGCCAAGGGAAGCCAGGCTTCCCTGTTTTTTAGGCTGTAGTTGTCATCCAATAAAAACATTTATATTAACAGTTTCGGTAATTCTTTGGTGCTGTGTTGCCCATTTTTCTCCTCTCATTGAGCATTTCACAATGCGCGAAACTGCGCCCCTTTAAAGTTACATACTGAAGACGCGGCAAAACACGACACTGCACACTGTATGTCCGCGAGGAAGCCAGCCCGAGCTGGCATCCCTTAGTGAAAAAAAGAAAGAAGGATTGACCAATCAGGTGAGGCTGTTGTCTTGACACTGCCCTCCTGTGATTGGTCAGGAGGGTGTCATGAGGGTGCCAAGGGAAGCCACTCGGCCTTTGGCTTCACACCAATCAAATCAAAGCATCATTATCAACGTCACTGAAATTTAACAACAATAACAATAGCGGGAGATTAGCATGTTTGCATTGTTATCATATTAGCAAGAACAGTTATGGAGGGTGGAGATTTTGAGTGTTTAGCGACAAATTATTTTACCAAACTGCCAATTGAGAAGCCATTAAAAATCAAATCTGACGGCAGGCCAATGCGTGTGGAGAGAAAGAAAGTTTATCGCACTTTCCGTGAGGAGAACCATGTCCGCACCGAGTGGCTAGCTGGTAGCGGCAAACTTCAGCTAATGGCCTTCCTCTACAAATAGTGAGTAAAATACACACCTTCTCCCGGCGCGGGTTAACTGTTCCCTTAACTGTCTGTGTAGCTATGTGTGTTGTGTTTTGTGTTATTTTATTGCTAATTGTGCCTTGATTGCCTGGATTAAGTTGCATTAGTAGGCCTACTGTATATCCACTGAAGTTGTTCTGGGTTGTCTTAAGTAGGCTATAGTGTTGTAATGAATATTTGGCCTAGTTCTTACAGTTTTTCACAATTGCTTAAACACATTTCCTGATAGACTACCTCACTTTTTCAAAACCCTAAACACAAATCTCAAAACTCAAACACAAAATGCAAAATCCTTCACTTCTCTTGCAAAAGCACACTTTACCCTCAAAACAATGTTAACTCTTCACTAAATGGTGTTTTCTTTTCAAATGACAAACACATACATCATATGACTAGACATTTCTAGCACTCATTGAACACTGGTGTGCAGAATGGAAGACACTATAGTATAAATTCAAAACACTATATGAATGCTTTATCAGTAGAATTATGCCTTTGCATGTTCATACACTTTCACCTATAGTAACAACAAATACTTTACGGTTTTTGCCAAATGCTAACACACATGTTGCAGAATAGTTTATTTTGCCATTTCAAACAAACACAATGAATAAGGTAGGACTGCAGTTCAAGCAATTCAGTGTGTCAGGATGAACTAAGAAACAATTACAGTAAAATTAGGGAACAATGGTAAAAAAACAGCGTTGTAAGGAATTGGGTGGTTGGATTACAGTTTTTCACAATTGCTTAAACACATTTCCTGATAGACTACCTCACTTTTTCAAAACCCTAAACACAAATTTCAAAACTCAAACACAAAATGCAAAATCCTTCACTTCTCTTGCAAAAGCACACTCTACCCTCAAAACAGTGTTAACTCTTCACTAAATGGTGTTTTATTTTCAAATGACAAACACATACATCATATGACTAGACATTTCTAGCACTCATTGAACACTGGTGTGCAGAATGGAAAACATTATTGTATAAATGCAAACCACTACATGAATGCTTTATCAGTAGAATTATGCCTTTGCATGTTCATACACTTTCACCTACAGTAACAACAAATACTTTACGGTTTTTGCCAAAAGCTAACACACATGTTGCAGAATAGTTTATTTTGCCATTTCAAACAAACACAATGAATAGGTAGGAATGCAGTTCAAGCAATTCAGTGTGTCAGTATAAACTACTGTACTGTACAGTAAAAAACAATTACAGTAAAATTAGGGAACAATGGTAAAAAAAAACAGCGTTGTAAGGAATTCGGTGGTTGGATTATGAATCCTATTATGGATTCCGCCTCCTGTTTGCGTCTGGCCACATCGCCTCATCAACATCACACTCAATGTCATCTTTTGAGAAGCAACAGGGAAATTATCATCTGATATCCAGTCTAAATCTCCTAATTATGGAGTGACTCAGGTTGGGCTGCACTCTCTGTCCAGGCTCCCTCATTGATAGGCCATGATCTATAACATGGTCCACTATAGTGTCCCTGTTGTATGTGTCTCCGTCTGTTGCCTTCTTTGTCCTCGTCCTCCTGTCGCTCTCTCTCCTCCTCTTTCCTTGACTCTTACCGTCTCAGAAAGGAGCTGAGCTCACTTGGGGTCTATTTGTAGTGCTAAGGTTTAGACTGATTGGTATTCAATTATTTTTTTTTTTCAAGAAGTGTGTTGGAGAATTTCAAACACAGTGCAAAGCATAAATCGTGTAGGGTTGGTGCTTTGGTTTAGGGCATAGTTACAAAAGTTAGAGGTTGTGATGCTGTGGTCATAGCAGTCACTTTTAGTGTTTACAGTATTCGGCAAAAACTGTATTTGTACCAAAATGTGCAGTCTACTGTAAATCACAGCAAACAGGAGCTCATCTCTGACCCTTCCCTTATAGCTAACTGCACAAAAGCCTTTTGAGTTTAGAAATTTGATTGGCAGTGTGTTCTGTGTGAATACCATGAGAGAGAATTCAGGAAGAGTGTGCAAGATATAGAGAATTGTGTGTAGTGTTGTGAAAAATGTGTGTTTTCGAATGAGAATATGAGTCTAAGGCAGGAAATGTGTTTGGAGTTCAGCAGAATTGGTTAAGCAGTTGGTAAATTAGTTTCAGATTGTGCACATTGTGTCTGATGTTCCAAAAAATGTGTTTAAAAAATTGTGAAAAACTGTAAACGAAAAGGATGTATAGAAAGTATGTGTGTTGTCAAGCACCTACAACTGATTGAGTCGTGTCTCACGTGAACGTGAAACTTAAAATAGCCTAAAACGTCCCCTAATTATATTGTGAATGAATTCGAATCTGCATTGGGCATTAAGCGGCTAGTTGTGCATTCCGGTCGGGGTGAGGGGTGCATTTATAATAAAATGTATAATTTAATTAGACGATAAGGAGGTGTGTGAGTGAGAGAGTGAGTGAGTCTTCTTCTTCTTTCGTGTAACATCAGAGGTCCAACTCAGTGATTTGTAGCCATGCCCTTGTCTCTGGTCCCACGTCAAACAGGCTGGCTTCCGAGGGTGGTCTGTACAGGGGGCAGGTGGTTGTGATATGCTCAACTGTTTGATCAGGGGCACCACACTCGCATGCAGCGCTGTCTGCCAGGCCCCACTGCTTCATTGAGGATTTGAACTGGCCGACCCCAGTTCGTAGCCGGTTCAGAAGAGTCCATTGCCGGCGTGGGAGATCGTCTCCTGTGGCGCCATCTCCTGGATCCTGGATGTAGTGGTGGATGTTGGTTGGCCCAGCCCTCCCACTCCTGCTTCCAAGCTGACGCCAGCCATCCATCTTTGGACAGGTCCTCAGTGGTGGCATGGAGCATCTCTTGTGCCGCCTTGTTGTAGGGCTGGCGGGACTTGAGTCTGTTCGGAGGAGCTGCTGTCTTTGTGGTGTTATGGAGGATGTGCCAATCGTGCTTCTGTGCTTTCCTTGCCAGGGCGAGAGTGGCAGCCTCTCGTCGTAGGCCAGCCGGTGCGATTCCTGCAAAGACTGGCAGCAGAACGACAGGGGTAGGCTTCAGGCACCCAGTGATGATCCGGAGGACGTTGTTGACAGCCACATCCACCTTTTTAACGTGTGTACTTCTGCTCCAGACTGGGGCACAGTACTCTGCTGCTGAGAAGACCAGGGCTTGGGTTGATACCCGTAGTGTCTTAGCAGTGGCTCCCCAGGTTGTGCCAGCAAGGCAACGGATCAGCGCAACCCTTGATGTTGTCTTTGCCTGGACGTCTTCGAGGTGTTGTTTGAAGGACAGTGTCCGATCCAGACGCACACCAAGGTACTTAGGGGCTTGCTGGGACTCCAGACGCTTGTGGTCGGCGTATACCTCCAGTTCCCTCTTGGCGTCTCTGTTGCAGAGATGGTATGCTGCTGTAACGGTCTTGCCGGTGCTGAGCTGTAGGCGCCACTTTCGTAGGTAGGCTACTAGGACGTCCATGTCTTGGTTGAGACCGTCTTCCAGTGCCTTCCATGTGGGTCTTCTCAGCATGATGGCAAGATCGTCCGCGTAGCCGTACTTTCTGGATGCTGTATCTGGTAGATCGTAGATGTAAATATTAAACAACATCGGAGAAAGGACCGACCCCTGTGGGACACCGTTCCTAAGTCTCCTTAGTCTGCTGCGCTGGCCATCGCTGGTCTGTAGGACAAAACTGCGGTTAGACAGCGTCTCCATAATGAACTTTACCATATGTTGATCAGGTATTGTCCTCAGCAGCTTAAGGTGGAGTCCGCGGTGCCAGACGGTATCGTACGTGGCGGTCAAGTCCAGGTACACTACCCCAGCTTTCTCATTCTCCTGGAAGCTGTCCTCGATGTCTTGAGACAGTAATGTAACCTGGTCCACTGTGGACCTACCGCGACGAAAACCGGCCTGTTCCTGTGGAAGCTGTGGGTCAATCACTGGCTCAATGCGGCAGTGGATCATTTTTTCCAAGATCTTAAATGGAACACAGAGCAGCGATATGGGTCGGTATGCCTTGGGGTCTTCAGCGGGTTTGTTTGGCTTCGGCAGGGCGATTACAGAAGCACGGCGCCAGGTCTTGGGAAGCTTGCACCTCTGGTAGCAGGATGAGAAGAATGCACAGAGCCAGCTAGATGTTGTTGTGCTCTGGTGTATGACAAACTCTGGGTGGATGTTGTCACGGCCTGGAGCTTTGCCCGGCTTGAGCTTGCTCATGGCCTTACTGAGTTTGTCTGCTGTGAAATCTCCTGAGAGGTTGGAATCTGCACTTGCCGCCCTGGAGAGGGAAGTCACTTCCTGCGTGAGTGAGTGAGTGAGTGAGAGAGAGAGAGAGAGAGCGAACGAGCGGTGTCGGACAGATTACACGCGTGTGTAAATCCTGGTAAAGTGACCAGGCGCTATAATAGCTCTTGTAGTTACATTAAATACAAGCTGTGACGTAGCCTACTCTTTTCTTTCCCCCACCTTCCAATACACATGTAGATTAAAGGTGTTGTCTCACTTGGCTTCCTCAAAAAAAAATCCCCACGCCACGCCACTGTACAGTATGTGTAGACTGCTCGCAAAATATACCAAATGTAGGTGCTTGATTCAACCATGTGCCAGTTTAAATGTATTGTTATGTTACTCATTGCATTTGAAACCCACCTCCAGAGATTAGCTCGGACATAATTGAATAATTAAACATTCAGAAACTATGTCAGCTGTGCTCTAAAAGCTGAAGGTTGCGAGACCCAATGAAAGCGGAGTTGGTCTGTCTATAAAGAATATGAGCACTCATGACACATAAACAGGCCATACAAACTCATTGAGACATATTGTGTAATTTAAAAGGGTTTTTATTGAAAGATGAGAAAGCCATTGATTACTCTCACGGCCATTCTACTTGCAATTTCAAAGATGGCCCCTCACTTCAGCTCGCCAGTTGCTTCGCCAGTTTGCAAGTATTTTCAATAGCACATTACGAGGTAATGTGATGTGAGTGTTTGTGGAACATCAGTCAAGCTTTATCCAAACCTTACCCACAAATCTGATGTAAACTTTTGAAAAGTTATCAGAGTTAGACCCTGTCGAGTATCTGTGTTTTAAGCCTATATTGCCTATACATTTTGGCAAATCTGCATTAACATTTCCTACAATTTCTCCATGAATAATTCTCTAGAATTCCCCACGTTTTAGCTGCCTCTAAACACTTAAACGAACAGTAACAAGTGTACTTCTGTGAAGGAAACCCAGTGGGATCCTGGGAAAGAGCAGAATGAAGGCCCATGCTGCTTCCTGGCTTTTACAAAAACAATGAAAGTGTTTTATTTTTTATGCTTTATTGATAGTGTAGAGACAGAGTTGAAATGGGGCAGAGAGAGGAGTGACATGCAGAGAACGACCGCGGACTGGAATCGAACCCGGGTCCACTGCTGTCCGAGGCCAATGGGGGGGACGCCCTACCAACTGAGCTAAGGGCGCCCCCGTGTTCATAGTTTCTGTCGCTGTTTAATACAGAATGTCTTAAGCCGCTATGCCTCAGGGACTGTTTTCAAAAATGAACCCATTGAAATAAATGTAATTTTTACTGCTTTTATTGTAGAACAAACTGATCCCTGATGAGCCCATTAAAGAATGCATTTTCTTATGTGAAGTTGAACCAAAAAAAATTGGGGGGGTCCTGATTCCCTGCTTTGGCATTGATGGATATAAAGGCTCATTGTTAGCAGCCTATTGTTGTTGTGTCTCTGTTGTCTTCCTTTTGAAGTTTAAAAAAAAACTGTGAAGTGGGAATATTTTCTTAAAAATGTCTTTCTTTTTTTCGAGTGAGAAAACACTTTTTTTTCTTTTATCAATCTGTTTGCTGATCTTTGTGTGCCTCGGCTAGTGAATTCAATCAGAATGCAGTACCTTAAGCCCTTTGATTCTACCAACAAAAGTTGATGGTCTCCCTGCTTGTAAGCTGCCTATCAGATAATAAGGGGGGACCGGAATACCAGCCCGTTTTGCTACAATGAGGGTGGTCCTGGTGTTTTCACCTGACGTCCTACGTGTCTTTGTCGGCCCTGTCCCGCCGCTCTCTCCAGGGAAATCTCCCAAGAGCAGCTGTCCTTATCAATGTGCCGGCTCCCCGCTCACCGCATGCCTGGGCCGCATTCTCCATGACAGCAGCACTGAGGTAGCGGTAATCTGCCAACACTTCAACAAAATTAAACCGCCAACCAGGCCACCAAGGGGAAAGGCAATGAGAAAAGATTTCCTGCTCACCATGATATGGCAACAGAGGCCACAGACAAACACACCACTGTCCTCAATCGTTGTTGTGCTATAATTGGCTTCATCTCAACGCAATGTTGTTTATTTTTATTCAAAATTCAAGAATAATGCACTTTAAACACAACAAACCATATGTCAGTGAGCTTGTTTACACTAGTGTGTTGGCATACACTTCTGCAGCATACAGTACATCCCCAAACCTCCAACTACCTGGAAACGCTGGTAGTAGCAGTGGTTGTTGTTGAAGCATCTTGTTATGTTTTGCATGAACCAAACCTTTCAAACCAAAGTATAATGCTGAACTAGGGGTGCAGCTACAGCACATCGGAACTAAACAAGCTACATTCTGAGTAGCTTGACCAATTTAAATGAATTAATGAAAAGCTCACCACTAGACAAGTCACCCGAACAAAACCGATTGGTTCATGATCTTCCTTAACTATAATCTTATTCATTCCTTGATATATTTGTTCTATTCATGAAGATCACTTTCTTACTAAATTGGTGCTTGAATAAGACTCACCAACAGGATAGTGGTACCAAAAGATTTTCACTAGAAAATAGCCACACATTATAATAGACCCAGAGAGGTTGAAGTTAGCACCCAGCAGGGTGCCTTCTAGTACTATGACCATACCATATCTGATTTATATCGTTGTAATACATGAACTGTTTTATTACTTTGTGACAGGATGATATGGTATTTGATAAATTAACTGCAGTGAATTGATTCACTTTTTTTATCTATACCATGAGCACATGGGTGTGATGGTGGGCTGTCAACAGTAAGCAATGTTTCAGTAAGTTCAGAAAACCATCACAATGGTGGCAGTGAATGCAGGAGAATGAGAGGTATAACAGAGGGGTGCTATTGAATGATACCTTGCTGAGACACGCTACATGATTTGTCAGCGCTGAAGACCTTGTGTTGTTTTCAAGCTTTTTTCTAAAGCCTTTTGTTACGCTTCTGTGCTGTTGTTAAACCTCCTCGCCGTGCTGTCAGCATCATGAGTGGTTCAAGGTAAAAACATCATCAGTTACTGTATATAAATTAAATTCTGCTTATTTGAAAACTCTTGGGGGAAGCACTGCGGCTCATTGGGGGCTAAAACAAGGAGAGGGAAGAGAGGCAGGAGGATTAGATAAAGTCTGGCACATACTGAGACATTAATAAGCAAGGCAGGAAAGTGAGGGAAATAGAGGGAGAGAGAGAAAGACAATCAGAGGAAAACAGAGAGGGGGTGGTTATAAAATGATTAAGGTGCATGCTACATAGAATATCATGATTTGAATTACAGGTCTGTTCGATGGCTCTGCCTCACCATCTGTTAGCTATACTGCCAAAATGTACAGCGGGGTAAGATTTGTGACGAAAAAACATAAATAGCTCTGTGAACCAGTTAATAGTTTGGCCTTAGAAAATTAGGTCATGTTTGACACAGATACTCATTCACAACACATACAAATGTGTGGACATACTGTATAAGAGAAATAGAGTATTTGTTTATTTTAATTATATATAAACTATATACACATCATTTCGTATTCCTTGTTGTATAGATAAGGCTGTAAGTTGTTTTGAAAAGCTCTGCAGATAACTCTATCATACAACACCATTGAATAAATGGTTAATGGATTACATGCTGTAAATACTCTGCTGATATTTTTGCTCTGAGGAGCCTCTGGCCCCTTCTTGTCCGGAGCCTGTGAGTCTGGACACACAGACTGAGGGCCAAAGTGGCTCGCTAATGCCACATGGAAACACACACACACGCAAACACACACACACACACACAGAGAAAGGGACATTTCTTTTGCAAAAACCCCTGGCATGTAAAGTGCGCTTTGTTTGATCGCATATACTGCACCTTGTAGGGTAAAAAGGGGAGAACCCGATATCGGCTCACAGTATCATTCATAAACTATTGATTTTTTAACTTTTCATAAGAGGAAGGTGCATTATAGTAATATGATGCCTAGTCTATGATGAATGGCTGTGAATATCTCTTCAATCCCCTGAGCTTCTGCTTACTCTTAATGGGCGCGGCTTCAAAGGTAATTATCTGAAACGGTTTTATTAAAAGCCCTACATGTAGCATTTGAAACGAGCTTGAATCAGTATCGTAGTAATTGTGATCCATTAGTTTAAAAACAAGGAACCGTGGATCAGACTGATTATTCTCTGTGCGACTGTAGGTCAGATTTGGAGGAAAATCAACAGCTTGAAAACAGGAAAAGGGCACAGAGATTTCAGATTTGCTGGGACTGGCAGATAAAGGAGTGAAAGGCTGAAAGATATTTCAAATATCTTTACCTTTGCCTTTAGTTGAAATTATAAAGTATTGTGGAGTTTTTTTTTACTAGTAGGGCTACGGTGTAATGTTTGTGTGTTGGTCCCTTTCTTTTGTATTTTGCACACGCTTAAGTATGGACGTGTGCTGATGTATACAAATACATTATTATGGTATGCACATATAATACTTTCTGAATAGAAAAACAACATTGGAATTATTGGAGTCATAAAGCAGCATAACACTTGTTTAATGCAAAACACATAACTCATAATCCCATATTGAAACCAGCAGGCGCCGGGACTTGCAAGACTGAAATAAGGAACCGTTTCAAAACATTCATGCAACTTGGCCTGATGCAATTCTGACTTTTATTATCACATTGACTCAGTTAAAATTTAGTTTTTTACTTATTTGTATGAAAGTCATTGTCAACTACAGATCATGCTTTATATTTGATTTAATTTACATTCTTAAATTATTGTTAAAAAACACTATTGTAGGTATGCATTGTGAGCCTAATTCATACATTGAGGATTAAAATCTGCAGCACAAAACAATTTTAACAACTGGTATAAGCCCTCTTCCAAAATACATTTGTAGCTATTTTTATGAAAATAATACAGACTCAGAAAGATAGCAGCGCTGGATAGCTATTATGTGTGCCCAAATAAGTTTTATTCATGCTATTCCGCTGATCGACAGTTGGTTGAAGTACTGACCATCAGTTCCATACAAGGCAGTGAAGAAGACTAAAAGCCAAAAGGATACAGATTTGATACATTTTGGTGAAAGTATTCAGAATGTGAACATTAACCAAGTGTCCAGACCAACTTTATTTACCATATATTTCCTTTAAGTGTGAAGAACTTTCAGTTATTGTAGATTCTAGCGGTCCCTTTGGACAAAAGTGGCAGTGTTATTACGTCACCAGTGTCTGCTGATCTTTGCTAGTGCTTGCATTTGTTTAGAAAACGATGAATATATATATGTGAACATTTCGAAAACCTAAATGTTAAAGCACCATCAATATAAAACAATAGGGGCAATGTAATTAAGTATTATAACTACCTGAAAGTGAATACATTATTTTACATGCTGCATTTTCCAGAAATATCTTAAGATGGGAGGAAATTCTAAGCAGTACCGCAGATCAACAACAAAGGCATGCCTAGTCGTTAGCATCAACATAATCAGACTGTGAATGTTAAAGGAACCGCTAACAGCAGTATTAGTTTATAAGAAGTTGTAATGGCCGACATAAAAAGAGAACAGGAATGACTGGGCCCATCATATTATAAGGGCTATTCCGATGCTGTTTTACCACCATAGTCCTCTTGGATGATTACAACAGCAGCACAGTGGGAGGTGAAATAAAGCTGTACGGCTGGCTCTATAGCTAGCATCAGATGACTTAATCAGGCCATAAAGAAGGCCTCACTTACAGAAGCTGTGTTGCCCCTGCGCTCCGCATTTCATCAGCCCTAGGGAAGGGTGAAATATGCTCCCTCTGAAGGTAATGTGCCCTATCTCTGTCCAAGCGCTGACAAATTTATTGGCCCCTCCACTATTTACAATCCATCCGGGCCGTGATGATTTGGCTTGTGTTATTTAAGCTGCAGAGGTAACAGCCATGTCGATGATAGTGCTGTTGTGAGGTGCAGACAAAGGGACAGAGCAAAAACCAGGGCAAAGGTAAAAAATATATTTATTTAATGTGTGAGGTTGACATACCCACGTTAGCTGGTTTCCCATGACATGATTAAAGTAAACCAAAAACATGGTCTGCTTTTAAGAGTTGAATGCAAATAAGTATTGCAGCTTGAATCATCAATGAAATGCATTCTCATTTTCAAGCTTTATTTGATAGTACAGAGTTGAAATGGGAGACAGAGAGAGAGAGAGAGAGAGAGAGAGAGAGAGAGAGAGAGAGAGAGAGAGAGAGGTAATGAAATGCATTCTAATCAGTCTGCCTTGCATATCAACGTGCTAAAGGTGGGATAATCTTGTGTTTCTACCACATTAAACATGATTTTCTCGTACCAAATTATACCAAGGCAACACACGGATGTTATAGTACTCGATAGGTGCAGTCAAAATAATTTACAGGTCCTTTCTGTTGAACAGTATGCATATAATGTATTGAAAGTTGTATTACCTTAACTGCACACTTAATTTAACATTTAATAATTCTAATTTGTACATCCATTTTTTAGGGATTCCAGAACGTATTTGATTTGGAATAAAATCTAACAGCTAAATGATATGCCAATATTTCAAGATTGCTCTGTTTGTGACTTACCTTGGTTAAAAGACCAAGGTTCCAAAAAGCCATTGAAATCAAGCCAGAGACAGGTTATATGTATATCTCAAACACAAGATTTTCTCTCAGGAAAGCTGATTAGGTATTCACATTTAATTAACCTCATTAGGCACATTCCAAACTAAGATGCAGAACAGCATTAAACTATTGATTTACTAATGTGTCCAATATGTATACAACCATAATCAATAAATACTCATTTGCACTTTTAAATTATGAATGATCTTTGTTGGCTACAATGAATAGCCAACAATATTGTCAGATAATGACACGAATATCATAGATTTTAACTACACCAAGCCTGTTGTATTTGTGTTCACTGTGCTTGGTTTGGAACGTGTAGAAAAGCTGCAGGAATTGGACGAGTTATGTTTTTTTTTTTTTAATGCATTATGAGACACACACACACACCGCACACACACCTACACACACATACTTAGTGAACCATCAAATAAATTATCCACCTTCACTAGTGTGCAGACTCATCAATAAGTCTGCTTCATTATGCTGAACAGCTCCACAACTTGCTGGACAAACCACAAACAGGGACTACATGCTGCAGAGGGGGCTTTACAGCTTTCTGAGCAATCTACTATACATTTAACATGAACACTGCCGTGACACCCAACCACACACACACACACACACTGTTTCTACAAAGCACTTCTCAGAGATCCTACAAAATTAGATATATTTATTGCTGCCTAAAAACGCACCCCTTATTCACCCACTATCTACTCCCTATAATGGAGAACTCGAGGTTTACTTTATACAGACTACTAAACTATGGCTTTGGACACTAACAAATCAACTCTTTTTTTGTGACTCCTTGATCTCCTTATGTTCTGTGCATTACTTGCATGCTTATGAGAGTGATGACGTTAGTGCTTGTTTAACCAATAATACACTTACCTGTCGACCTGGCTGATTGATCTCTTTAGGAGATCAATGAAATAAATACAAATTCTGGTATTTTATATCAATGAATAAAAGAATGGACTGATTCAGAACGCCACATCTTCATAAAGCGAATAAGACCCTGCAAAGAATGCGATAGACCATTTATATTCCCCTAGATGGCTATTTGTGTCTGAAAACTGTCGGGTCAGTATTTGCTCTGCAGTCTAAACTGTACTCCTATGTCTAATATCAGATCCCTCATTATTTTAATGGAACAGAACGCCAGCTGAGTATCTGCCGAGGGGTCATATTGTGGCACTCGGATGTGAGAACATTGCAGTGTTAGCACATCTACAACAAGCAATAATATTCCACTTCTAACGGGCAATATGGCTCTGACGGAGAAGGACAGTCAGGTCAAGAGGAGAAAACAATGATATCTCACTGCTGAAACTGGTGATTAGAATAACCATGTCATAACAGGTCCAAATTGAAAGCTCGGATATCCTTACATATGTTTCCACTAGATTAAAAACATTAAAATTATCAAACGTATACAAATATTTATACTTTTGATAGACCCGAGCCTTCACACCCTTATCACTTGGATGCCTTTAAACCATAACATACGTTTACACACTTCACTTGCCCTTTTTTCCCCCCACTGAAAGGTACTCTGCAGGTGAGATTTTCACTGGTGAAATCAGAAGCCGCGTCTCATTGCTTCATTTTACCTCTTGGAACTTTCCTTTGAGGGAATTCCCACAGTCATTCACAGTATGTTCCATTATTCCGATAAGCACACTGTCCAAGAGAAACCCCTCAAGGCCCGGGGAAATGAGCCCATTCAGAGCTGTGATATTGTATTACTCATTGCCCGTAATCACTGGCCCTATTATTAAAACTTATCAGGCCAGCTTAAGAATTAGTTAGGATTAGCATTCCATGCAAATTCTATGATCCCATTTGCATCTTGTCCTGTGTCCAGCCAATGGCAGCAGTGAAGTCGAGAAGATGTGTTGAGAATAATAGGAGGCCAAGAAGAGAAAAAGTGTTCTAGCTAAGTAGTATTAGCTACCTAAACTGAAATGAGTCAACACAAAACGGTAACACTTTATTTGAAGGGGTATGCAGAGGACTGACATAACAGTGTCATTACACTGTCATAACCATGACATGACACCTGTCATGAACATTATTATAGTTATGACTGTTGTCATAAAGTGTCATTCGGTCAATTATGTCACGTTTAATGCAACATTGAAATTGTATGAGATGTCTTTGTTATGACAACCTGACATAAACTGACATAAACGTTGCAGCATAACCATACAAGGAAAATCCGGATTGTTCTACGTAGATAAATCCCGGAAATTTGAACAAGTGAATCGCGACCGGTGTTCCTAGTGTTTAGCGCTCTGCACAGCCACCCCAGACGGTCAGCAGGGAATACGTCTGAATACATTTAAGTCATTATTTGACACTTTAGTATGGTTAAACATGACTATAAATCATTATAACAATGTTTACAGGTCATAAAAGGCATACTTTCAGTCAAGGAAACACACATTACATGCTCAAAGCATCTTAACAAGGTACAGTTGTATATAGATGAGAAATGTCTTTGTTGCTGTTAGTGTAGAGAATAGAATAAAAATGTACTAAAGCTCACCAAATGTGACATGGAATCAGGTTTTCTTAGCCGTGACAGCAATCTGTTTAACAATACTGTGTTGAAAGACACAGAGTTGAGTAGAAAACGACAAAAAAAAAACACTTATTGACTAATTTATGATATTTGATAATTGACCCATAATGAAACAAATCAACAAATATGTTATGTGATGATAATGTGGTTGGGTATTCACTGGCACTGTCACAATCAGATGGTTTTTGATTTACTGCACTAACTGTGAAACTAAGATCCATATCCACTTTGTGCGCACTTGTTGTCGGTTGAAAAGATGAATAATGAAACAAAATTGACATGGAAATGTTGTCCTGTTGGAAGCTATATATCACTTTGTTATATGAAGCTTGATCAGTGACAAGCTTCGACTGCAAACATGTAAGATCAACCAAATATACCCACATCAATTTATGTAACATGAAAATTATGTATGGCCAGTTCACATACATTTTTTTCTAAAGCTGAATGTGACCACACAAGGCAGTTGTCAGTGGTAAGTTGATTTCATAAGTCAGGTCCTCACAACTGCTTATGACTTGGCCTAACAGTAAAGTTTAATACAGTAAGGCTGTATAGTGAGGTTTCTTAAAGACATGGTAATTAGTGATTAGTGATGAACTAGCCACATTTCTATACTCATCCCTCTTGATAACAATAGATTTAGTGCACCATATGTAATGTTGATCATTTACTTAAGTGTCCTTTCATATACATTGCCTTTTAATAAATGACAAAATCTTAAGGTGTTAGCACTTGAGTGGAATTCTCATAAGCCACCCTATAGTTCCAGAGTTTGACTTACGACAAACACAGTTGTCACACTCTCCGAATGGCTGTCCTCCCTGGCGGCGTGAAAAGCAGCATTTCAGCAACACATTGTGTGATGGAGGAAGCACACACCCTTAGCGGTGGAGTCAGCAGTGACAAGGACTTAACCTAAATTGGGAAGAAAAGTGGAGTTAAAACATTGCATCCAGTGGGTTCAGTCAGTGCCAATCACATTTATTTTTCTTCCAGCCCAAGCCCAAGCCCAAGGTGATTGGCACAAGGAAAGCCAACATGTTCCACTGTGCACACGCCCTTCAAACTGCCACAGAAATAAAATAATTAAAATGAAAAAATAAAATAAAAATCAATATCTGGAACCTCAGTAGAATATGCCGGAGTTTTAACATCCCCAGATGCTTTTTTTCAGCCTTTTCTTAACACGTGGATTCCCGACATCCTACCCTGTGTCAATACGATTCCTTTCCACTTGTCCTGCTCGACCCAACTTCTCTCAGCAGTGGCTTATAAATGATGATTGCTTGTTGTACTGTGACTTTCCCAGCCCGCTGCCTCTCACTCACCTACACACACAGTTTACTCCCTCTATTGTAGCCTGGGGGTCCCTTGCCTCCCTTGCTCTCTTCATCTCCACCTTCCCATTCTCTGCTTCCTCTCCATCCTCCACTCACTTCAGTGCCTTTGTGATCGGAGTGACAGCCTTTACAATATGTCGCTGCGGATCTACCTCACCTTTAATATTTCAATAAAATGCCAATGTGGCGTGGTGTAGGACCCAGGGGAATGACTGGCGGAGGAGGCCTTGCTCTGTCTGTATGTCCCTCATCCGGGTCTTATTCTCTTTCTCTGCGTCTACCCTTTTCAGTCAAGACAAAAGGCTAAACAAACAGCCACAGCCAGTAATTATCAAAGACAACATAGGGGAGAGATGGCGCTGTGTTATGTGATCGGCTAGCTGAGGACAAAAAGTCAGTCGAGCCTTGAGAAGAGAGTTGTTGAGAAAGCTAATAAAGAGAGCTAATGAGATTTTTTTGAGACTTAGGGTGTATTCACACTGGGAAAGTCCGCTAGTTCACTTGCTTTGGTCCAGACCAAATAGAGTTTAGATTTTTTTTATTTTGGTGAGGTCCACTTTCATATTGCCCCTTTTGTAAGTGAAACAGCATTAAGGAGTAAAACCACACGTGATCTGAGGTCATTCATTCATTAGACAGGCATTCTGGGGTGGAGAGAAGCAGGAAGTGAAAACTGCGAGATATATAACTGATACGATATGGGGTTAAAAATAATGAATAAATACATTTATAAATAAATAAATAAGCCTACATCTAGCCTATAAATAAAATAAAAAACATACAGTTATTGTTGTTTCATATGGTTATAATATGTAGGCCTGTGTCAATGTGTGGCTTGTAGCCTACAATGTGAAACATAATATTTACTGTATTTGTGCTGCTGGACGCGCAGCTCGCGAGGAATAGGCTCAAGCTGACACTCAGCTGATTTAGCCGTGTGTCAGCTGGGTGTGAGTTCGGCGCGGCTCAGCTCCAAACTGACACAGGGATAGTAGCCTATTGATGGTCCCACATGGGAAGCAAAATAAAAACATGCACTTCATACAAAGCTCAGCGTGAACCCGTTGTCACTGTGCGGGAGACGCTCCCCTCCTCTTCATCTGATCGCTGAACACATCAGCATGTTTACGCGTCCTGTCTATCAAATGTAATCTATTCGCTCGGGGCTCCCGGTCAAACCACAACTAATCTTCCCAACAACGGCGACAACAACACTTTCCCATAATGTGAAGCTGACGGCGATTTATTAAAAAAGGCACAGTGCTTCCTGCATTTGGGTCGGATCGAGTCCGGACAAATTCACACCACAAACGAACTGCAGCAGAGTGCGTATGGAAGCGCACCGAGACTACCTCTGCAGCTGGGTCTCGGAGCGCTTGTTTGGTCCGCCCCCGAGTGCGATTGCTGTATTCACAAATGTCTGAAAGATGCGCACCGAAGGCGGAAGTGCATCTGAGCTCATTTCAACCAAACTAAACACGGCATGTGTGAATACACCCTTAATCAACAGCTCCAGGACCTCTGTGAATTATTTTTGTATAGATTTAGTCTTGAGTGTTGAGAATTGTGTAAAATGAAACAGTACTGGAGGGGTGATGAATTTTGATGTGTAGGCCACACCTATCACAAATAGTACCAGCCAACACCTGCAAAATAAATAAATGAACTCAAAATATCTATTGCAAATAAAGAACCACTTTGGTTCCATTTTTAGGTCCCCATATGATAAAGTCGAGCAGCATCGGATAGATTGTCATGAAATATGGTACATTGTTCCCATAAGGACTTATATTAATAACTTTTTTTAAACGCTGACTTTTCACAAAGTGCCATCATCTATCTATCTATAAAGCAAGACATGTCTGTCTGTCTGTCTGTCTGTCTGAGTCTCACATAGTATCTCTCTGACTGTTTGTCAGATCAGCCTGAACTTCCGGCTGTGGCTTGCACACGGCACGAGGGTGTGCATCCTTGAAGTGATTTGGACCAACTATGTAGAAGTTATCATATTTACAGTCATATGAAAAAGTTTGGGAACCCCTCTCAGCCGGCATTATAATTGACTCTGCTTTCACACAAAAAAGATAAAAGTGGTATGTCTTTAATTTACCAGGAACAGCTAAGTACTGGGATGTTTTCCAAACAAAGATTTTTTGAAAAGCAGTATTTTGTTTTATGAAATTAAATAAAATGTGAAAAACTGGCTGTGCAAAAATATGGGAACCCTTGTGGTCTTGCTGATTTTAATGCATGTAACAGCATGTAAAACTGAGGACTTTAAACACAAAATAGGTTGGATTATGTTGTTAAGCCTTGAACCTCATATAAAGGTCTGTTTAATCATGATAAAAGGTATTTTAGGTGCCTAAATGCAAGTTCCACTTCTCTTTGACTCTCTGCAGAAGTGAGACAGAATGCGATCATCAAAACAGCTCCCAAAAGATCTTAAAAACAAAGATTATTCATTTTCATGGTTTAGGGGAAGGCTACAAGAAGCTTTCCCAAAGGTTTCAATTGTCAATTTCTACTGTAAGGAACGTTGTCAGGGAATGGAAGGACACAGGCACAGTTGCAGTTAAACCCAGGTCTAGCATACCAAGAAAAGTACAAGAGCGGCATATGTGGCGGATTGTGAGAATGGTTGCACACAACCCAAAGATCACCTCCAAAGACCTGCAAGAACATCTGGCTGCAGATTGTGTATCTGTACATGGTTCTACAATTCAGTGCAATTTGCACCAAAACATTTGTATGGCCGGGTGATGAGAAGGAAGCCCTTTCTGCGCCCACGCCACAGATACAGTTGCATGGAGTATGCAAAAGCTCATTTAGACAAGCCAGATTCATATTGGAAGAAAATGCTTTGGACTGATGAGACAAAAATTAAGTTATTTGGTCTATATAAAAAGCAGATGTTTTGGTGCAAATTGCGCTGAATTGTTGAACGATGTACAGATACACAATCTGCAGCCAGATGTTCTTGCAGGTCTTTGGAGGTGATCTGTGGGTTGTGTGCAACCATTCTCACAATCCTCCACCTATGCCGCTCCTGTTTTTTTCTTGGTCTGCCATGCCTGGGTTTAACTGCCACTATGCCTGTGTCCTTACATTTCCTGACAACGTTCCCTACGGTCGAAATTGACAATTGAAACCTTTTGGAAAGCTTCTTGTAGCCTTCCCCTAAACCATGACAATGAACAATCTTTGTTTTTCAGATCTTTTGGGAGCTGTTTTGATGATCCCATTCTGTCTCACTTCAGCAGAGAGTCAAAGAGAAGTGCAACTTGCATTTAGGCACCTAAAATACATTTTCTCATGATTAAACAGACATTTCTATGAGGTTCAAGGCTTAACAACATAATCCAACCAACTTTGTGTTTAAAGTCATCAGTTTTACATGCTGTTACAGGCATTAAAATCAACAAAACCACAAGGGTTCCCATATTTTTGCACAGACAGTTTTTCAGATTTTATTTTATTTCATACAACCAAATACTGCTTTTCAAAAAATCTTTGTTTGGAAAACACCCCAGTACTTAGCTGTTCCTAGTAAATTAAAGACATACCACTTTTATATTTTTTTGTGAAAGCAGAGCCAATTATAATGCCGGCTGAGAGGGGTTCCCAAACTTTTTCATATGACTGTATATCATGCTGGCGTGCGCATATGTGCGCATACTGAAGGCCGCAGTGAGAATGGGCATGAAGTAATCCCCGAGTACAACCCACCTCCCTCTGCTGCTACCAAAACATACATTGACGAGCGGGAGTAGGGACACGGCAGGGCAGGCACAGCCTTTTGTTACTGCCTCATTCCATGCACCCAGCATTGACTGCCGGGATGACTTCACAAACAACACGTTATTAAACCTTTCCACAGACATAACCAACCCCTCAAACCTGTGCGCTTTAGTGTTAAAGATTGCGCTTTACGTTATTTTCACTGTAATACAGTTAATGTATTAAACAGTGATGCTAATTTCAGTTAATGTGTCACACACTCACACACACACTGTGTAGCTGACTGCTATTGACACGTTAACGTTATTTTACAGTTATCCAAACTCTTAACTTTTAAACTTTTTCTGTAGCTGGCAAATACACATAATCCATTCTCCTTACTAATGTTGCATCCATCCATCTTATTACATGAAGACCAAACGTGACATTGACGAGCGATGCGGCAGCCATTTCAATGACTGTGCTACACTGCCTATGTGTAGGCTACATCTGTTTCTGTGTCCCATTTTCATAGACATGTTACATTTAAGCATATAACTGCTTCCTAAGGGCACTACACTAGTCAGGTTAAAACAAAAAAAAACAATAAGGCAAATACTTTGGTTTATGACCACATAAGCTGTTCCTTTTTTGAGAATGCACCTTCATCAAGCTGCAATGCAATTGCAATAGTGTGTACTTCAATGCAGGTTTGGGTTAATATCAACTATTTTTTTTGACCAAATATCTTCAAAACAAATGTCCAGGACTGCTCTTTGAGATTGCCCATTAATGTAACATAGCTGTACTACATCCGCATCGAAATACCCCCAATTGCAAAGTCGGAATTTATTAATGCCCTTTAAAAGGCAGCAGTTCAATAGCAGAACAACCCATTATCCCCAGCTTGTCACTTCTACTGCCAATAAATAAAAGGAGAATACCCAGCACAGTACACATATCCTTGAATTGATGCCAATTATACAGCAAAATGAATATTTATCATGGTCTTATCTTAGGCCTCTTAGAGCTAAACACGGTTAAATCTCCTCGAGTAAACACGTTATAACAGACGATATCTACAACAATGATTGAGCACCGTGACTAAAGAGCATGTTTACTTTTCCCATGATTATCTTCCGTCAGCCTGTCTTGAAATTAGGTTACAGTAAAGATCGCTATTCATTTGCCTGACATTTGATCTTATTTTTTATTAATTAAGGATGTCAATTTTAGATCTAAAAAGCCATTTATTGTAGTAGGTGCACCTGCAATACAGAGGGATAGTAGTCAGGCACAGTTTCCACGCCCCTGAACAGGAAGATTTGTCACCTGCATAATAACCGCAGTGAAAAAGACCCCCCCACTCTCCCCTTTACAAGGATTTAGGATCAGTCAACAGAAATCATTAGGACACAAAAGCCTAACAGATATCTAGAAAATGTGTGTGTGTGTGTGTGTGTGTGTGTGTGTGTGTGTGTGTGTGTGTGTGTGTGTGTGTGTGTGTGTGTGTGTGTGTGTGTGTGTGTGTGTGTGTGTGCTCCAATCTCCAGTATTAGAACATGGCCCGGGGATAATAGTTAGCACTAGGGTCTTTGAATTCTTAATCCAAAAGACAAGAGGCATTGATTAATCATGGAGGAAATCTATTTTAGCGACAGGTCAAGTATGTTTGATAGGCATTAGCTGAGGGCAGAGTGCTATAATACAAAAGGTTAGAGAAGCTACCAATGTGATCACTTTGGCGGACGATGAGATTTTAATGAAATGCATCCAAGGGGCTTTCATGGTTATAGAGTTAAAGCGGCTACGAGTAACATTTAAATATCTTTTAAACAGCCTCATGTTTCCTCTGATAATCATAAATTACCTTTAACAGCAAACGAGACCATCAGTGCAAAGAAAGACGTTTTTAAATAGTTTTTATTACTGCTTTTGGTCTGGTCGCACACCCAGTCCGATTTTCGGTTCGCTCGTGCAAGCTCTATGGTCACATATCCGTATTGGTCGCAGATTTCAGTGTGGCGCAGCAACGTGAATTGAGAAGCCTATCCCTCCAGGTGAGGGAAGGGGAGCGGGAGCCTTGTTTGATACAGTTATTTGTCGTCATAATGACTGATAACGGGGCTGAACCATCAAAGAAAAAAAAGAAAATGCAATGAAGAAAAGCTAAAAGGGAGAGTGATATAGGCTACGGGGGACGAGGGCGTTGCCAAGCAACGTGTATACAATTTCACGAGAGCGAAACTAGACTGCAGTGTTTACTCCTAAATGAATGAGCGGTTGGTACTAACACAAAGTTTGCTTTGCTTCACCATCATCAGATAACCATTATCTGAAATAGTAATTATTTACAACAACATAAATACATTACCTCATCGTGATCATACTAACTGCCATCTATCGTTCATTCGCTTTCTGTGAGGAGTCGGACACGTAATCTTTCAGCTCCGTGAGAGAGAGTAGTTAGGTGACACTGCTGCATAAACTCATTGCAATCAGGTGCGTGTGGCAGTGACTGGCATTAGTTCAAGCAGTGTCAAAACCACTCTCACAGAGCCAAAAAGAGTCCTCACACTTTCAACCATGGACCTATAAAGAAAGCTTTCAACACACGGACATGCACTATATTGCTCCCTTCTCAGTTCACACTCACGCGCCTGGCACAAGCTATAAAACAGCTTTGCGACAGCGGGCGTCGTAAAAATACTACCGCTTTTGTCCAAAGGGGACGCCAACGTGCCATGTTACTCGTAGTGGCTTTAATAGAGGCTTGTGTAAGTGTTTATTGGATATTTTGTCCCAGATTTAAACACGAAAGACAGAAAAAGAAGGTGAATAGAATTTAGAATGATGCATATTGAAAATGTCGCAAACTTAAGCAATCATTTCTGTTCAACTTGTTTGCTTTAGAAGAGAAAAGGTGTTTCTGCACCCTGCAAAACAGTGCTTTGCCTGTGCTCGTTAGCATCCTGCTGATTAACTGAACTTGTATGCTCGACTTGTACATGGGAGTTCCAACAAGTAGCCTACTTTGTAATATTTTAAATCCCGTTTTACCCAAGGTACATATTATTATTAGTTTGACTTAGTAGAACAAGCCATTCAGAAGCATAATGTTGCCGTTCGCTGTGGAAGTAGGAACCAGGAAGCTGCTGCGACGGCTTGACAACAAATAAAAGGGTGGGTGCGAATAGCAGCACGTGTTTAATGCAATTTAGAAAAATGCATCATGCTCTAATCAATTTCATTTCATTTGTTAATGCTGGCAGCCCTAGTTATAACCCAAAGTCAGGAAAACAGACAACCATTTTGCTACTAGTAATAGTAATTTTTCAGCATTATTATTATTATTATTATTTAATTTATTTAAAAGGGACAATGTACAGTTAGAACATAAATGTTGCCATTTGATGCACTATACCAGATTATAGCTTTAAGCTAATTTGCATCTGTAGTCCCTTGGCAGGTCACAAAAATACAACACAGTAACAAGACAGATTATTGGTATACAGGGATAAAACACCACAACAACATGGCTACACACGTCTGCGTGCAACTCCCCCCACCTTCCTCATCCCACCCACGCCCACACACACAAAAACAAGTCTAAGGACCAAATTAGTGGTTGCAGAACTGAGCAGCTTTTAACAGATTTTTTAGGTTAGATTTGAAGACTCTGAGAGAGCTACTGCCCCTTACGGCGTCAGGTAAGGTATTCCACTGGTTTGTGGCTCTTACAGAAAAAGCAGATTGCCCCGCTACAGTGCGGCGAAATGGTATGGTACAATCTCGTATGGAGGATATTCTAGTGGATCTGATGGAATTTGACGAGCGAGCGTGGACAAAAACACATAATGAATGTGGGGCCAAACCATTTAAAATTTTATAGACCATACACAAATTGACGAATAACCTAAAATTCTCAAAGCTCAATAACTCATGTTTCTCAAGTATCCTACAATGATGATAACGAATTGCCTGTTTAAATGTTGTATACAGTATTGCATTGTTAGTGTCTGTTACGGCCGGCCATCCCAGGCTCGTTCAGCCGGCCAGTAAACATTAAAATAACCCAAACGAAACCATGAATCAAAGTAATAAGGTGCTTTATTTAAAACAATCCCACAACACAACTCAATAAGGAGGCTGCAAAAGAAAAGAGGTAAACGGGAGGAAGACCTGGGGAGGCACAGTTGGACCACAGTATTGCCCAGGCCCTCCTCCAACTAAACTATAACCCCAGCCCCTCTAAACTACGAATAAACAAACAGAACACAACCTAGCAGCCCCCCATAAGTAAACCATAAAACTAAATAAACCACAAGCAGCAGGTCAGCAACACACCGTCCTCCAGTCAGGCAGGCAGAGAGACAGCCAGCCGCCCAGGCCACGCCTTTAATACTCTGCCGGATTGGGAGCACCTGCCCCCAATCAGGCCCCAGAACACCTGAGAGAGGGAGAATGAAGGAGGCAAGAGGAGGGAGGAGAAAACAAGGCGGGAGCCGTAACAGTGTCTGAGTCTGCCATTTCCGTGTTGTATTCAAGCTTCCTACCGACTCATGTATTAACAGGAAATGATGTATGCATCAGTGTTGCATTAAGTTAATGCTAATGCAAACCCAACATTTACTGCTGCTGCTTGTTCATATAAGAAGCATTCAACTGGAAAAACTGGGTGGCTTTTATTGTAAAGCAGTCAGAGAAAACACAACATTTATGCCAATAAAGTCCATTCATCAAATAATGTATGTATCTACTAAACAACACAATGGTCAGTTGTAAATAGTGGTGGGAGTAATGGAACAAGAAAGAGGAGCCGTAATGAGCAGATGTAGTTGAAAAAGTTGACCTTCTTTGCACATTATTTCATTATTTGTCTTCTTTAAAATATGCTCACCAATTTCAGGAAAGCTTTCTGTGAACCCTACCAACATGCCTTTGAGACCCCTGCCGCTACAGACATGCAGTGAGTGTAGAGTGTATGGAAAACTCTGGAGGAGAAAGGCGATACCTCTGTCGCCTCTCCTTCAGTTCATTCAAATGTGAGCTTGATCAATGCTTTGGCTCTGTATGGACTGGGACTGGTGTTCCTAGGCGTCACTGCACTCATTTGTGTAGACTAACCCCCGCCAGTGCAATCACACTGTGGAGACTCTCACAAGGAGACAAGTAGTATTTAAAAGACTCACTGTTATACCTGAAAATAATACGCCACCACCTTTTTCAATTCTTCTCCTTTGTTGTGTCCTTTGTCCCCTTTTCTTCCACACTCGCTCCCAGCAATATTGTTCTCTCCGCTCCACTCTGTGTGACCTCAGTGACAAGATAAGCAGCAGCTACATCACCAGCCGCAGTCAGTCAATTGTTCAGTGATCAAGCATCGAGATGACATCATTATGCGCTGAGACATTATCCCGAGCACGACGGTCATTTTTGCATATTCATTGACGTTATGATCTCCTTGACGTGTGCCCAGGGGAATCAGAGGGATAACCTGAAGTGTTCATCTGTGCCTGTGTTTATTTGGGCCGTGGCACGGGGAGGGGCGGCTGTTAGGGAGCAGAGCGAGGGAGCCAGGGCTCAACTGGGTGTGTGCATACATGATTTATGTGGCTTATACACAGAAGGGGCGAGGGAGGGAGGGAGGGAGGGAGGGAGAGACGACCTTCTTTGCAGCTGGAGCCAAAGATCTCTCTCTACATGTTAGAATGCCTGACTACTGTAGGCATGATGACACTCCACAAGAAATGTCAGATTGCAACATAGAAGGCGTGAGATGTATTGCTTTAAAGATTCAATCGAGGGTGGTCTTTCATACCTGCCATGAGTATTATGGCTGGACTTGAAAGTAGTTTTCCTGTTAAGAAAAGGGTTTGGAACTCTTTTTTTTTACACACAAACCTATTTATTGTGATGCTGTTTGTTGCTCTGTGACACAGCAGCAGTTTAGCTCCCAGCCACTTTACGAAGCATTTTCCTTTTAAAACGTTTGCAAATGAAGCAAGGCATTTTACATGCAGGGAAGTTATAAATTAAGGCAGAAAAAGAACCACGAACCACTGCAGTGTCTTCATCATTAGCACTGAAGTGTGGCAGCAAAGCACTAAACATGTATCACTAATTGTGTGGCATAAATCAGGAAAAAGACGGATAATTAAAGTAAAAGCCACGTTACCAAAATAGGACAACATGGATGTATCATATAGTTCAAATATCACACATAATGCAAATGAAGTGTTTTATGAGGTTTGTAGGATGGCTGAAAGGAGAGAACAGTAATTAAATGTCTCCAATAGTTGCATTAGAACCCCCCCCCCCCACACACACACACACATATCTATTAAACTTAATTTGAGCTTATAATGTGGCCACTAATGTCTGCAGCGCTTGCATGTGGTTTGACGAAATGAGGTCCTTTCCAGGAGTTTCCTTTACCCTTTGGTTCACTTTGTGACAATCTTATCCTAAATCAATTGTGTGCTTGACTGTGTGGAGTGTTGAACCTTTGTCAAAACAAGGGCACATGTAGGAAATGTTCAGCATTCAGTTGTTGTGGTTGAAACCTTGTAAACAATTTCACAGTGTCATGATTGCAAATAGGACCTTGCATTGATTTGTGTTTGACATACAGGCCACTACACAACAAGACACACTTGTTGTGTAGTGTACAAGCTGTAGAGTACTACGATGCAGCCGAACATGCATATTAAGTAGTGCCACACGTATTTGCCTTTCTGTATGTGTTGAATCTCCTTACTTGAATCTTAATAAATACATGTAACCGATAGACAATGTGGATGGCAGGTTTTTAGTGTAGATTAATGCCCGAGTTGTCGTCTGTGCGTTTTAGGATAATTGTGTGAGGATGAAAAGAAACAATTTACCTGTCCTTATGACTGAATCAGTCACCCGCAGTACATGCAGTCATTAATGTGACAGGGCCGTCACAGTTGTCAAATATAGGCCATGTAAAACCCTGGCAATATGACTACGCAGGCAGCATGTTGACTCAGACGAGATTGCTCTGCGGAGGTGGTAGGTGGCATGTTTTGTGTGTGAACGTTCACGGATCATGCTGAGAAAATGTAGATGTAAGTAGTATGTTACACCTGTACATGGACAGTGTGTGAACTTTATTTTCAAAGGCTTAGTTGAGGAAGAGGGGTTGTGTTAGGCAGTGTCGTTTTGGATAATTTTCATCTTTTTATTTCCAAATAATTAAATTATATTCAAGTTTATTCAACTGTTGTCTCCTTCTGGTCTGTGTCATGTCATAGAAAGATGTCTCAACTCTCTCTTTAACGTCTTCTCTACTGACATACCTGCACCTGACAGTAATAACTGAAATCATTTGGGGCCCTTTACTTTGATGGTTTTCTATGGTATTAAGTATAGTGTGATAAGAAATTATGTATACTAGTTTCCCATCGTTTACTGACACCATTTACGGAACCATCATCTGGATTTAAAGCCAGGATCAAGGCTGTATTTGATCATATTCTGAATATAATGTTTGCTGAATCCATACTTCAAGGTTCTATTCCTGTCATGGGCGTAAAATTGCATATGGACGGTGTGGACGTGTCCTTACCAATATTCAAATGTGCTGAAATTGTCCACACCAATATGACAACGATATGACAACGACGAGAAAGGGTTAATGCGTTGCCTCAATAGTCCCGCCTTATGTATTTTGTGATTGTTTTTGCCTCCTGTTGGTTGTCGTGGGTTGTGTTTCGGTTAGTGGTGATTGGTTGCTTAATTTGAGAGCGGTAAAACAGCTTCTGCTGTCATTTCGGAATCAATCAGCTCAGCCGATGAATGCGGCTATGAATGCGGCTGAAGTTTGACGTCAACTGAGGAAGAATGTTGGGGAAAAAAAGGAAAGAGAAGAACTATTTTCACCAAACAACGGTAAGTAATCAAACAAACATCTCATTGTAACACTGACAATGACATAGGCCTAGTCTAATCAAGTCTTGTTGGAAAATAAGATCTGACAGGACATGTCTGTCTGGACCACATGCAAAGCGAAGTCTTTGGTTTTTATTTGTCCTGCAGGTTATCCGATGCCGACAGCCAGACATGAACAGCCTATAGGCCTAGGCCTACATCTTATTAGGCAATCTTTGCCAAAATAGGCACTTAACTGTCATAGCCTAGACAAATGAACTGTAAACTAGAAAGCAATTTTTCCATGTGACGAACAGCCGCAACCCATATCAGAGAGCACGTGGTTCAATATGCAAGAAGAATCAATAGGTCATCGTGATTCAAATAGCCCTGTTACAGTTAGGCTAGTTATAGTAGCTTATTATGCGTGTAAATATATATTGCATAACTTCTTTAAAATTGTCTAAAACATTGCATTGATTCTGTCACTGCCCATTATTTTCTAGGCTAATCAGAAGGAGACAGAAGATCCCCAGCCAAGTAGTTCAACCTCAGACCCAACAGAATCAGGAATACAGGTACATTTGACAGAATTGAATGTTATTAATGTAGGCTATATTTGACTGTTAATGCATATGGCGAATACATCATAGGGTAGGCCTAGGCTACATGTTATTTCAAAGCCAGACACCACGTGTTATTTCAATAGGATGAAACTACAGCAGGTCGGATGAGCGGTAGTTCAGGGAGAGACCAGCTATATATTATATAATAATTGTAACCAAGAGATTAAACATGAGTATTTATGAGTAATTATGTACAGTATAATAAGTGTTGAGAATAAAATCTCTCATTGGAGACTTTAACAAGCATCCCAGGGTCTCAGACTTTTCTCTTTTGTCTATTCCTTTTCAACCTCTGGTTGTCATCAGTCAAAGCAGCCCTTATCAAGTCAACTGACCCATTTCCTACCATAGGGTAACACAACCTGTTGGTAAGTGAACTCAAAGTCAAAGTCTGCTTTGTGGTCAATTGTTCATATGTACAGGACATACAAGGAATTTAAATTGCGTTTCTCGCTATCCCATGCATAGACTAGACAAGACCAACACAACACACAAATAGTAAAGTACTGGTAAGACACAAATGGTAAGTAACACAACATAAATGATCTAACTACCATTAGTAACAACAAAACAATACAATAGCAACACATAACAATAAAAGTGCAGATGGTGGCATAATACTCAGGTCTTGAAAGAATGATATAATGTAAACAATTGATGTTTCAACGAAAAAGTATTGTCTGTGAAACATAAGCAGCCAATGATGTATGAATATAATAAGTTTTTAGTGCAAAACGATTGATAGCCGCTCAACTCTTGACTAAACAGTACATAGATACATGATAGAACTGGTTTGTTTAATAAACTAGTGAGCGGTTGGATGCTGGGTCTGGGGCGAGGGCGTTTTCGCCAAATTGTGTCCCCACCAATATGAACATCAAAGTTACGCCCTTGATTCCTGTGTGCGTTTGCATGCACTGCCTGCACACTTGCACGAGTGGCCCCCATTCCCATGCTGCTACCACCTTTTGTAAGATGATCATTTCCTTTTGTAGGGGAATTTAATGTAATGCCAAGTCATGTTCCTGAGACCTTTTTGCCATTCTAAATGGCTTCTCGTCCTTAATTATACAGCACCGTCCCGCTGGCAGCACTTCCACATGTCCACACACCACGTCAATCTAATAAGACACGCACAAAACAGCATGCTATTATTCAGCAGCCTGACACGGACTGCATGTAAGCATGTTTGATTTAAATTCACAGTCACACTCAGGCTTTTCTATAATTTTGGTCAGAAAGGTTGGCAGTGTGACCCTGTGGTTAGCGAGCTTTGATCTCTGCCGCAGCAAATGTGTCTGCCTGCTGACCATTCACTGTAAGTCACTTTGTTTGGGAGTGTCAGCAGAATATTCCAGGTTTGTTCATTGCATTTTTATTTTATTATTTGAACTTTTTTTATTGGCTCAGTTAAAATGACAATAGATTAGCCCCCATGCACACGGAGTTACATTGTAATCACAATGTTCAAATGCAAAAGGTGTCACTCAACAGCACACACATGCAAAAGCAAAGCACTCCATATGCATGAGTTGTTTAACAAGGACAAAGGAATCAGTTCAGTAAAGTAACAGTTTCGTTCTTGGGAGTTTCACTGAGAAAACGACAGCAAGAACATCTTGAGATGCACAGTTAAGTCCCGGTGCAAGGAGCTCTATCAAGGAGTTTCTAACAGCCGCTCGGCTCTCTCACATCCATCTCTTCTTGCGGAAGGCCCGACAGCATGAGCAACAGCACTTACTGGAGCTAAGAGAGAGAGAGGAAGTCCCATTCTAGGGAAGTATCAGCAAATTTAAGATCTGTGCACAAAACCGTAATGATTTGGTGCATTCTACAACTTCGGTTTGGTGGTTTGAAGCTCTTGATAGATGTTTGTTCATTAAAAATATAATAATTGTCAGCGGAAAGTAAATCAGAACAAATAATTCCAACCATTCTTTCTCCCAAACCAGGTCTCTGAGACAGCATGTAGACCAAGATGTGATGGTCAAACCATCCATTGAAACTTCCTCTACCCCTTCAGGGAGAGCTATGATCATAGGCCAACTGTTTGCCAGAACTGCCAGGCCCTGAAGGACCAGATCACAATAGCAGCTGTAGGTGGCTGAGACACTAATTTGACATGTGCCCTGACAGAGGCAGTTGGCTTCTGAGATTTGTACCTGGGAATTTTAAAGCAAAACAAGCACTTTTTAGGACTGTCCCTGAATGAAATCTACGGTGTGAAGAAGTTTTGGTTCCTTGCAGGTATTTCTCTTCAATTCCCTGCGACCCACAACATGGCAGGTTGAGGTAGGTTCCTCCATAAATCAGCCGTCTAAGCAAGGGGAGTTTAGAAATCCAAGGTACAAAAGTATGACAGTTAGGCATGGTTCACACTAGGGCAAGGACTTAACATTACAAAATTACGGCTTATAATTCATAACCCCTTTAACACGCAATTATTTTTCAAAATATAGTTTTCTGGAGCTGGAAATCAATACACATATCACAAAAATAAATATCAGGTATTTATTGCCCTATCGATTTTTGTTTAGCACAGCCCTAGTTGACACAGTGTGGCATTAAAACATTTGCTGAATAGAGAATGATTACAGTCTCCGTGAGGCCATTCGCTTTCGTATTAAGAAATTATAGCACAAACAATAACTATTTATGGAAGGATAAACTATCAAATGCTCTGAAATCGACCGTTTCACATTTTGGATGACGGCTCTCTTAGATTATTTTGTTCTGTAAAGGAAAGCATGTGAGTAGCATCTGTGGGGGTGTTAGTCTTTTGGAATCCCATGATTCTATTACGATTCTCAGGGTCATGATTCGAGTCAAAATCGATTCTCAATTCAAAACGATTCCTGATTCGAATTCTCGATTCAGTTCAAGGGAGTATTTCGGGATCTACTCCAGTCCACTGTGTGCTACTCAAAGAGGCTCTCAGGCAAATTATGGCATGAAAGCAAATTAAAGTCCATGTGTTATCTATCTTCATTTAATGTCTAATACATATACATATACTGTATATAAAAAACAAGAAGAATGTAATAGATTTTTTGCAATTTATGAATCGATTTGAAATTGCACAAGACATTTTTTTAAATAATAACATGAATACATTTTTTTCACCACGCCTATGCATCGGAGTGATCTCTCTCTCTCTCTCTCTCTCTCACTCCATGTGACCCCGACCCCTGCAGGATACCGCAATTCATGCTGTGGCTTCAACTCTTTGCCTCTGTGATGGCAGCACTCCTCCCCAAGGGTATACACTGGGAGATGTTTACTATTGACCACCCTGGAGCTATTAAGGATATCAGAAACTCAACTGCATCATATTGGCTGGTCACTGACAAGTCAACATCAGCAAACCAGGTAAAATTTTCTCTCTGGCTTTAGTGTGCTTAACAATCACACACACACGTACACACTCACGCACGCACACACACACTCACACTCACACACATGCACACACGCACAAATGAACACACGCATACACACACACACACACACACACACACACACACACACACACACACAGTATCCTTTATTTAAAAGGGTTTACTTATTACCTAAACACCAGTGGATGAAATAAATATATATTTACCAACACCTCATCATTAATAGAGGAATATTCATAACTTTTTCTGTTATCTCTACCCCATTGATTCCAACAGCCCATTGCCTAATGGGTGACTGAATAGGAAACAGAAGAATAAAGAATACTGAGAGAGAGGCTTTGGCAGTGTGTGTTTGAGTGAGGGAAGATTATCCATATATACCCACTTTCTTTGGGCCATATTTAATCACCTGGCGTTCTGGAGCCAGCAATTGAAGCCTCTCACAAGGCCAGGCATCTCATAATGGTATGAGTGGCTAAGCCAAGGGCTAACACTTAGACTGAGGCAGAGGAACTCCAGCGCTCTCTTTAGGAAAGACAGCCTCACTCTCGCTGATGAGGGCATGTGTGTGTGTAACGTGGTTATCAAAGGGGAGCTGCAGAAACACATCTGTGCCCCCAAGTGAAATCATTAGATTTTAAACGAGACGTCAAGTCTAATGCACGTGACAGCTGAGTTTGGAGTTTGCTGGTTTGATAGTAAGCTTAGTCGAGTAGTTACACACAACTTTAACATTTGGAATAACAATGACCACAACAAAAAAACACATTACAAATGTTAAAGCGGTGTGAAAAAGCTTAAACTATTCTACATTGGTGCTCATACACAGTGATCATAGCCTCAGGTAAAAACCAATCCCACGGTGGGCGGATTAATAAAATAGTAATCAACATTGAATTCAAGCTTTGTTACTTGATTCGGGGCAATACGAATGCATGAAAACAATAAAAGGCACCGCAACAAACATGAAGAGAAACGGACCAAATCAAGCAGGGGCTTTTTCGAATTGCAATTGCGGAGAGGCTGCCTACCTGTTTAGGAACAAGGACTGCTATCCCGCAATTTAATTACCTGACTGTATGTATCTCATGAGCAGCAGACCATATTTAATATCCTACCCTGAAGAGAGAGTATTTTTTAATGATCTGCAGGTTTATCAACAACTGCTTTTATTAATCAGACTTTTACAATCTATTTCCAATCTGGGCCGTTATTACTGGGACTCTTTCTTTCCTCTAGTGGGCTGAAGTGAATCTCCTGTACATCAGTTAAAAAACGAAAGTGCAACTGCATCAAACTTTGAAATATGCTGGTGAGCAAGTCTGATATGATGGGTCTCCGGGCGAATGGTGTCCTGAGTATTCTTGTCCTGTCTTGCACATCGACCTAAATGGTCTGCAGACCTGTAACCGGAAAACATATTGTTTCCAGTTACCCTTTCCTCACTAAAAATCTGCCTCTTTTCAAGCTTAATACACTTCCCCTTATCCCCATCCAGATGAACAACTGTTGCAGCAAAGGCCAGTGGAGCTTGACAATAAATAGCCTCCCGTTTAAAGACTATCGTTATCCTTACCCTATCAACCGTACGTGTATTTAATGAGCTCCTTGCCATGCAAAATAATGCCACTGCCTGTCCCCCAATAGAGCCCTATCGCACTGAGTTTCCATTGCAGTGTAAGAATGCAATATACCTAGCTGTCACTCAAAGGCCCTGCTAAGAGAATATGGAACTG
Source organism: Hyperoplus immaculatus (assembly GCA_949357725.1). Taxonomy (NCBI): domain Eukaryota; kingdom Metazoa; phylum Chordata; class Actinopteri; order Uranoscopiformes; family Ammodytidae; genus Hyperoplus; species Hyperoplus immaculatus. The sequence goes on from OX442369.1 coordinate 12,156,032, forward strand.
GGAGTTTAAAGGGAGGAAAGATAAGCAAGCTGTAATAGTGCTAGCGTGGCCCCCTACAATTGCAGGTGTTGGAAAATGTGTGGCCAACCTGTCCTTAAAAGGAGATATTGTTTCCAGCATTGTACATGATCTAACTTGACTGTACAGTAGCCTTAAATCTACGGATGCAGTACAGTAAATCAAATATTGAGGGATGAGGAGAGACGTGCATGGTCGACAGTTAACCCCTCTCCTCTCCAGTTGTATACTCTCAAAAACCCAGTTCACAGACACAAGAGTTCAAAGCGAATCAGGTTGAGATGGGATGGACTTATGAAGGGAATCACACAGTGTCACCAACCCTTATGAACAATGCGTTTGCATACATTAAAGAAAACAGGTTACAGTCTTTTCGCCTGTTTCTAATTAAACCTTGTTTGATGATGTTTTTCTGAAATCAGGGGAAATGATTCAAGAAAGCTGAGTAACAAAACTACAAATACCCTCGGGAAACCCTGATTTTTTTGGTCATGTAGAGCAAGGCTTTTGCTTACACTATTTGGAAGTTATTTTGACTGTTAAGTAGCCCTACTCGAGTGCTCTTTATGCCTTATGACGTGTAGCTATGTATATATCAAAATTATTAAACTGAGATACCATTGATTCAGATTCTAAGATTCTAACTTTCCATGTCATAGTGAAACTAATGTGGCTATTTTACTCAGACTTTAATGTAGTTTGATACAAAAATACTTTTAGGTTTCAAGACAAAAAGGTTGGCATCATAATGTAAGTAGCATTCTTATTCAGGTAGAAAGAAAATAAATGAGGCAAGGGAATTTATCAACTTTTTTTTAACAACCCAAAGCCTAGTAATAAGAACATCTTCTGCCAAAATCTATTTTATACCATCAAATACTGACCCTCCCCCGCCCCCACCTGTAGGCGTAAAGGTGGCTGTGGAAAGCAGTTTCATTCTCCTTAGAGAGCAGCGCAGTGGTCAGCATGAATTCATGTCAGCTGGATAACGGTCACAGCTACATTTATAGCCTACAGGGGGTGACTATCGGATACTAAAAAGAAGACTATAAGGCATTAGAAGGACAAAAAAGTACTTTGGAGGAAGAGGTTGATTACTGTTAAACCGAAGAATGTGTGCACATTATAATAATGAAGGCATCACATAAAAATCTTAGACATAAGGGTTTTAGTTCAAGTTAGATCCCTCACAGCAAAACATTAATAAAACTGTCTATTATAGTCATAAATCAATTTGGTTGATAAAGTAAGTGAAACGGTATAGCATATGGATTTTATGAAATATAGTATGTAGGGATTGATTACTAACAAGCTCATACGACAAAATTAAACCAGAGCAATAGCATTTATATCATATATATGTTTAGCCATAATCATTCTAGATTACATGACATCTTGAGATGAATAAAGACAGTTTTTAAAGCTGCATGCATAAGGATTGTAATGTATCTACAGTACTGTATATTCCTCAAATGTATTAACACTAGTAGTGCTACTTAGCATAGTATGAGTGGGTACCCATTTTGTTGGCATGCAAAATGATCCAAAACGTCAGCTTTGCAATTGTTTTAATGGGGAAGGAAATCCATATGTGAGGTCTCAAAGGACTGCAGCAAAAAAGTAGAATTCCATCCGCCTAAGATTGATCTTTTTTGCCTGAATGAATTTGAGTTGTAAGGTGTGGACAAACTCAGTTGACAAAAATGTACATGTCAAAGCAAACTGAGGTGAATTAGCACTGAGTGAGTGCTACTGTCATACTGTAAATTAAATGTTAAATGTGGGTTTTTTACTTCTTGCAATCATGATTGGTGAATTGGGCCCTTCTAGCCTTTTATTGAAATAATGACCTCCTGCTGCCATTTGGGGAAACCAAACTGTTTGTCCAACAGCAGGTCATTGCCTTTGACAGATTGTCACATAGTGTATCACATTTATATTTGCAGGCCTACATTGAACTAGATGTTTAAAATAAATGTACGTTTCCATGACCTCCAGGCCAGATTAGACTATTTATCACATGCTATTAAACAGTAAATGCTGGAAATCCAGTCATTTTATTAAAGAGGATATGATGTATTTGATAAAGGTAAAGTAGGTCTATACAGTACTGTTCACAAAGTACTTAAGTGTTAAAATGTGTTGTATAGACTATAAATCTGGAGAGGAAAATCTCTCTTTTTTCTGTCGTGCTATAAATAAATCAGAATTACCTTTTACAATATAATATAGTATATGAAGTTTCAAAGATTTATTTAGAAATTCCAGGGGACTCCCAAACCCATTATCACAAGCATTGTACGGCACTTCAACATATCCTGAAAACCCATTTGGCTCCACCTGTTTCTGCATAGTGACCCGCAGTCGCAACACAAGGATCTCTTTACAGCTCACTTCACATTTCAGCTGAGAGCTCGGTACATAAACCAGACTGCTGCACTTGCTCTGTGCACCCGCCAATGCTGAGGCAAAGGGACAGGAAATCATTGCCATCAAAACAACTCCGGCAAAGGTCAGTCAAATCAGGGAAATTAAATTAGTCACCTTGAAGAAAAGCAGAGACCTTGTAACAGATGTGGAGGGTGGGACAGGAGGCAGGGACACTCAATAAACTCTCTATGATGGAATGGATTTGCTCGTGCGTGAGTGTGTGTGCGTGCGTGTTGTTTGCGTGTTTGTTTGCTAATTACGATATGTAATTAGGCCATTCCCATTTTGTACTTAACATGATAATAAAAAGGGATTTAAATGACAAATGACAGTTGATACACTCGGAAGTATAACAAGGCAAAACAATCAAACCATCTGCAGTAATGCTGCATCACATGTGTGACCATTGAATACTGCAGGAATGTCCACAGAGGTAAATTCTCTGACCTAGCCCTTATACCTTATTTCACACTGGCTACAAAAGAAAAAAGGAAGAAAATAAATAAGTATTTTGGAGCTGAAGGTGGAAACATTGTAACATGGGGATACATTTTAATAGGAGTTGCATTTCATATACAGGCACCAGTGAGCAAAACTTATCTTCCAGTAAGGTCTTGTTCATGCTATAACGGCTACAATATGAGGAAAAGTTGAAAAAGGTCACGACTGGCACAATTGTTCCTATTGTAGAACACACAGAGGAGGGAGCTGCTGGCTCTTTGTCACTGAGGGGGGATTCATCAGATGCACCATTCATTTGGTTGTTAACAAAGTCTCATTATGACAGATACACAAAGGCTGTGGCAGTATACTGTTCACACAGTCATCAAAGCATGTAGTAGGTGGTATGAGATAAAAGAGAGAATTTGATAATGCACACAAGAACCGTTGCTTGGTAGCCTTGTCTCCTGTGTCATTCAGCTGACTTAGTACTTAAAAGTATTTACTCAATATACCTTGAGGTACCATATGTTTCTACACTGTTACAATCTTAAATTCCCTGGATATTGGTTTCAAACCTTTGCCATTTCTTATGGAGCATAACATGCTCTGTGCTAAAGGCAACACAGTTGAAGTTAAGAAAATAACATATTTAGGTATTATTTATTAAGAGTTTCATACTCAGCTGTTCTGCCGCATCTGGACTGTATGTTTGGCATTTGATCAATACGATTGACAATGGCCTGGGGAAATCAATAAACAACATGGATTGGTAGATATATACATGACATCCCCTTTTTCTGATTACTATAAGTCCGGGTGCACTTTAAAACCCAAGCACAAACAAAATACAAAAATCTATAGTATGAAATAAGCAAATCTTTTAGGACTTTGAATGAATATTCTGCTTTCCTGTTGGACTCCATTGTCCAGAAAATAAAGGTGCATGTGTGTGTGTGTTTGTGTGACACCTGGAAAGTGTGCACTAAAAATAATGCAAAATACAATTCACGCCACCTTTTTTCATCTTCAGTGGCAAGTGTTAGGCAGTTCAGTGTTCATTATATTATTCTGTCAATAATAACTCTAGTTATTTTATCTATCTGGAGTGACTTAGTTTACCACTACTTGGAAATTAAGATAATACCATGACTAAGTACTTTAGAGTTAAAATCTAGAACAAAACTTCCAGACAAACTGAGTGAATGCATATCTCTTTTTTAATAAGGTATTTATTTTCCAACTTCTATCCATCTATTTACCATGACTAAATGTATACGAGTATGAAAATAGCATTGAATGGTTGGGCAAGTTACTGCATACATTTTAAAATCATGACATGCTGACAACAAGAACATGTGCAATTTTTCAACCGATAATTAGCGACAGTAAAGTGTCACTGGAGCATTTCTTAGCCACAACAGCCTGAACTGTAGACGAGCCCACAAGACACTGCAGTTAATAGAGCTATGTTGATTTCATATAGAGATTTAATGGCTTGAAAATAATGCAGTTTTTGAGTATGGTATTTATTATTTATGGGCGGGTCAAAAATTACTCACTCAGTTTTAATTGCAAACAGACACAAGAGGACAATATGATTAAATTATTTACAGTTCGATGTTCAGGATCCGATCAATTCCACAAACAATGATTATGACCAAATACAATATCAAACAACAATTGTTTTCCACAGAATGCCAAACATTGACAGAAGTAACCTTCAACGCTTTCAAAATATCACATCACAGGCATGGCAGAAAGTTCTGCCCTAGCCCTGTTTACCACCCACAGTTACAATATTTTGAAAAAGGAAAAAGGCCAGTGTGAGCTCATCTTGATTCATTGCGAAAACAAAGGTTCACTGAGAATGTCGAAGTCCCGTTGTCTGAAATTAACATCCCTATTATGTTTAGGTAATGCTGAAAAACAAGGGACGCTCCACAACGGACCCATTCCCTATGCTGTTAAAAAAAACTGGATCCAACTGAAGTTTTTCTTATTATTCTGGGAAGCATACAGAGACGAAAGAGGGGATTGAAGCCCGGACGATTATTTACAGCTTATTAGGCGGATGCAGTGGGGCATTACTTAGCTGCATGCTGTGCGCCCCGCCATCTTGACTGCATCAAGGGACCTAACAACAGAATCCTGTCATCCACAGCACATTGGTACGTCTTTGCACTTTCTTCCAGGCGATGTGGCAAACTCTTTTACTGGCTCTCCTGGGACTGGCAATGACCAACTCTAACTAAATGTCCTGTGCAGTGGCCCAGAGTAGCCATTTAGGAATGCAGTATAATGTTCCCTCCGGCACCTACTGCCTCGCCAATTAGAGGTCAGAATGGAGGTACTAGTGCAGAGTACCCCGTTGGATGGATGATGTCATTGTTTCGGAGATGAGCACAAAGCAAAATGAGTTGTCATGGCTGGCTGGATCCCTAAGTGCAACTTTTTTTTGGAAGCTCAAAGTGAAGGCAAAGGCTTTTTGAAACCGCGAGAAGCAGAAATGACACACACACACATTGAGTAAGAATAGCAGGCAGTTCCCCTGCTTGGACACAGCGCACTTCATGTTTGCATGCCACACAAATAAAACAATAAAATTAACATTTATTATGTGGCATTGGCTGCGGCAAGGTTTCTTAATACGTGAAAACAAGAGTGTTTGTTTTGGCGTGGACTTTGTTTACTCCGCCTGAGGACAATGGCTATATTTGTCTGCAGGGGCCCACACAGTCACCATGACAGTTTTGAATAAGGACATCAAAACGACCCAATAGGCAAGATTGTACATTTGCCTTTGGGTCAACTCTGCAACATTAAGATCACATGCTTGGTTAATACCACACAAACAAAAACACACACCACAATGCCAACACACCATCACAGATATAACATTATGAAACTGGACAAACTGAACACAGGACACATACGTGATCCTCTGCACAGAGTAGCCTATGTAAGTTGAGTGCAACACCATTGATGGTGTAGTTTTACAGCAGCATTGGACCAAATTGCTCCAAACCCATTTGTGCTGAATTGAAAGCGCAAATGAAAAATGAGATCAGTGAGGCTGGATTAACAAATTAGTTCCAGAGTATTTTTGGCGGCATGTGGACGGTGGATTTTACTTCTTTTCAATAAGGTTAGAGAAGAGGATGTTGAATATAACCCACGTATAGTGCAGGAGTCATTTGATTATGATTCATGTCTTTTAGACTTGACTTATTCATCTAGAATTGAAACAGAATATGTCACACTGAGCTACAGAGTTCTGACGCTATAGCTGGGCAGAATCCGACCAGTTTCTATTCACTATAGCTTAATCATGTGGCTGAATGTGGCACAACATATTTTATTTGTCCACTTAGGCTCTTTAATTTCACAATTCTATTCCGACTGGAGGAGGTTGTGGACGGATCAATGTGTGCAGTTAGAGACACAGGGACCTGCAATTAACCGTTTTGCTAATGTGCTCGAATGGATTTTCTGATTTGGTCGGAGGGAAGCAATACTGTACAGCTAAATCTCCCACCACCTGTCCTCAGTCAGCGTCTAGCTGACGGTTCAGTCGGAAAAGCCTAAAGCACCTCTGATTCACCCACAGACTGCAGTGGAATACCTTGGGATAATACCACACTTGTATCTGCTCACAATGCTAGTCCGTGATCTCCAAAGCATACAGGAGGCACAGGAGAAACAGACAACCCTGCAAAACACTGCTGAGTTGAAGGAGTTCTTTTGTATCCATCGCTTCTTGCAGGGAGAGAAGTGGAGACACCGGTCAATAGAATTTCATTTAAGCAAATAGAGAGGATAAGTGAGATCTCGTTGGTGCGCTCAAATTAATTTTTAGGGCTGATACAGCAGCACACTTACATTTTCACACACATTGGGAGGATTCTAACAATAGTAAAACACAAATTCAAATTTAACATGCTACATAAAACCTGTTCAAATGATTGAATGGTGATGGTTGGTCTTAGTGGAATGTCTGCATTTCTGAGAGGCCTTGTATATTGATATATTTTAAACTACTAGTGCTTCCCTGTTATAATTGGTTTTAATGTGGCTTTCTAGGGCTATTGCGGTAATTTATTTTTTAAATGTATATTATTTGAAACTGTATTTACTGTTTAGTATCTAGTATTTTTTATGGCCTTGGGAGCAGACTTGTCAATACAAGTTGCCTGTTAACATACCCATTAGCATTCCCATGCAGTTGAGTGTTTTGCCACCTGATGAAAGTTCAAAATTCAGTCAGCATTTTGGCATGTTTTGTTCTCAAAACAACGTCTGAGGGAAATATCTGGCTCTGTAGCTTCTAAAGGCTCCACCATTGCTGATTTTGGCTGATAACCAAACGCTGTTAAGTGCAATTACAGAAAAGTGAAACTGTGGAATTGTGGGCCATCAACCCAACCAACAATGAGCTGAAAGACGCCGTAAGACCCCACAGAGCTCAGTGGAACCGTATTGCTGGGTGATGGTTATTTGTGGGTTCGTCACTACAAGCTAGAACTTTCACATTACGCTTCATCCATTTTTTATTTAAAAATATTGATTAGGGCAGCTTTAGATGTCCTTTTGTATTCATTAGCAGCTCCATAAAGCAGAGATGGGCAGCTAGGATTTGAGACGCATGATGCAAACGGTTGAATAGCAGGCTTTAAACACTGTGCCACTATTGGTGAGCTAACCCTATCCTTTACCATCGACATCAGTGTCCCTGTGTGTCTGTGTCTGTGTCCAGATAAACCCTCCACTGACACCACAGGTTCTCTCTTCCCCCGTCTTGCCCTCTGTGGAAGATGCACAGTACCTTAACAGTAAGTGAATCCTGCTTTCTGTCCTTCTGAAACAGCATCGATTTTTTCTTCAACTTTGCAGCCACCAAGGTCAGCGCTAAGAACAAGCCAGGAGAATCTTATCACCTCACAAGTACAGGCCTTTCTCTCAGTCTATTTATCCAAGGGAAAATAAACACAAATGAAGTTGAGAGCAGCTGTCTGACTCATCGTGACCTTGCATAATAGCAAAGAAGCAAATGTTAGGACTGAGAGGGGTTTTGAATTAAATGAAAAATGTACAATGTGGTATGACGTTACATATCATTTACTGATTACGTCTTTTGCTAAAATAAGTGTGTGTCTATTTTCTTTGTCTATTTCATTTACTCTTTCTCAGGGTGATTTACCCAGTAGCCTCAGACTTAGCATTTCCTTGGCTGTTCTGTGATATTCGACTCGGGCTGCGCTGCCTCGGAGGCACTAAACAAGTAATGGGTCTAATCATGGCAGGTGACAGCGCTTTACGAATTAATTCTTTCCCAGTGAATGACTTGAACTTGGCCCTAAAGTGCATGAGAAGAATTCAAACCGACAGCAGACCACAGGGGGCATCGATGCACCAACACAAACATTACTCATTGCATGATTGTGTTGTTGTTATTTTAGAACCCCCCCCCCCCCATAGTAAAATTAGGACACAAATTACATGTTCATTATGGATTTCACAAATTATTACAATCCAGATTTTGAATTTTTCTCAAATGATAAGTATAATACTTGTCTGTATTTCCACCAAATTTACACAAAGCATTATATAATGAATGTTTTTCACAAGTTTAAAAGATGAACTTAGCCTTTCATTTGTTTCGTAAAATATCATACAATCCCTCAAAAGCTACTTTTTAAAAGTACATATATTAAGCAATAATCATACTGGATGAAATGGACAAATGGGTGGATAAGCAACTGGAAACTGACCATTGAAACAAATAACTCAGATGTAATCAAATAAAGCCATAACTAAGTCGTTATTGCTAATGAAAGTGATTCACTCTTGTTTTACAACAAGAGTGAATCAACCTCCATCAAACCACAACATCCAACTTTAAGGAAGGTATATATCGGAAACATCGCAAAATACACTTTTTGCTGAGGGCTGCTTGTAGGAGGATTTATTTGCCTATGGACATTATTTCACATTAAGCGTACAGACATGAGTGTGGTGTTGGTATCTTCCTATAATTTTGGCAAAAACAAATAAGTGTATCTCCCATTATGAGAAACGATTTCTTAGTTAGATAACCTGGAGATTAAGGGCTCTTACGAATCTAACTGCCTCGCCATTAGAAAGTGTCTGATTGCAGCAAGAGGCATTAGACAAAATGTCATCCTCCCTGGCCAAATGGATTGATCCTCTCGTAGCAAACACGGCATGCATTGGCGAATTTTCAACTCATCTCATGCCCTTTGCCTCAGGTTGCGTGCTTGCCTTGCACCCTGAGGGAATTACTATCTTCTCATAGAAAAAGAATGGAGGCAGAATTGATTTGTCAGTGGTCTGCAGTTGGTCTGGCTCGCTGGTGATCCATAGTCCCCGTCCTGATGTTATCGTAGAAGAAGTAGTAGAACAGTCAAAGTCTCACGTACAAAGTGTTTTAGCCAGGCCACTTTCCACTACGTTGACAGTCTCAATGCTAAGCTAAAGAGAATCAACTGATGAACGTTGCTTCATATTTAGTGTACAGACATGAGCTGTGTTGATCTTCTTGTCCAACTTTTTGCAAGAAATTGAATGTACCAAAATGTCGAACTATACCTCTCAAAACACATTATGTTTGTTTGTAAATTAATATAACATATATTTTACATACAATATGGTCATAATAGAGATGGCCCTATGTCTGTAGGCCTACGACATTGGTAAAATATTAATTTCGAGCAGCATAATTTCCTCAGACTTGGGGATATGTATTTGTAGAATCCTGATGGGACTATCACTGTATGTCTTTAATTATATACTTATCAAATAACCTCCATTAACAAAAAGACAATATTTCCATTTTACAAATTGCACACTAGATTGTCATGGAGTCAGCATAATACTTGGCTGAAGCTGCCATTACAGCTGTCACATGCAGGTTGTACTTAGTAACTTAATCTAATTGCACTGTAATGTAACTGATATTGGGGGGCATTAGGGAAGTGAGTCTGCAGAGCAAGGGATGTAATGAATTAATTGATTACCGGGGCTCTGGATTGACAGGCCAAGATTCTGTAAAGTGATTGGGTGGGGCGGGAGAAAGGAGGTAGGTTGGGAGTGATGATGCGCATATGTTTGGTGGTTCATGGACTGTAAACTAGGGGAATGGAAACGTCTGAGGCAGGAAATTTTGCGGTGGCCGCTGTTATAACTTTTCCACTGATAAGTACTGGCACACTCTGTGTCCATACAGGGAGATGCCAAAGCATGGAACAAGATAACACACACTTGGAAGAGGCATCCAGATGGATCCATGCGTGAAACAGTCTTTTGGGTGAGATTAATGAAGTTTGCTGTGAGAAACGGGTGCATAAGGAGGCGAATAAGAGATGGAAAGTGTGTTATGACACACCAGCATTCACAGATGCGGGCTCTTTTCTCTGGGAGTGAGATATCAAAGTAGCCTGGTATCGATCCCCGGGAGCAATCAATAGGAAGCCATTGCACCTTTGTATTTGTTGCTCAGCAGTCTGCCTTCCTCTGAAATGGGCGATCATGACTCCAAAACTGTGAGTGGATGTGTGTGTGTGTGCTTATTTTTCACGGATATTTGCTGCAGTGTGTGCCTTGTCTGTGTGTGTGTGTGTGTGTGTGTGTGTGTGTGTGTGTTTGTTTGTTGCAGCCGCTGACAGGTCCAGTAATACTGACAGGACGCAGGCATTTCCCATGAGGCAGTGCATGCTGACAGCAGCTGGCCACGAAGAACAACAGCTGCTGATTGGCTTCCAGTTCAAAAAGCCCACACAGAGCCCTCTCTATCCCCCACTATACATATATATTTACTTTTTTTTTTATTTCTTAGTTTTATTGCTAACATAGCCTCCCCCTTTGTCTGTCTCTCTCTCTTCCCAATATAAAAGCATTATTTTCTCTTAAGGTACACATACGCTCCATATTCCCTGATTATGTTTGGACAAAACTTTTGGTGCTCGAGGGAGGAGAGGAAGAGGAAAAAATAAAATAAAAGCGAGTTATAGATTTTTCTACGACACCCCTCATTGTCCATTTGCCACTTGTGCCGCCATGCTTAACCAACCCTCTCCCACCTTCACGATTGTCTCTTGATTTACACGCCTTACAGACAGAGATAGGGCTTTGGCACACGTACAATAAGGACACGTACACACGCTCAGGCACTCCTGTGCTGTTCCGCAGACCCAATCATGTCCCCTATCATTTAGATGTGGGACTAAGATTTACATATGCAAATAGGAATTGGCCAATTTCAATTGAAGAACATACGCTATGCATATCTGTGCAAATATGTGGCTCTCATTTGAGAGTAGGGAATTATTCTGATTATAGGCAGTGTTGGGGACTGGATGGTAGGGCATAGGGATGGTAGTGTGTGTGTGCACTGTACATGTGTGTCCATTGTTGTATTTCTGATCAAGTACATGAAAAAGGACATACTGTACAACAGCACTGTGCCAATAAAAAATAATAATAACATAATTGGCAAGTTCACTTGTCTATGCTGGACGATTCCACATCTTAAAATGTACTCTTAATGTTGCCATTAACAGGATCTTTCCTTAACATTCACCATACTATGTTTCCTGCAGATCAGTCATTCATTTCAATTAGCGACACCTAAAACAAACAAATCCCATGAAATGCACAACCTGGCTGAACGTTTGCTACATGGCAATGCAATGCCAAGTCAAAGTAATATTAGGATAATACTATTAGGTTTATATACAGTCCCCTCCATAAGTATCGGAACAGTGAGGCCAATTCCTTTATTTTTGCTGTAGACTGGAAACATTTGGGTTTGACACGCAGGTACAAGCATTGTACCTGCTAAAGAGGAGACTGAAGAGAGTAAACAAACAGCAACTGAATAAGGCTGCGGTGAAAGCCTGGAAAAGCATCAAAAAGGAGGATTCAAAAGTTGTGTGATGTCAATGGGTCACAGGCTTGATGCAGTTATTGCAAGCGAAGGATTTGCAACAAAATATTAAGTCTTATTCACTTTAATTTATTTGAAGTCTATCTGTTCCAATACGTTTGCTCACCTAAAAATGTGGTGTTCCTTTACAAATAATGCTATCTTCTCAGTTGTGTATCAGATCCAGATGTGAATACCTGGAAATGAAAGCTGAAATGTTGATCTATTGTCTCATATTCATATTTTGGTGTCAAACCCAAATGTTTCCAGTCTACAGCAAAAATAAATGAATTGGCCTCACTGTTCCGATACTTATGGAGGGGACTGTATAAATGAGTGTTAAGATGTAATGTCCTCATCTGGAAATTATTTATACTTTTTGATGATGGTATGAGCCATCAAAAAATATTTAACATATAACATTTTTGAAAACCACGACATAAGACAAAAAAAATATATGTTTTACCTCCGCATAAAATGTGCATTGATGAGTTAGTGGTTTGTGCAGAAAGGGATGCTTCAGATGTTTTACAATGGGAACATATACAGCATGTTACCCCTGATAGAGTATGCTCTCACCAGGTTATCCCTTCATGATTCACTTGCTGACCTCAGCCTGGGTCATCTGTAACAGGTTGGAAAGTTTTCTCTGTATGGGTGCAGACACATTGTCATTCATTTACTTACTTTATGGACAAAGGTAAACCGTGCCAGACATCTCAATGGGAGCTGGGTGTTGGCTGTGTCTTGGCCTGGCAGCGTTTCTACCTGAAGCTTAAGAGGACAACATGGCCAACAGCTGCTTGTCTGTCTGTTCTGTCTACCAGTGACAATGTCTGCAAACCCTCCTGCCAAGTGCATAGAATCACCGTCTGAATTCCGCATGTATTTCACGGTCCAGTAATCTATCCTATTGTATATTCCCATTCCTGTCTTGCACTTTGTCCAATTTTTTTCTTTTGACCAGTCGGATGTGGGTGTCCGACTTTGATATGTGGCTCACTTTTGGATTACACCGCATCCTTAGATAATGTTTGTGTGTTATTGTGTTGCTGGTTTAACATAAAACAAACATATCCAAAAGGGAAAATTGGAGCTTTGAATATAAAATCAATGTTTGCAACAAAAGTATGGCTCATTTCCCTTGATGGTTGCTGTTTCCATTACTCAGGCTGAAAAACACATCAGTTCATGCAGAATTATGGCCCTGCTTCATTCTGTGTATAGTTTCGGAAAGGCTGAATTATTAAGTACACACACTTTCCCAAGAGTTTCAGTGCTTTAATGGCAGAGTTGGATACAGATTTAGAAGCATGTAAATATACAGTACATGCACGCACATACAGCCACTTTTCCAACCACACACACACACACACACACACACACATTCCCCAGCAATATTTTATTCTGATTCCAATGCTATTTATTCACATGCACGTTCCCTGCCTTGAACTGTGCTGTTCTTGCTTTAAAAAAGGTAGTCATAAAAAAACAACAAGCTACACAGCCTTTTGTTGAATTTCTCCTCTCAAACCACTGCTTCATTTTACATTACTATGAAATGGGATACAGTGAGCCTGTCCTCATTTTGGCATTTGACCAATATGTTTTTGTTAAGGATTTAAAAAAAGGGTGGAGAGGGTCTTTCTTGAAGAGAAAAATGCTGCAAAGACAATATGACAAGACAATACCTAGGGCCTATTGTTTCAGTTCACACACTACAGACAGGTATCGATGGTGAGTAGAAATAAGCAAATTTTGACAAAAAGTGTTATTACTATAAACAACAAGGTGTGTATGGTGAAAAGCAGTTTTTGCACATTTACAGGTCCACGCTTTGGTTTTAAAGTAGTAAAGAAAGGTCAATTTTAATCCGTGTACCTTCCGTTCAATCCATATCCGTTTGGAAATCAAAACACGAAAAACGAAAAGTGACCTGTTTTTTTAATAATCATCCTCTCATCTACATTATATCTTATACTAAAACACGTTTTTATCTATTTTTAATCACAATTCATGACCAGGATATCAAATATGAGAATAATGGCCTAAATGTTGATTTTGAAAAATACATGTTTCAATTTAGTGAAAGAAGTGCGTGCGCACGCGTGTGCGTGTGTGTGTGTGTGCGCGCGCCCAGAGGCGAACTTAACCACTGCGCAAAGGTAGGCAATTGCCTTGGGTCTCATAATCATCTAATACATGTTTATTTTACTCTTCATTCATTAATCACCAATTACGTGCAGACGTCAGCATCGCACTGGGAACTGAGGGACACATCCTACATTATTGATAATGTTATTGATACTCGTGATCAGCTGAGGCATGAGCCCTAGTGTAGACAGCTGCATGTAAAAGCATTGTTATTGGTTAGGTCCACGAGTGAAAATTGCGTCTGAGGCGATCGTCGTCTCTGTCTCTCTTTTTTCCCTGTCTTCACTTCACTTGCCGAGTCAAAGTGGGCAATCGCCCAGTTTAAGGGGGCATGCGTGTGTGTGTGTGTGTGTGTGTGTGTGTCGAGGAAAGAAGAAACTTGTATAGGCTATATTTTGTCCACGTTTAGGCTATAGGCTATCTGAATTGAGCTTTTTGTCAAATAAGGCTCTTGATGGTAGCCTATTACAGAAAGTGACATAGCAGCCTTTGGCAGCCAGCCAAAATATGTTTCCCCTCTCAATAAAGATTAAATATTTGGTGGTTTGTCCTGTTTTGATCTGGATCAACAGCTGTTTGTCGCTGTTTAGATCATGCCTCGTTTCCTCTGAGCAGCACAGTTCGGTTCGGCACGGTTCGGCAGGGTTACCCTACTAATGCCTCGTTTCCACCGAGTAGAGCGGATCGGAGCGGTTTGGTCTGGGTAGTTTGGCTTTTCATTTGCCAAAAGTTGGGTAGGGTACGGTTTAAGCGCACCTAACCGCTCTGAGCCGCTGCTAATCTCAGTACTCCTCCATAGGGGTACTAGCCTCCTGAAAGGGTGCCTAAAAGGCGGAGCTACACACTGCCGTCATTTGATTGGGTCGAAAGAATCATTTCCGCCATGTGTAGTCATCTCGGCAAGAGTGAAGATAGTATTGTGTTTTGGCGAAAATGTGAGCACAGCTCTGTTTATTGTGTGGTGTTTTTCCTCGTCAATAAATTAATCAGTTGGTTACACTGTGTCCCATAGTCACGTAGCTGCCGCAGCCAGCACTGTTCACTCACTGTCTCTATGAGTTGCGCCGAGCCGTCTCTGTGTGTTTACGCCTTAGATAGTAGTAAATACACGCTCACAACAACACGGGGGAATAAATAAAGAAGCGGCTGGTTTGACCAAGCAAAAACAAGAGACCACTGGCTTGACCACAGTTGTTCCACAGCCCGATAGTTTGACCCACATTCTGGCGGCGGCTATCGCAGTCCAGCCTAAACCCCGCCCTACAAGTAAGGGTAGGATCGGCGGTGGAAACAACACCGAGATTCTTAAAAGTGAGCTGTCCCGCTCTGAGCCGCTCCGATCCGACCCGCTCTACTCGGTGGAAACGAGGCATTAATCTGCCATGCGTTTCCACTTCCGACAAGAGGCTTTAGCCTACTTAAAAGACGGAGATAGCCACGGTCAGAAAACAGGTCAGAGCCATCATGGCACTGGCCGCGTATAGCTCGTGGCATTGTGGCAGCGGGACACATTTTAACCCGCTGATGAATATAAATTATCATTTGGAACTTCAAAAATGAAAATGCACATTTTTTAAATTTTCTGTTTGTCTACTTTCCCATTTTCTTATGTAAAGGGCGACATGGAAAAAAAATAAAAATGGCAATCAATTCATGTTTTACAGGCATATATTGATTTAATTAAACAAATAATTTAAAAATGAAATCAAACTGTTTTTTTCGCGTTTTGATTTCCAAACGGATATGAATTGAACGGATGGTACACGGATTAAAATTGATACGGCACAACTAAATATTATCCAGTGAAGCGAATATATTATTGACACTTGTAGCCTATAAGAAAAACAAGTTTAAAGTCCAGCGTACATAAGAATATAAAAAAATAGGAATATTAATTCTACAAGAATATTATCGTCATACAAACCTATTTACAAGGAGTTTACGTAGCCTAGTTGCTGATTTATAACTTGTGTACAATTCTAGACATAAACAGAAGCCTTAAAAAAGCACATTATGTTAGGCTATATTACAGAAAGCTTCCGATGAATGAAAGGCTTATAACAAATAAATGGGGTGTCGTGTGTCATTACTTTCTCCGGTAGAAGCGCATATGTACCATTTTCCCCCGGACAGTGAACTCAGCAATGAGACTACTATTTTAGTGTCGCCTGGTTGTGGGAGTTGTAGTCTATGGAAGCACTTCTCTCTCGTATCGTGTGTGGTGGAAAACTACAAGTTCCAGACTTGACAATGCGGAAGTAGCGCAACAGAACACTGTGATCTTGCAGCTGAGCTGAACCGCCGAGAAGATGTCTCATGTAGCCAAGAAAAGAAAATTGGATAAAACCCGACAGGACAGACTGTACTTCGACAGCTACACCGATGTTACTATCCACGAGGAAATGATAGCGGACCACGTCCGGACCAACACGTACCGGATGGCGATACTGAGTAACAGTGAGTCCATACGGGGTAAAGTCGTGCTGGACGTCGGGGCAGGCACCGGCGTTTTGAGCATGTTCTGTGTACAAGCGGGGGCTAAGAAAGTCTACGCCGTAGAAGCCTGTTCTATCGCCGAACAGGCTGTTAAAATAGTTAAACAGAACAATATGGAGGACAAAATTGAAATCATCCGGGGCACAGTGGAGACGGTGGACCTACCAGAGATGGTGGAGGTGATAGTGAGCGAGTGGATGGGTTATGCCCTCCTGCACGAGTCTATGCTCAACTCGGTGCTGTACGCGCGCGACAAGTGGCTGCAGCCGGGCGGAGTGATACTGCCCAGCAAAGCCGAACTCTTCATCTCCCCCATTTGCGACCCGGTGGTGGAGGATCGCTTACATTTCTGGCACACCGTCAAAGACCAGTACGGCGTCGACATGTCCGGCATGTCCGACTTCGCCAGGAGGTGTCTCATGAACTCTGACATCACCGTGAACCCTGTGACCTTGGAGGACGTGCTCTCTCACCCGGCCCGCTTCGCCGAGCTCGACTTATACACGGTGACCGCGGAGGAGCTGCGTGAGGTGAAGGGCCGCTTCAGTTGCGAGTCGTTCGGCTCGGCGGCGGTGAACGCCTTCTGTGTCCACTTTACGGTGACTTTCCCGTGCCCGGGCCCGGACAACAAGCCAATGGTGCTCTCCACGTGCCCTTTCAAGCCGGAGACACACTGGAAGCAGGCGGTGCTGTACCTGGACGCTCCCGTGGCCGTGGAGCAAGACACGGTGGTGAGCGGAGAGGTCAGCATGTATCCCTCCGAGGACAGCGCCAGGCATATATGCATACATGTGGACTACACGATAGGAATGCACAAGAAACAGTCCAAGACTTTTTCCATCCCTGACTGGAGCAGTGAAGCCCAGTCATAATGTTGCATCAACATGTAGTGTTACAGTTTAATCATCAGGCAACACAATCCTCCTAAGATCATGAGTCCATATGATTCCCAAACCTGCATTGGCCTACTGATGTTAATGTGAGTGGAGCCATTACTATTCTGACCAGTGTTTCACATTCTTCATAGCTAAAAACTATTACAACTCTAGAGCGAATGCAAACAGATTGCATCTGACATTCAAAGACATTAGTTATTTGACCCATCTCTCTAGGCTGAGGTCTTTAGAAAAAACATTGTGGCCACTAGTCTACGGTTGATATCTTAACCACAGTACATGTTATCAGTTTGGAGTAGTTTGTTTTTATGCTTGTTTTCACACCCAATAAACCATTGTCAATAAAGTTTGGAAGAGGAGACATGTATGTCCCTAACTACTTATTTCCTCATCCTCACTCAACCAAACCAGTTATGTGTCTATGAAAGCCTGCTCTGATATATATATATTGCATCCTGTATAGTTACACCCTGAAGGAAACATTTTCTACCAACACATTGCAGTAGTACTGAGCAGGGGAAAAACAGTTTCTCAACAATAAATATGTCAGACACTTGAATAGGTCAGTAATACATAACAAGTAAAGAAATACATACAATAAACATATACAAAATATACATAAATACTTGCGCAATTTTAACAATTTGTGTGTAAGCTGATATTTCAGTGTTTTTCCAGAGTCCAGAAGGTGAGTATTGAAAGCAGCTCTTCCTAGGACTTGTTAAAGCCTCAATGTTGCTATTTTCTGACTCATCAATAATTGTTCAGTCTATAAGCTTTATTGTCTAAATAGTGAACAATTTTTTTTTCGTCAATCAGCTAAATCATTTATCTGATTAATCATTTCAGCTCCAGTATGTAAGGGAGCACTCACACTAGGCCATCTGTTCCGTGCCCAAGCTCATTTGCATACTAAAATCTAGATCTTTCGGCTAGTGTGAGCACGCCATCTGTATTCCAGCACGGTTCATTGACCACGGACCGCTTGGGAGAGGTGTGCCCGGGCACGGTACAGATGCTAATGAGATGACACACGCACGGACACGCAACGTAAGCTAGATGACATCCTTAGAAGCAGCACTGCAGCAGCAGGAGCAGTTGAGACGTTCCATGTGTGGTCAAAAAAGCGCGAGAGAGGCAGCAGTATTGTTCTGTGTTTTTGTTCTCCATTGTCGTTCTACTAACTGGCAGCGAGGATGTTTGGTGATAACATATGTATCGCATTACGATGTGATAACGTGTGTATGAAGGAGCAATCGTGTCCAGGCCACGGCCTTTGGGAGAAGTGTGAGCACAGGCCAGCGGGGGAGTGGGGAGGGGGGGCAATCGTACTGGAGCACGGAACAGGCAAACTTGCCTAGTGTGAGTGCGCCCTAAGTTTAAGCTGTTTTATTCTTGTTGTGATGCAGTATTCCACCATCACAACAAACTAAATCTCTCCTGGCTAATTAGAGTTGGAAGCGGGTGTGTAGTTCTGTACAGCAGGGTGAGGCAGGTTTCGTTGGAAGGTTTTACAAATTGTTGGATAAAGTCTACGCCATGCTGCAGACATCTGAAATTCCAATTAATTTAATCATGCATATTGTATTGAATCTGATCAAATTGCTGCACTCAAATAAGGATTAAACTAATATATTGACTTGGATGAGCTGTAGTCGACAGGCAGGAGGCTGCATGGGGGGGGGGGGGGGTTCTACTGGCTGGTTTGCAGTTTGTATTAACAAACTAAATTGGCTCATTATTTTGGTTTTAAATCTTTCACACTGTCATTTATTGCCAGAAACCACCAATATAATCCACATTTGTGTTTATACAGCAGCGTTCTTCAAAAGAGAAAACGCTGTTTTTACGTTTTACTTGTTTACTTTACTTGTCCTTTAAGGATGACACCTTAGTTTTTTTAGTGTATTAAAACTCCTTGATAAACATGTTTATTAATCTGTTTTCATCTTTACTGAACAAAAAAATGCTAGGTCTGCAGGTTTAGACACTCATTCATTCAGTTTCTGCCCTGGGAGTGAACTGTTCTTTGTGGCTTTTTTTCAGGAGAACTGCATCACATTTCACAAGGTGAATTATGAGGTTGGTTATTCACAACAAAAGTATTTTTTGACTGGTATTGAAGTTGAAATGTGGATGTTGCCTTCGATGAAATAAGAAAAGCCAGGGGTGCCCATAACTCAGTTGGTAGGGCGTCTCCACCTGGGCCAAGGCCCCGCAATGGACCCGGGTTCGAATCCTGCCTGAGTCAGTTCCCTGCATGTCCTCTCCTCTTTGCCCCATTTCAACACTGTCTCCCCAATCTGTCTAATAAAGCAAAAATCCCCCCCAAGAAATAAATCTTAAAAAAATAAGAAAAGCCAACTTTTTGCTGGATAAATATAAATGCATATTACAAAATACCAACTGAATATAACTATTCTCAACTTTGATAAATAATTATTTGTCTATAACTTAAAAGTCATGTCAATGATTTTACACCAAAGGTGTGTTAAAACAGTCTTAAACAACCTCAACAAAGCTAAAGGTGCTTCGAAGAACTTTCAGTTTGTGTTAATTCTTGCACCTCTTTTGGACAAAAGCAGTAGTGTTTTTACTATGCCAGTTGTTGTTCCTGGGTGAGCGTCCCCATGACAAAGGAATTATGCAAAACTTTTTAAAAATAGCATTCTTTGCACTGATGGTCTCGTTTGCAGTTACATGTAATTTATCGTCATCAGAGGAAAAATTAGACTGTTTCAGAAATATCTAAAAGTTCCTCGAAGCACCTTTAAAAACTAAATGAATAATTATATTTATGCAAGTTAACTTCATCAGCTGTTTTAATGATAAGCATTTGGATATTGGTGTTGGCCCGCCATCTACTGCACTTTTCTGTAGCAGTGTTAGTAACACTATATTTGATAAAACAAATATGAAATGCACTCCTAAAGTATCATCTTATAGATTCACCATTTTTTCCCCTGACATCCACTATTTTTGGCGCATTACTACTGTATTTTTTTCTTGGGGAATATTGCGTTACTCTCAAGTCAAACCAAGGGCAATATGTTCATTAAACCTTCAAGTAACTAAAACAGACTCTGTGGACTGTGCTTATCAAAGGTGCATCATGCAGTTTCAGGGGAGGTTGATTTGTTAACATTTTCAGAGCCTGCAGTTAGTTTACAAAACATATTGCCTCTACATGCAAGTTATTATTATTGAATAATTATATCATCATAAATCAAATCAAAATTATTTGGGGGAGCCTGCAACCAAACACAAGACAAGAATATGCTTGTAAACAAAACTACCGGACCTGCTGCTGTAAGCAACAACAGTGAAACAGTAACTTTTCAGGAAGCTTTCTAATTTCAAACAATGGCCCAAAGGATCCTTTTTTACTACGAGGAAAGGTTATTTTTCAGTTAAGAGAACATATTCACTTCTTTGACACACCCAAAGTAACATAGTCTACATTTAAGTGTATCTTAGTTTACATTTCAATTCAAGCCATACGGTGCAAATGGTTCTCAGTACCAACATTATAATTACACAGCAGTGAAGAAATAAATATAGATCCCTAAAAATGTTCAGTGATAATTCATGTAATACATCATCATGTTGAATATGGGGGTCATTTGTTTCAGCGTCATTGGCAAAAATGTGAAACACTCTAATGAAAACATTGGAAATTAATCAAAAGCTATAGCGTCTACAAGTCAAGCGCCATTGTCTGTCAGATTGGGAATAATGGCTGAATTACATTTTGCAACTGCAACCATCAAACCTAGAAAGCTGATAGAATACTCACACAGCTGCTGCTTTTTCACAATGACATGAAACAAACTGATAACCTATGTTAACTTTAGTCATGATGAATAGTGAAAACACTTACTGTACAAATCTGACCTTCAATGGTTTTATTGACCCCCTCATTTTCCTCTAAATGTATACGATTTGGCACTTTGGAGAATCTGTCATCCATGCCTCAACATTTGAAGACCAACTGAAACAAATAACTACAGCTTTGTTAGTTTGACCTAAAATGTAACTCTGGAAAGAGAGATTCAGTAACACAATTGTCAAGTTACAACACAATGACATGATAAGTGACAGGAGCTGCAACTGCAAACAATATATTCGGTGCAGCAATCAAACATGATGTGTCAGTAGATTGGAGCATTAGAATTTCCAGAATTTCCCGCAGATACCCATCATATATAAAACCGCGTAAGGCCATTAAGTTTGTCGGTTCTGTGCTACTGTAGAAAAATGGCAATGCAACATGGCGGCCTTGGTGGAGGGCACCCCCGCTCAAATGTAAAAATAAAAAAACCATTTATTTTCATGCATTTACACACTAATTAAAACCTACTTATGAATATTTTATTCCATTTCTACAAAGTCTATTCTGAAAAACGCCAATTCCTTTTGCACACTGCACCTTTAACTTACAAGTATACTTTGGATGAAAAAAAGCACATGCAGGGATTGAAAATGTCGAGTTTATTAACAGTGGGAAAGAAAATACATATTTTCAAATGTCTGACACAGGTGTGTTTGCTGGCTCAGTGTGTTGATGTGAAAGGGCTGCACAGTATGAGGTGGCTTTTTCACTGTCCCTTTTTGTTACCCGTGAAGCACTTTTGGGTCAAAGAAAGAATGAACTAAATGTATTCGCTTTTCACTCAAATTAAATTCTAGACTCGCAGCTCTGCGTCTACAGGTGCCCAGGAAAGAGAATATAGCCCTGCAGGCAGAACAATAGAAGGTGTCCAGAGAATGGAAATGTCAAATGCAGTGCAGAGCCCCACACACTGCTAAGCCCCAGTAATCAAACTTGTGCATGTGCGGCCACTCTTGGCCACTTAATGCTAAACTAATTGTGATCCATTCATTCCTGCCTGAAATGATTCGGAAACCATTAGAAACAAGTGTTGAACATTGAAATGGGATTATTTGTGTTGTATCGCAGCAATTTAGGAGCCAATCAAT
Source organism: Hyperoplus immaculatus (assembly GCA_949357725.1). Taxonomy (NCBI): domain Eukaryota; kingdom Metazoa; phylum Chordata; class Actinopteri; order Uranoscopiformes; family Ammodytidae; genus Hyperoplus; species Hyperoplus immaculatus. The sequence goes on from OX442369.1 coordinate 12,178,391, forward strand.
AGACGATGTGCTTAATCGAACGGATTTCAGGACTCATCGTTCAGTGCAGGACTGCTGAACCCGACTGAGGGACAGGACAGTGTCTGCTAGAGTCACAATATATGCAACCTTTTGAACAACCCTATTACTGGTGGGAATATTGCATGAGTTACATGTGCTAGTATAATACATTATGTTGTAATGGTCTTAAAATATTCCCACTTTGGTGTGATTATAGCTCCTTATATTCTGGTATTTGTATACTTATTATGTACACTGTTTATGTTAGTTTAGCATTGATTGTATTTTCTTCTTTTGGGATTTTCTTAAACCTCATTTTAATTGGACAGAAAATATGCCTGAATTTACAGGTGCAATATGCAGTTTCAGTGGAGGGGGATTTGTTTACATTTTAAAAGCCTGCAGTTAGTTTATTAAACATATTTACTCGACCAGTAATCCTTAATATTCAATACTTCTATCATCAAAAATTAAAAAAAAATATATTTTGAGGAACCTGGAACCAAATGTAAGACTAGAATATGTTTGTAAAGAAAACTGTGGGCCCAGCTGCTGTAAACAACACCAGTAAGAAAGTAGCTTTTTAGGTAGCTTTCTAACTCCAAACAATGTTCCAGGGATCACATTTTCCTGTTTCTAAAGTTTGTTTATTCATTTATGAGAATATAAAGTATCTTAGAAAATGTTCACTTCCCTGACATACCCAAAGTTACATAGTGTACCTTTAAACAACCTAATTAATTCCTTTGTTAATGCATTCAATCACAACTATATTTGACCTTATTTAACAGTAATTCTATTTTAATGTTTTGGGTATGCGAGTTTGTATTTGAGCTGAGTGAATAGGAAAAAAAAATCTTTATTAGAGACAGCAAATCTCATTGTGTGTTAACATGCAATGACAATAAATGCATTGATTGATTGATTGATTGATTGATTGATTAATTGATACATTAATTCATTCAAAACTATCACACACATTTTCCTTTATTTTTAACTCTCAGCTGGCTCCCTCAGAGACCTCCACATCCTGGCTTTTGTAGCTATTCCAGTGTTGATTTGGCCAGCCTCTATTCCCCTAGGTCCCGTTGGAACACCCAGTCTGAGGTGTTTGGCATTCTGCAGGTTTTATTTATGGCGTCCTCTGTCGTTAGAATTCTCCCACTTTGAGCCAGAGAAGCCGTTCTTTTTTGCGACGATATGATCACTTTGAGTCTGAGCCTTCTTTGCATTGTGACTGAAATTCAGTTTTGGTTTAATCAAAAATTGAGACGACAGCATCATCTTTTAATAGACCATTTTCCTTTTTCTCCCCTCATATCAAAGGAGTGCTGGAGTTCAGTCAGAGTGGCCCACGATTACAATCCTCTTGATCAGCTTCCAGACCAAAGTATTTCTCCTGTTCCTCTGTTTCGGGTAGACAAAAAGAGCGTGCTAATGATGCAGATTACAGTTTTACTTTGGCCTGTACGTCACTTCAGTGAATTTTGGTAAAATGTACACACACACACGGACACACACACACACACACACACACACACACACACACACACACACACACACACACACACACACACAGATCAGTCAGTACTAACATACAAATATAGATTGTGTACAATGTAACCACAGACAGTATTAAGTGGTACACTGTGGTACACTGCAGCTGCATTAATTAGAGCAGATCAGCAGTGAGAAAGAGTTATACTTTTATACACAACATGAAGTTATGTCCTTCTTATTTTTTCTTCCCTTTTCTGTGTGACAACGATGATATGGATTTAATGTCACCTTGCTGGAATCAATTAGTGATTGCTTTGGGGCAAAAGTTATAAAGTACGTATGTAAAACAAAACTTTTAAAATGTGTTTATTTCTTTTATGTGATTTGATTTAAGATACCGGTAATGCGTATCGTTAGAAGCCCATTTAAATTCCTGCAGTCATGAGTTCCTGTTGATGTTTTTAGTGACCGGATTCACAAACTTCTCAGACATGGCGGTGGGTGGGGGAGCTACATTTTCGATCGCTGCTGAAATCCGACTGGACTCTGTTGGCGCGTAGAATCTAATCATTCATCCTTGCATGCTAATGACACCACAGATAAGCCAATAGGATACAATTCCCATTGTCAGTTACAGTAACCAATATTTCTGTCAGCATATCTGTGAGGACAATTTGGGACCATGGTATTGACAAACGCTAATTTTCGCGGCCCAACCCCCGAGAGAGGTGGACTTCATTTCTCCGGGGCCCAGCAGGCCAGACCATTTGTCATCATTTCCGTTAGCGAACGGGAACTGACCCGTGTGTGCCTACTGCTTAACCCCAAAATAACTCTGTCCACACTGTGTGTTCCTCCATATTTTTCTCAACCGTAATAGAACAGTACAAGTATTTAAACCAGAAACAGTATCTATCTTGACCCTGAGCTGCAAAAGCTACAGCCGGAAAAAGAAAGAAAAATCTGCTGCCTATCACGAATGCATCCAGCTGAAAGCACTGAGGCGCGTCTTCACGGACGGACACACACCGCACAACAAGGACAGATCTGGATGCTGTCTGTTAAGAAAAGTAAATCCCGAATCACTCGCAGGGGCACGTGAATCTGAATGGGACGCCCCCCGATTCACAATCAGCCCGACACAGACGGCTCTCAGCTTGTGAGCAAAGTACAGATCCAGCAACTGGCCGCATCCTCCCCCTCCTTCTCCTTCTCCTCCTCCCCTTCCCCCACCCCCCCACCCCAGTAATCCTTTTTCAATCATGCACTTTTTGGATTATGCCACTATGTAATTCTTCTCAGGTATTGTTTTATAACTTAATACGATATTTCAATGTGGGGTGAGTTGGGTTATGGCTTTAGGACACCGTGCGGAATTGGATAAGCGGCCTAGGATTGCAGGCAGCAGATTGGAGCGGGGTGGTTAGTGCCAGGCTGAAAGGAACGTGATGATAAACCTTTGACACAAAGTCCAAATGGAGCATAAAGGTGCTGAGACCCATCCTATTCAATCCCCTATTGTGATGTGAACCCTGGATTCGTCCTGACTCTCCCAAAGTGTATTACATTTCAAGAGAAGTTAGCATGCTCTGCATAGTCAGGCAGTTCATGTAGGGTAGAGCCATCATCTTTATTCACCTTGTCCATATCGTACATAGACCAGATCAAGAGCTCAAAAGGTCAAGGTTACATTCTTCCATGTAACTTTGCATAGAAACATCTATGTCATTTGCTTTCTTGACCAAAATATTCTCATATAGAACCATATTGTTTAAAACATTGCAATGCTTTTGTGGGTCTTTTGTCATTTTACACCATCATTATTGCACTGAAGACGTTTGTAACATCTAATGTATTTTCCCAAGTCACCACTGGTAAAAAATGTAGCTAAGGTATTTACTCAAGTAATGTACTTGAGAAAAATGATTTAGGTACCAGTGCTTAACATTAGCATTTCAATGTTTCATTCATTTTGTGAATTAAAATACATGAATGATCAAGGCATTTCATCACACCTCTCACAAAAGGTCCATACATCTAGCAGTGGCTTGATGCAGTCCTATTGAATATGTAGCAACATAACTTGCAATGGTCTAATACAACTAGATGTACTTCTTCTCATGGGTTATATAGCAATATTGCCCACTCGTACGCATTGGTAATTATGATTTAACTAAACCTACACACACACATGCATGCACGCACACACGCACGCACCCCACACACACACTCCCACCCTCCTCCTCCCTCCACCTCATGTACTTACAAACACACTCCTCCGGATGAAAGCAACATTACCCTCCATTGAACAGGCGTAAAAAATCCAATATCTCTGAGCCTGGCGTCCGCCAGACAGGGATGTGCAAAGAAAAACAGCTTTACCCATCAATTTTCTAATATAACCATCATGCAATATGACAAGAATAAGAGCGAAAAAAAGAAACTTAACAAGACACAGGGGTGAAGGTGAGATGGGTGGTGGAGGAGGGGGTAACGCGCAATTATTGGTCTCTCAAATAAAGAGCCATCATCTGTGAATAATTCTAATCCTCCACATTCAAACACACCCTTATTTCATCCTCCTTGCTGACCTCTAGCACACCTTGCTTGACACAGTCATTCCAACGTGTATACACAAGACATACAGTATAATGGTGTTTAAAAGTGGAGTCAGCCATTCTGCAGAATGCTTGTGGTCAAAACAGAAAATCAGTTTATATATCCTCACGATGTCTGTACTGTGTGTGGGCTGAAAAACAAAATCCAGTATTAATAAAGAGACTAGGGTTTGTAAACAGGCATGTTGCTTGCTGCCTAGGTCCCCTTTGTTTAATTCCCTTATACATACCAGTTTTGAGAGCCTGTGGCTGTGTAGATTTGTTTTGCGGACTGAGTATCAATAGATAAAGGTAAAAAGCACTGATTTAAGTGGAAAGTGTTCCCGAGTGATCTGACCCTGCATTGCGGTGCAAACATTATATACTTCCCTTTTGCATTAGTCAATGAGTGGGAATTAAATGTGTTCTTTGGTAGATTCCCACTATGCACGTCACTTTTTGTGGCTGAGTGAATTAGAAAGAAAGCTTCATGCCAAGCAGGTTGCCCTAGGGCTCTGAAAGGAGAGTGGCAGGGAGCTTCATGGAGAGATAGTCGACACTGAATCCTTACCCTTTCCACTGTGTCGCAAATAAAGTTAAAAATGAGTTAAATAAGTGCATAGCTGGTCTATACGCCAAGATGGCCGCCTTCCTGCACTGTTTATCTGCAGGGTTTGGTTGGGGTGTATTGATCAATACCAATGACTCACCTCAGTTTGGCTTGTTGAGATTTCTTCCTTTCAGAACGTACTAACAGGTTTATATGCTGCACCTGTCCTCTCTGCTGTAACTGCTCAGATTAGGGACAAGCGAGCAACGACTATAATAATGTATAATATTTGCAAGTTGCCAACAATATCAGCTACATAGCCTTTACACCACATGTTTCTGATGGATTTTCTGGCTTAGAACGTCTACCAATGTCACACTTACTTATTTGCAGATAGACAACGTTAAAAGTCACACTTCTTCATGTAGCTTTAAAAAAAATGCTGCATAGCACCTTTAAACACTGCTAATTGCCACATCAATTGATATACCCCCATGATCCTAAACAACACGACTTTGATCAAGCTGAGTGATAGTCTCTATCTAGCAGCAATGGGTCCAAATATGTGACACATTATCTTTACACCACCTTCTTTTGCTTTCTGTGTATCAGGGAGGTGGTTTTACATAATTTCATTAAGTTACTGTACCATCAGTCTGTTCTGAAAGCTTTGCTTTCCCGACTGTTGTGCAGAGAAGAAAACAATTCCCATCATGCCATAAACTTGATGGCTTGGGGGGAATATTTTATTTTGGATTTCCCACAAATCCCTGATGCCGCTGATTATATTAAATACGCCTGTTATCTCAGTAATGTGTCGCAAAAAATGTGTCTGTGGAAAATGTTTACCAAAAATAAAATGAACATTAAATAAAATCTACACATTGTAAAATAATTGTTCCAGTTTAAGGTGTTTCTCTTCGGGGATGCACTCAGCTTCGGCTCTCAGGTTTCAGCAAAGACAATAAACTTCAGGTGAAAGTCAGTTGTCAGAGGCTCAGCGCCTCATTGTGTTTGAGAGCAGCGAGTCAGCGCTGTCTCTCACGCTCTTTCTTTAAGGAGCCACTTGGAATCATATTTTCTTATCATCCGCTTCTTCTGAACCAACTTTTTTGTTGCATCGTTACATTTGGCTTGCGGGGTTTTCTCCTGTCGTCTGCACTTGTGCTTTGTGTCCGGCTCATAGTGACGTTTGCGCTAGCACCGGGAGCTGTCCTCCATTCCCCGGGAGCGGCAGAGACAAGCTGGTCTATTCTACTGCGAGTCTCTCGTTCCCGCGCAGTGCCAAGATGTCCCGTCTCAAAGCGGATGTACTCGGCTGCAACAGGCTACACGACTGGCTGTCCTCGACGCTATGAAGCACTGAAGACTAAGGTGAGAGGCTTGGGGAGCTGATTTATTTTGGTTTAATTTTTCTTTAGCAGAAATCCGTGCGCGTAAACTTTGGAAGCCTCGCTACGACGCGCACCGAGTGGGTGGCCAAATTACGCGTCGTTATTAGAGAAAGCAAGCCCACTATTTTGAGAACACATGCTATTTATTTCATGATGTCCATCTCTGCTTACATTTAGTTTCCCTGTCTTCCCTATGCGTGGAAAACACGAGCGACACGTTTGGTGCGATAGCCAAAGAGCATTCAGGTGTTGCTTATAGTATCTTCACATTTAAATTAAATTAGATGTTTCGTTCCATAAGAGTAAACTGCTTTGTTCTGAAAATGTTATGCATAACACATCTGTATATGAGGCTATACGGGACACGTGGACGTGCTGTACGCACAGAACCAAAGCGCAATGGGCAAAGCATGTCCACCTCACGGTCTGTTGAAACGAATCAGTTATGCTCTGGGCTATGCACATACATATCAACACACACATGCTTCCTTGTAATAAAAAAAGAAGTGTATCTCACGTTGGATAATCACCTTTATTCCTCTCACCTGTTAAAATATGTTTTGTCCGGTGAAAAGAAAAAAAGATGACTTTGGCGCACGTTGTGTGTGAGCTCCAGGCACCTGGGCCTCTATAGGCTTGCACAGGGTGATCAAAGCCTGCAAGCATCCACACATTCAGCTGTGTGGAGGCTTGTCAACCTGCTGCGAGGTTAACCTGTGCACCAAGTGCCGTGACCCTGCTTCTTCTATCACCCCTCCCTCTCTCCCTCTGTTAATCAATTAAGGCGCGTGAAGGCGGTGTACTCCCCAGTCTTGATAACATTTACTCTGCATTCATTAGAAATTATATTGGTACACACTAATATATATGTATTAAGTATGTTACACAGCCACATCCCCCCTAACAGTCGTCCAGTTAATCCTGAGAGTTTAAAACAGTTTGGAATTAAATATGTAGTCCAAACTAGTTCCTTCAATTACACGTATATGCAGTTTAAACTATACTCACTGAAATAGACCAATCTACACTTAGGCTTAGGCTACTTATACCCACGGTAACGCTCCTTTTTTATATCGTTTTTTAATAAGAAAAAAAGTTGAATCACTTTTTGAACAATTACGCACCATCGTAAATTGTTACAAATGATTCAAACCGGCATTTTCTTTATTAAGTAAACTATGCCTTAAGCTGAGCACAAGGGCGTCTAATTCCAAACATTTCACAATCTGCGCACATTCTCGGTTGGTTCGCCCAGTAATAATCACTGATGTGGGAGTCAGACATTTATTTTTTCGTCTTTCTATTTTACCCGAAAGCAAGCCATTCCTTTGCGACTATTAATGCCATGACATTGTTGGATAAATGAACGCGATCAGAGGACCCCAACTACAGGCGATCCTCCCCCCTGCTGAGTTTTTAACGGGTGTGTGTGTGGGGGGAGGCTGGAGGGGTAGGGGAGAGGAACCAAAGGTGTGCGTAGGGCGGGAAACAAGCTGAGTGAGTGTGCGTCTCATCAAATAGAGCCTAGAGCCTCGGACGCGCATTATCTTCCCCGTCATCTCTTGTCTGGGTCTGGTCGCTCCGTCGGTCGGTCGGTGCTGCGCCTGATAGACGTCCAGGAGAAGATGCGTTTGATGAGAGCTGGATATTATCAACAGACGAATCTAATTGGTGTGAATCATATCCCCCCGTTGAGAAGCTGAGACCCATACTCAAGCCTGGGAAAGGGAGAGTTAGGGGAGAAGAGATTCGCACATATACTGTAGATCCGATCGCAGGAGTATTTGGAAATGAAGGAATTATAAACGGAGGCACAAGGGGACGCACGCCAGCCAGTCAGAAAGTCAAAGTTTCTTTTGCGGTGGTGGTCTTTTTTTTTTTTTTTTAGCCTACTTCACTGTGATTTAGATTGACGCCGTGATGGAATGACACTTGGAGAGAGAGGTGAGGATGATGGACACTTTGGCACCGGACCCCCCCCCCCTCTTCTCAGAAATCCTTCCGTTCACAGCAGCAGCAGGCGCGCGCGGTGCTGACCGAGCCCTCGGGACGGTGATCAGTCATTTGTTTTGAAGTGGCAGGAAAATCCTCGTCTTGATCGTTTTCTCTCTCTCACTCCCTCCCTCCCCCGGTTCCCCCCAAAAACAAGAGTGAGAGATGGTGCGCACAGCGATTCCTCAGAGACTGACGTGCGTACTCATCACATTCCCGTAGAGGAGCGCATCTTAAAGAGCTTGGTTCTTCATTCATCTTCATTCCGCTGCTTTGAACTTACTTGTTGAACGGCGTTAAAGAGCAGTGGGACAGGGAGTGTACCCCCCGTGCGAAAGGGCCGTTCAAGAAACGTAAGTTGCTTTTCAATTGCTTGTAAAGTTTACTCTTTGTGTGTTGAAGCGTATAGTCTATGGAGTAGCTGGTTATGGGAGTTACCTGGCTCTGGCCTGGCTGCATTTATCTCCTATGATAAACAGATAAGGATGCAGAGAGTTGTGTGTAATGATTTCTTTTCACATTGCATAATCAACATTTAAGACTTCCTCAACCACAAAGGTAGGCCTATATTCATTAGTATTTAATTTATTTATTTTCATATAAATGAGGCGACCTTGAATGCATCCCAAAACTTAACACCATTTCCTCAGGTCATTTTCAGAGGCGCCCCCTTGTGGAACTTTTTTTGTATCTAGTAATCGTTGCCTATCTATCACGCAAATTACATGTGTGTCATGCTGCAGGCAATTGGCCTACCTTTTAATACGTCATTGTATGAGCAGCCTATTACAGTTAAGTTCAGTTTTTGGTACATTGCTCCCAATATTGCCTCATTCTTTTAAATGCCTGATGGATTTCAAGGCTCCTTTATGCTCATTAGCCCAGTGGGTAAACTTAAAAGCATTTCTTTTATTTTCATTGTTTTATTTTATTTTTTACATAATACTCTCTGGCTGTGCCTGCTCCCTAGATATGATCCATCCATCCATCTTCTACCGCTTGTCCCGTTAGGGGTCGCGGGGGGGGCTGGAGCCAATCCCAGCTGCATTGGGCGAGGGCAGGGTACACCCTGGACAGTTCGCCAGTCCATCGCAGGGCCACATATAGGGACAGACAACCATTCACACTCACATTCACACCTATGGTCAATTTATAGAATCCAATCAACCTATCCCCATTGCATGTTTTTGGAGGTGGGAGGAAGCCGGAGTACCCGGAGAGAACCCACGCGTACACGGGGAGAACATGCAAACTCCACACAGAAAGGCCCCGGGCAACCCGGGATTTGAACCCAGAACCTTCTTGCTGTGAGGCGACTGTGCTAACCACTGCACCACCGTGCCGCCCCTCCCTAGATATGATATTATTTATAATAGTTATAATCTACAAGAGCCAAGTGATTATAGGCCTACCTTGGCCTGATATGGGATAATATAACTAACAATTATTCCTTTAAAGGAATGTTCATAACCATAAAAAAAACATTAAATAAATTGGTTCATTGCTACGGCTCATGCTGGTTGAACATACTGTGCATATAACGTTTAGCATGACTGGATTAGAGCTGTAATTGAAATGCAGTTTAAATATTTGAGTTAGAAATATTAGTCACACATTTAGAAGTCATTGTTATGGACTCATTATTTGCTATTGCAGTCTGTTTTATGATTGCACAAACCTATTAAAAATAATGACTTAACAGGTAATAATGAGTCATCTTTTTGTGCTGTTGTTAGCGGCTGTCGCTTTAAACCAGCAAGTGGCTATTTCCTGCTCGTATGTCCAGCACGAGAGAGAGAGAGAAAGAGAGAGAGAGAGAGAGAGAGAGAGGGAGAGAGAGAGCGAGAGAGCTACTGTACCTGGGAGAGCAGCACATTCTTTAGAGCTAAAGTGGACATTTTCTGTACCCAGACATGTCACTGCGGTTTTCAGAATAATGTGCTAGCAGCCTTTTAGGAAAACTGTCTTTAATAATGCATAAGGTGTTCCTGTGTCGCGAAGGAGAGAAGCATGCTTGGTGGCGTGGAGGGAGGGAGGGAGGGAGGGAGAGAGGGAGGGAGGGATGAAGGGAGTTATGCTGGCTGGCAGAGGCGTGATCTGGTCTGACTGTCTCATTGGTTGACCCGTGCACCGCCGTGAATGTGGCAGCTGGAGTTAACTGACGCCCGAGGGTGTTTCGGCTGGACTCGGGGCCGGCTTTGCCACAGTCACCCTGTCAAGAAGGGCTGCTCTCGGAGTGCATGTGGCAGCTTGTGGGGAGTGGGAGTGAGAGGGGGTGGATGGAGTTATAGGAGGGACAGAGGGGCTGGTAGATGGTAGCTGGTGGTGGCAAGTGAAGCACATCTTTAACAGTCAGGGACTATTGCATCGCTCTCAGGAGGCCTGACCTGTCTGTCTGGCTCCAGTATACACGCCGGAATTGGTTGAGAGGCTGAACCCACGACCTGTTAAAGGAATGATTACCTCAGCAGGGTTTAAGAATGGCCTTTTTTATTTTTTGTATTTGGTAGCCGGCACTAACACAGTATTTTTTTGTTCTTCATTTTTCAGTTTGTGTGGGTGTGGAAGAAGCCTTTCAAACTAAACTAATACAATTCTTTGAGGGTGAGAGACTTCTTATGGTTCACTTCTTTGAATTTTTGTATTGCATGCAGGTTTCACAGAAAGGTAACAATTCATCATGTTTGGGTTGGAAATTACGCCTCAATAAAAAGCCCACTTTTGGATTGGTCCACTTACCCTATAGAGCAGCAGAGCCACACAGCTTTGAATCCTTCCTTGAGGCTGCCCACCCATCCACAACACACAGTCACTTAACCAGCTGTCAGCCCTCCACCCATTCGCTACCTGTCGTCATTATTAAAAGATCATAAGCCTTGCCTTTTGAAGGCGGGCCGCGTTTTAAGAAGTGGAAAAAGAGCGCTAAGTGATGGGCTGACTCCGGAGGCAAGCCCCGGGGATGCGTTCGAGGCGTGCTTGCTGTTCCACGGCAACAACGCTGGCTGTCATGTTTGCAGGGCCATGCTCCTCTTTCTATATGTTTATTCATGAGGACGGCGGGCCTATTGGCAGGTTGTTAACAGGCCAGATTAGGGATTCTGAAAAGGAATGCAATCTGGTGAGCCGGAGCACAGAGAGCAGGCAGGAGGCTGTTTTTTTTAAGCCTGGCCAGCTTCTATCTTTATCTATCTTTCATCTGCTTGTGACTGTCTGCCCTCCTGTCTCGCTGCCCTTCTCTCTCCCGCACTCTTGTTTCTCTTCTAGCAAGGCACTGGTGGGGAATATGAAACAGGTAGAGTGAGAAAAGATGAAAGTAGGTAGAGACAGGACAGAGGCATGGTCAGAAATTGCCCTTGAAAGTGCATAAAATGTGTGAAATTAGAAATGAAAGAGGGAGAGAAGTACCCCAGACATCAGTGGTAACCTTATAATTATATTTCACCTCACTCCGGGCTGAGCACATCCTTTAGAGCTAAAGTGGATGTTTGGAAATTTTGGGGACAATTTGTCGAATTGCGGTGTGTAATTACCGCCCCTTGTGGGCCACCGTAGGAGATTTGTGGGAGATTATGACCCGACGGTTTTTTCCCGCTTTGTCATGGGTGAGAAAGTTTAGCAGCATAGGAGAAAATGCTGAACCCACACAGACCATAGAAAAACACCTTGGGTCAAAATCGACAAACCGATAGATGTATTTATGTTGCCAGTATTGGCCCTAAAACATCTCTTCATGTGCTTGGACAGGAATGACTTACCCTGGACAAAATGTGCACTGGCAGGATTAGACTTAAAGGTGGAGTCAGCATTGCAGAGTATCTATCAACACTGGATATTTTTCACCACACACACACAGTAAGTGCAGGATTCGTGAGGAGATATTCACTGGTTTTGACAAAAAGGGATTTTCACAACAAACTTTCTCCAGAATCGCTGACTACACCTTTAACAAGTGGAATGAGGGAATCTCCTTCATATCTGCCCCTTTTTTTGCGCATTTGATGATATGCATGATTTAGAAGTGGCTCCCACCACTGGTAGGCATTGCGTGTAACATTTCCCTTGCGATTTGGCAGAAACACTCAGTGATGCTCGAGTGGCCCCGGGGATGAAATGGAAGCGGACGCCAGGAGCTGTTTCTCAGCCCCAGAGGCCCGTGCATGGGGCCGGTGCATGGGTGACTGTTTGGGTGGGTGTGATGAACTCAGCAAGTGAAGAAAATAAAAAAAAAACTCTCCCGCGTCGACCACTTCTTGTGAAAGATTCATGTGTTTAAATATAAAATCTGGGCTTGTCACTCGCAGTGCTAGCGGGTTGGTACCTACAGTCTACTCCCCAATGGAATTATAGCCATTTGAACGATGAAGGCCTATGTGGATTCAATTGATCTGAATTTGTCAATATACAGTATATATACATGTTTTACCTGCTTTTCTATAATACAGTACATTATTTAATTTTTTAATCTTTTTCATGAACAACATGCAAATGCCCAGGGTTTCCACCATAAGCATTTTTTGTAGAGCGGGATAAACTGCATTCAGACCACCATGAGACCATTAACTTCATATCACATACACATCTCCAGTGTATTGTTAAAACCCTCTAAATCTCTTCCAGAATAAATTGTTGATAGCACCTTCATTTCCACCAAAGATTTGCGACTTTAACTTTTTATATTTCACTTTTTACTCTTACATTTTTCTAGCCTGGCTCCGCCCGCCCACCTACTTCCGGCCAAATTTCATTTTCCCTTCAGTAGTCAGTCTGGGTGTACAGCACATTTCCCAGATTCTCCGGAGAATCTACAGCCGTCCAATCAGCGAACAGAGCGAGTGGCTGAGAACGATGACGTCGAAGTCGCGCTCCAGTTTCAGTTGAATGCTGCGTTCCTTTATACTCGGAAGAAGGAGATTTCCGACTTGGTAGTTCCGAGTTCCGACCTGTCTGTGTTCCAGTGCATCTGCTCGCGAAAGTATGGACGCCTAAAACCTTTCTCGTCCAAATAACTAAACGTTAGGCTCTAACAAGTTACTGTTGCCAGGTACCGGTAGATTCATAGACTACAATATGTAGTGAAGTCGGAAATTTCCGAGTTCCCCGTGCAACTGGAACGCACCGTCAGAAGCCGGCTCATGACACACGTGACGATCAAACGTGATGCGATTGGTTGGCTAATCCAGAGTGGCACTGGGCAGATCCAATAGTTTTAAACTTCGACAGACACCCGCCTCCAAGTGAGTGAACGTTTGCCAATTACAGCACTTCCAGACCTTCTGTACAAATGAAATGAAGTACGATGGTCTGGTAGCACCAGGCTAACATTTTTCAGTATACTTTTAGAATTTTTTTCACCCTAATTTCAAAATGTGTTCTGCTTATTTTTACTTCATGTGAATGTTTGACCTTGATTGTGCAGAATGATGTGTATGTGTGCAGAGTTACACAACAAAGGCTTTTCTCCATCTGCTCTCCGTTCAAATCAGAGTATAAGATGTGTAGCAGTATAGTGTGGCAGCACAACTAGTTTTGAAGCCCACTGTGGTCTGATTCGCTACGTCTAGTTTTGTAATGTGGAAACCTGAAGCCTCCTCTGAACGCACACTGAGAATAGTAGTTCAATTTGTATTGAGTCCACATATAGTAACACTTTTCAGATTAAACAAAATAGTTGCATATTAATAGTTTCTGAATAAACAATCAGGGGACAATGTTATATCAAGATTGTAACCAGGTAATTCAATGTTTATTTGTGAAAAACCATATCAGCACAGATAATTTAACACAGAGTATTTTTAATTGTTCTTAAAACATGCCAGAGGGAGGTTTTTTTTCAAGGTTATTTTGTTTTTGTAATTGTTTACCAATTGTGCATTGTAAATTAATTGTTAACCTCGATTCGCTTTGTTATTTCACTTTCAAATTTGAGCTTTTACTTTTTATATCTACATTATGCCCATGACCATTTTTCATATCTCATTTTCCCGGTGTTTGGTGTTGTGTGCCGCCAACGGAACCTTCAAGGCAGCACTGGTTAAGGTTAGGGTTAGGGTTAGGGGATAGGGCATTCTAGGCAGCGCTGCCTTGAAGGCATAAACACCATTAAGCCTTTTTCCCCATAACTTAACTTATTCCTCGGAAAACACTGCATATAATGTCATTGATTAAAGGTTGCTAGATTAATATGTTGTGACTTGGCTACATTACAAACCTTCCCATTCACAGTAAAAACAATTAATACACAAATAGTTTTTCTAGCAGTCACCCTCCCTCACACTGTTACTAGAAGCGTTGATGGCTCTGTGCCTACCATGCAATATACACTCCTGTACATGGAAGAATGTCAGACTTCCTGTGAGCGCGCCTCCTCTGATGTCCTCGCACCTTGATCGATTGGTTAGAGGAAGCGACCTGCCCTGAAATAAACCTTTTTTTCTCACTTAAAATGCACATCCACACTTCCTCCATCTGTTCTCCTTTTCTCTCTCTCCCTCACCTCATCTCCTCGGGGCGACCGAGGGTTATAAGCAGGCGGTAATGAGAGGAGGGGGGCTGCCGCGCGCTGGACGGTGCAGTCATAATAACCGCACTTTTGTGATCTCTATTGCTTGTTATCGAACAGCCTCGCCGGCCCTTGTTGTCTCATTGCCCATGACTTGAACCTTTCTTTATCCAGAGGTTGACACACGCACACACACACACACACACACATACATCCATCCCGGCCGTCTCTTTAGTCTCCTCCCTAACACGGTAATATTATGTCTCTTAATGGGAACAGGGAGCTCGGTGCCAAGAGTTCCTCTGGATAATTGGCTGCTTTATCCCCCCGTTGACACTGTTACATTTTACATTTAAGGTGATTCATTTCCCCACTTGTTCACTTCCTTCTTCCTTCCGTCCTCTGAAATGCAATTCTTGCACTTGTATTTTTTTTTATAATACCGTTTCTACATTGTCTTTCATGTCGTGCAAAATTGGATTTCAGTGTCCATCTGTGGATAAAGCTTATTTCTAGTTTCTAGTTAGTCTATGGATTGTTATTTGATTAATGTTAATTTTCATAAACAGCATATGTACCATGAGGGGGAATTGGCAAGAAGTGTGTTGTTTTTAATTTGCATCCATTATGAGGGAACATTTTTGAATACCTCACCTTTGCCAATGTATCTGCGTACATGTCCCTGCACACTCAAGGATGTTGTTTTTCCCTCATTCACTGCTTTGTATAAAACATATTATTTGTGCCAGTGCACCTTAACCGGGCTATTCCCTAACATTACAATTTACACTTCATCAAATGTATTTGGTTCAGAAAGGCTCAGTGTGACACAGACACAGTTCTTGAGCTTCATGCTACCTATACTTTGGTGCAACACGTAGAATTACTGATTAAAGACGCAGTGCCAAATTTGCATTCACATATTTCATTAATCCTTACAATTTTTTTTTTAAATCTTTACAGCTCAGCACTGTTTCTATAAGAAGTTGAATTATCTGTAAGGTGTGAAGTTATTTCAACACGACTTCAGGACTCAGCTTGACTGTCAAATATAACTTCCATTATACACAATATATAATTATTATTCACGTACTGTTTTTTCACACTTTACAATTACAAATATACAGCCCAATCACAGCTTCCACTTGGAAGGAATAAGGAATAGTTGCACTTTTTATACTTTTAATTATTTTGTATAATAATAACTATTCTTTTAGATTCAGTACAGCAGTGGCTAGGTTTCTAATCCAATCTTATCAAATGATACATCAAATTTCAAATGAACTAGCAATGTTATTATTTTGATGTGCTTATTACACAGTTTTTGCAACAAACACCTTATCTACTGTACACTGTTGCTTGTTATTGATTACTGATGACTGAATAAGGTGAATTGGTCAGCACAAACACATTAACTCAGATGGCAGATTAAGCAGCACTAAAATGTCTTCCAGTCTGTCCCTCCTGACTCCAAACCATTGGCTCTGGTCTCCATCAATCAACAGCAGTCAGGCTGCTGTGCTGTTTGAAGGTGGGAAACCTTCACATGTCTCTATCCAAGGGCTCACACAATTGGCTTCCTGCAGTGTTTCTGCCTGAAGAGTCTTCAAGGTATATACCCATTGCAGACAGCCTAATTTAAAAGACCTGTATAGGCCAATCCGGGGAACCAGATATATATAGGGAAGAACACTTGAAGTGAATGTAGCAGTAAGTAAAATAAACAGAAACCATACATGATTGAATACAAAAACCTGAGACTAAAGGAAAAGTGAGGCCACAGTGCACAATGGTTGGCAGATATAAATGGATGCTATGTAGCCTGGGAAGTAAATCTGTATGTATGTGATATAGTGCAGTGGCTCCTTCTATGGACAGCTCGAACACTTGGGAAAATAAACTGGAAGGCGGCACAACATATTTATGTTAACATACGGATAACTGTTTTAACCCAAATCGCAAAGGTGGGCTGTGTCTAAAGGATGTCTACCGTCTTGTTAAAAAGTGATGTTCTGCTGTTAGAATATTTTTCACTATTCACTAAAAAATAAATAATAAAAAGTAAGCCAATGGTGCTGTAATCAATATTTCTGATTAACTGCAGATAACAAGGTGTGATGGGTGTTGCTCATTCTGAGGATCAGACAGAGCATTATGATCATTAACTCTGCAGTTCCCTGCTCCGCTCTGTGGAGCTCTCTAGCGTTTATAGCTCATTATTTTGGATTTGGGTGTTCATTGTTTTGCTTCTCTCTCACGTGAGAATATATCCACCCAAAACAGGAAGCTGTTTTTTTGCAACAACAAAAAACTCTCTAAAATAATAGCTGTACTGTACACTGTCTGTCCAGTAACCACACAGCAGACAGACTCATTTTGAGAAGAGCAGGGTGACACAGTGGAGGAGAGTGCATGTTGGACTTTCACTATTCAGGTGGACACAAACAAAACTTTAAAATAATGCCAGTGCTGTGTCTTTGTTTTGCTGTTCACAAAAAATCATCCTCCGGCCACTGGCAGAAATTTGACGGCAGTGCTTCAGCTCTTTAACTCTCCTGTTATCCTCAAATACACTAACATTCTTTATCTTTTTTTGTGTCATGTAATCTCTATGATTGTTTGTTGACTACTTAGAAAGCCTTTTACATTTAACACAACACCCCATCTGCCTTCTTATACTGTACACACAGAATAACTATTATCTGACCCTGGAAAAATAAGCAAATCACCATAACATTTCACAGATTGACCTACAATTAGAAAGAGAGATATTTATTTTGTCTAAATTATTTTTGTTATTTTTATTAAAACAACATTGATACATGTTGTATACAGTTAAACAGCTTGGGGTTGGTTTGACCCCAAATAACTCTGAGCCATAAATATTTTTACAGGACATTGTGTGAATTATTTCAGATACAGTCGCATTCATGCACAGCTAAACAGTATCTGGTTATGGACTCAGGACAAGGCTCAAACTATAGTATTAAATAGTGATATGCTACACAGGATGCATGGGTACCTGAGGAGCTGTATCTCAACCTACTAGATGACCATGCATGCTTACATAAAACATTATGTTTTTCTCATCTTCTTTTGATCTTGACATACACTCTATCATTCCAGATCATTCATTGTGGGGTGTGAAGGGTGTTAGGAGGTCACAGGGGACGGTGATCGCTGTAACACTGTATAGACCTGACACTGCTGAGTGAGATGAGGTGCTTTGGTGTGAAAGCAGCAGGATCCAATTCACCCCGATGCCCTCACTTACTGATTCTTTGTGTTTTGATGGACAACTAACACCAACATAGCACCCCTATCCAGCAACCATCCAATGTTTCCATTCACACTTAAACCTTTTACCCATGCCACGGTATCAAGCTAATGCTCCCTCCCTGTCAAATGCTAGTCCCATAAGGCCGGTGTATTTATCCCTCTCTCCCCTCTTCTGTTGCTTGTGTCTCCACAGCGGCCAGATCTCCACGCAGGACCAACACCAACACCATGATTGACAGCCAGGCGAGCTGAGGAGACCTGTCACTCATCTTGCTATCAGCGTATCGGAGGGCTATCTCCTTTCCGCATCCCCCTCGTCTTTCGTCCTCCTCCACCTCCAGCACCCTCCTCCTTCCTTCAATCCTATCCTCTTATCGTCTCGATGAACTGGAAGACTCGCCATCCCTGCTAGCTACCCACCACTCCAGAAACCTCAACAACACAGAAAGTGTAAAAAAAAATAAGAATACGAGACACTTTCTAAAGCAGCCCTCGCTCCACCATGTCTCCTCACTCCAGTTGAGTGAGTTGAAGTGAGAAAAAGAAGAGCCCCCCCCCCCTTGTCCGTACAGCTTGAGAGGGAGTTAAGAGAGAGAGAGAGAGAGAGAACAGTCATGCGATTCCATTTGGCGCTGACGCTGCAGGCGCTGTGGACCGCCGCCTGCCATGCGGCCATGCAGCACTACCCCGCGGCGTGGGGACACTACGACGTGTGCAAATCCCAGGTTTTCTCCGACGGAGGCTTGACCTGGGACTACATGGCCTGCCAGCCCGAAGCCGCCGACATGACCCAGTACCTGAAGGTCTCTCTGGATCCGCCTAACATCACCTGCGGAGACCCTCCGGAAACCTACTGTGCCCTGGTGAGTACGTTGCAGACCTTCTTAAAATTGTTTACCTAAAAAAAAATAAAAAAAAAAACATTTAATAATTTTTTTATTTATTTAATACATGTGCAAACAGAACAAAACAAAAGAGAAAGAGCGAATGAAAGGCAGCAGGAAGAGCCGGTGGTACATAGTCAGGTGTTGCAAGAGCATAGTATACAAGTAAAGAGTACAGGATTATATTACTACAGAAAATAACAAATATTGTTCTTTGAGATGGTTGAGGAATGGTCCCCAAACACTTAAAAATGTCTTATGTAGCTTGGCGTTGTGGAAGTGTATCTTTTCCATCTGTACGATCATTATCATTGGCAGGCACCATACCAAGCATCAGTGCTTGTTGTTCTTCAGACATGTAGTTCAAAGCCATCTCTCAGCATCCAAAAAGTGCAAAGTTCTGGATCAGGGGGAATGTCTTTTCCATAGACGCCAGAGAAAAAAAAAAAAAAAAAAAAATTGCCCTCGTGGGACATTTAATAAAAACCTTGAACCTTAAATATTTCAGACCAATATCTTTGTATGAGGACAGAACCAGAGCATGTGTGTTTAAGAACCATCTTCACCCTTGTATCCGTCACATAATAGAAGGATAAATAGATGGATGGATTCGATATTATTTGGTTTTTGAGCAATGGAGTCTATGGATGTCTTTCAACCGAATCAGCTTGTTGCTGACATTGAGAAATGCTACTTTCTTATCAGTTTGTGTGTGTGCGTGTGTGTGTGTGTGTGTGTGTGTGTGTGTGTGTGTGTGTGTGTGTGTGTGTGGTGTATCTACTTGGGTTCCTGACCCTGCAGCCGTGACAGACACGTTCAAAGCCTGTGTGACTCAGATATGTTTACAGCTGAAGTAATAGAAGTGTGTGTCCATTGACGTCACATTCTGCTGTTTTGAGAGCCTGTGTGCTTTGCAAACTCTGTTGTGCTGTCAAAAGCTGCCACAGCCCAGAAAACACTGTGTAATGCCACTTTACCAATGTAAACATACTTACGTATCTCAAACCCTACACACATGAAAACACAGTTCGCTCAGTCGTCGTGACTTCAAAGCAAAGAGACATCCCAGCAGAGTTTCCATTGTGTCAGTGAATGAATTCCGATAAAGTGAGCCGCCTTATAATGCAAACTATGTGGGTGAAATAGTGCATGTGCAGACTAAAAATAGAACAGCATGTATCAGAATTGAAGTGGAGCACCATTATACATTATAAGTGCCATTACACAAGGTGTTTGTTTTCCTTGCATTCATCAACACCTATGCAGTACTGTAAGTATTCATAACTTAACTTCTTACTGAAACAAAGTGGCCATACATGATAATATTCATTATCAGCATTATTTGTTTCTTTCTTTATCAGCATATTTGCCCTTCTTAAATATTGTATTGCCAGATTTTGTGAAAGGTCCCTAGAGGATGAAACAACTTTAGTGATCCCATGATTTTTCCACCAACAGTATCATATGGTTGACATGTATGGTTTTCAGTTAAATGTCTTCCCAACCGTCAGATAGATTTCCAATTTGGTAAAATGTCAGGCTGGATTGTAATAACTTTGGTAATACTCCAACCGCTTCAGCTGTACTCTGTGTTTATAAACATTGTATTTGTATGAACAGAATAAGCTAAGCTTGAAAGTTATCATATGACCAAATAATGAATCCATTTGATCCAGTTGTATCTGTTACATTTTGCACAAAGGGAATGTAGGGGTTGCCATGGTCCAGTTGTTGATAAAGTTTTCCCCTGTGTAGATCGTTTAACCCTTTAAAGATCATGTGGTGGGGCTGTTTATTTTTAAAATTGCATTGCAATCATGATAATCATAAATTCCTGGTGGAGCTGGAAATAAAAATCAGTCAAAGATGTATATTAGGTCAAGTATCTAATTAGCAAAGCACCCTCCTCCGTATTCGGGGGCCTTTTTTCATTTTGAAACTCACAGCTGGTCGCCTCAGATCATCGCTAAATGATGAATCCACTTTGGGCCGGCGCGTGTTACCAAGTCATCAAAGATTCTCTCAGAACAAGTGCACCCCCTTAAAGAGCTTCAAGAGCTCTTTAGATAAATAGTGAGATGTTCCGGGAAAAAGTAACTTGAGGAGTATAAATAGACGGTCGCCATCAGCATAAAAAGTCAGCTGAGAGGAGGAGACACAGAGGAACAAAGAGGGATTAACAAAATACACATGACAAACACAAGTGAGCCAATGATCAAGAGAGAGAGAGAGAGAGAGAGAGAGAGAGAGAGAGAGAACACTGGGGAGCCAGCCACTCTGAGGACTGTGAGCAAAGCACACGGTGACTGAGGAACTAATATCTCCTGCGTGGGGGCGCGACTGAGGCTCTAAAATGTGAATTATTCAACATGTTTTGTAGCTAATGTGTTTTATTCATAGGACACATTATTCAGCCCGACATCTCTTAGGCACTTTTCAAAAAAATGCTGAGTATCGTCATCGACAGAGGTTGGTTGGAGGCAAAGGGGAAATGAGGGCGAGTGGGGGATAAGTTGCCATGTCTGGGAGGTCGAGCTTCAAAATGGGGTCGCCCTCCATTCTCCCTGTGGGCCGAAACCCGCGACCCTGGGATCGATCCACCTTTTGAACCTGAAGCGTGTCTCGTATTTGTTTTGCAACGGCAAGTAAACTTTATAAATCCTCGATGAACGGCACTCTCCCGTGTCTGATGGTGCTTCCATAGGGGGCATTCTATTTGTGGAGGCACATTTGAAACTGAGTCTATTAGTGTTGTTATTATTGCCAGCCCCTTTTAACAGTCTGACGATCGCTTATTGAATTAACAAGAGTTTGCGCCGCTCTGTCTCCCTCATGTCTCCGGCAGTCACCATGATGGTGTAGTGCTTCAATTAAACAGTCAGTGGTTAGCTCCCACACAACTGTTTCCTCTCTCCGCCTGTACTGTTTAGTCATCACAAATCACACAAACATCAGTGAAATATGACCCCCTGTCACTTGCCATAGAGCCCAATTCTCCACCATTGGTTTGTGTTTACCCCAGGCAGTAACATGGCTCCGAATCAACATCGGAAACAATTATCATTGATATTCCAGCCACTTCTTGGCTGCCAATACGCAGCTGCAATGCCAATAGTGGTTTGAATCCTAAGTCAGATCATTGCAGATTTGGGGCAATTATCATTATGGGCTGCGCTATCGGAGAATTTCATCTCTCTGGTAATTGATTTTGCGCGGGTAGAGGCGGGTGTACTGTTATGCCTTGTGTCTGCTTCCTGGAGTGCTGAAGGTAACAGACACCAAAGCCCTGACGAAAGGAGAGACAGAGAGAGAGAGAGATGCAGCAGCTCCAGGGTGCGGTGCTGCTTATATGAGCATGTTATCACAGGTTGCGGCCTTAACCTCCCCTCCCAAACGTACACACACACACACACACACACACACACACACACCCCAATTACATGCAAACGTACACTCGTACACACACCACTCTCACCGCAGGTAAAGGCTTACTCAGTGACCTTTTCGATAGCAATAAGCTGGTATTCACTGAACTCTGGCACACAAATCTGCCATCATATGTGATTTCACTGTCCCCTCCAGTTAGACTCAGACTGGCCTTTTAAAAGCCTGGACAGGTTGCAGAGCCTCCGCCAGTTTGAGGATTGGGTTTGTGTAGGATTCAGCAACTTTAAAAACAAAAACAAAAAAAAACAATATAGTTGATTATCGTTAACCCATTTGTTCAAACGACTAATTGAAGGCTTTGTATTCTGAAAAACGAAAAACAAGTTAGAGAATAGTGAATACAAAGGATAATGCTATTTGGACAAGTGTACCGGTACAGGTAGATATAACTGAATGATAGCTGGGATTTCCTTCTCTCTTGCTCCTGCACGAGATATAGCGGGCCGTCATAGCAAATCAGAACCACTGTTTCGATCTGGCCCGCGAATCAATTCCGATTTGAATCAATTCTGAATTTTTTATTTTTTTTCATTCTTCATGGAGCCTGTGCCATATCCGCACGTCGCATACACTCCCAACTGTTAGGAAACTTACGTGGCTTACAGCTAGGAATGTCTGCTGAACGTTCTACAGCTCAGGATTTTAAGCCATGAATTGATGAACTTGCACCTAAGAAGAGCTGTCAGTTTTCTGAGGGCTGTAAATAGGCTAAATAGCATGCTAATATTGATGATTGATTGTGTCAAAAAATATCCCCCAAATTTTTGCTGCGGCGCTCCGCGCTGCACCTCCTATTCCCGTGGCCAGTAGCAACCTTTACTAAGACATTTCCTGGGGGCTACAGAGATCCCTTGTGATCCGTGATAATATAGGTTACATATGTAGGCTGAGTTATAAAGCATATAACTGAATAACAAAGCTAAAGATTTGGAGTTGACATATGTACGTTATTTTGCCATTATTTTACTGGTCCGGCCCACTTGAGATCAGAGAGGCTGTATGTGGCCCTCGAACCAAAATGAGTTTGACACCCCTGGTTTAAGTGAATGGGGGTGAATGGGGATGGGCTAATGGGGAATTTTTTGAACTTATAGATATCATTATGAAACTGTACCAGTTGATTACTGACATTAAAACAACAACTTTTTGTATTACAGTATTTCCCAAAATGTTTAAATAAATATGAAAAATCATCAATATCTTACTAATGATGCGTACATTTGCATACCTGCAAAGCCCCAAAATCTAGATGTTGGAAGAAAACAAACAAAACAAACAAACAATGGAAAATACATTTTTTACACAGTTACATTTCATGTGCCATGGACCAAAAGTGTCCTTTTGGAGTCTCCAGCTGGTATTTAAGGAAACGGCTAGACATTCCATGGGAAAAAACAGTGTAAAAAATTATTTTTTTATGGGTTATTGATCAAATTTGAACCGTGATTAGGAAAAGCTTCAGGCAGTTGGACACTTGTTTTGTTTTCAAAATTTAAAAACAAATTGACTCTGCTTTTGTCCAACATCTACATTTTGGGGCTTTGCAGATATGCAAATTTACGCGTCATTAGTAAGATATTGATGATTTTTCATATTTATTCAAACTTTTTGGAAAATACTGTAATACAAAAAAGTTGTTGTTTTAATGTCAGTAATCAACTTGCAAAGTTTCATAATGATATCTATAAGTTTAAAAAAATTCCCTATTAGCCCACCCCCCATTCGCTTAAACAGTGGTTCTGATTTGCTCTATGTCGGCCCTCTGTAGCTTTCCAGCAGCTTGTTGACCAGGTTGTCCACCCAGGTTGGGATCCTGGAAGGTCCTGGATATAATTTCTGGTGAACAACCTTTTACAACGCTCCATGTCTGTTTTTAAAAAAAAGGGGTTTTGCCCCCTAGGTACAAGGTAATAATCCCTGTTTCCTCTAGTCTACTGCAGAGATTTAAACCGAAGAAGCATCCACTCCATTATTCCAACACTCCGACACATAACGTATCAAAGCCGCATTACCTCACATGTGTTGGTCTTTCTTCGATGCACTATGCAGCATTAAACATAGAAGAACCCCCCTTTCTAGGTGTAGCTCCATAATTCATACCAGACTTGGAAAATCACGCTTGTGTTTGTGTGTGTGTGTGTGGATGTCCTCAACGCGCTCCTGTGCAAGTACTCAGTATGTCTTTATTTGTGCCATCAATTTATCGCCAGAAAATGCTGATGACCGCTGAAACCTGAGTCCCGGCAGGCCGGTGCATTTCACAGCCAATCAAATCTCAATGAGGAAACCAAAGGGGATTATTAAAAAAGGTGGTGCAGCGTTTGGCTTTTTGTTGTTGTTGCTGAAATATCATTGACGATACTGTGACTCTGTATTGGGAAGGGTTAGGGTTAGAATTTGACTTAAACTTGCCATACTGTAATCTATTTTACCATGCAGAAAATGCTATTAATCATATGTTTAATGCATGGTTCAGTATACCCTTTGATACTGTTAAAATAGGTGGTGAAGTTTTATTTTTGCTGCACAAGCACTGTGAACTGTGAACTGTTAACACTTGGGCAGTGATGATAAGATATGAGGCGTCTTCTTATTTCTTCGTGTGATGTTGCTGATCATCTGCTCCTTAAGTGATAGTGAAAACAGGTACGCACCAGAAGATCCCTCAGCAGTAATGACTGGGCAATATTAATTGAAGAAATGGTAAAAACTAATTAAATATAGGTAACACTCACTTGTGTGCCATTTTGTACGGTGGCGCTGAGCATTCACCAAATAAAAAAAAGTTTCACAGCTAATGTAGCCGTTAGCACACTCAGGATCTCGTAATCACGAGAAAAGATCTCGTAATTACGAGATAAAGATCTCGTGATTACGAGATAAGGATCACCCTCTCATTCATCAATAACGATGCCTGTGTGTGTGTGTGTGTGTGTGTGTGTGTGTGTGTTTGCGGACGAGGTGATCCTAGCCATAGGCAAACGTAGGCAATTGCCTTGGTTTCCGGACTACGATGGGCCCCATAATCAATACAATTATTTTAAATATTTTTTTACTGTTCATTCATTAATCAGCGATCACATCGGGTACTGAGGGACACTCTTTTGGCTTTACGCCCGTGATCAGCTGCTGGTCCGACTGGGCTTTTCTCCTGAACAGTCCATGTGACTGCATATCTGCGCAAAGTTGACATGGATACTCATTGTCATGCCCTCCTTGTAGAAAGTTCGTATGTGTTTGTATGAGTCAAGGATCACACTGAGTTTAAACGACTGCATTTAATCCAAGCTTTCAATAAAACTGCGCTTCGATACAGTAACAAACAGGAGGTAAAAGTGAACTAGCCCACCGGGCATTCTGATTGGATGAGCCAACACAGTATGGTGGCTCACAGTATGGTGAGATCCTTATCTCGTAATTACGAGATCTTTTCTCGTAATTACGAGATCCTGAGTGTGCTAACGGCTACATTAGCTGTGGAACTTTTTTTTATTTGGTGAATGCTCAGCGCCACCGTAATTTTGTGTGCTCATTATTTAGCCATTTATTTTAGTCCTAATTTCCTCCTTGTTGTACCATTTTGAATACTTCAACCTGTTTAACTCCCCCTGTGCTTTGTAAATTGGAGTTAACAACCTTGCCATTTCCCTTCTCTGAAGTGGAGGAGAATAATGCAGCCTAACTTACCGGTAGCTGGTTTTTATCTTTAAAGTGTATTTGTCAAACTTTTGCCTCGTGGCCCACTTTAATTTGTGTTCTTAAAATATATCTTTTGTTCATAAACTTCTGTTATTAGATCACACATTGTTACTTTATAATCCCTATAGCAAAGATTGCCAGCATGCAAGCAGCTCTCATGATTGGGATAAGGAGCCACAATTCTCAATATGTTTTTGCTGTCTCCATAATCAACCTAATATCCAAGGAACCAATTCAAGCCCCTCTCAAGGCCCATTCTATGTGTATTAGTGAATACATGCAAATGTGGGGTGCCATTGGTTTACACTATGATATACAAATCTGTCCTTTTCCTTAAGTTGATCCTAATTAGAGGTTTCAGGCAGACGATTAAACTTCCCAGTACGCCACCCACCCCACACACTGGGCCACCCATTAACTGGCTCCATCTTAACATTTCCTTGAGAGGAGAGTGGGTCAGCAGCAATATGTCTCATTTCATTTTGTAAGAGTCAGTGTGAAAGAAAAGAGACGACACCAGTACCAGTGTTGTCGGTGACATTCTGTCTTGCAGACTTGTTTCTTTGTGAGATGCCAAATTGCAAAAAAAAAGAAAGAAAAAAAGAAGCACAATGGCTGCTTTTCAGACGTGCTGATTTGGGTTTAAAAAAGGTCAGATTCCAGGAAAGTAGTAGCAATTAACCAGCATTGAAAAACGAATTACTTATTCAATAGAACTGTTTAACATCAGAGGATTAAGTCAACTTGATCTAGTGCGTGTGTCTTCTTTCATCTTTGCCAGACCAAAGCAAATCAAAGTTTTATTGAGGTTCCGTGACAGATGCACAGGATATGGACCAAAACAAGCCAAATGCAGAGACGTGTGCGATTTACAAATTATTGCCGCATTGTTGATAAGTGATA
Organism: Hyperoplus immaculatus; assembly: GCA_949357725.1. Lineage (NCBI taxonomy): Eukaryota > Metazoa > Chordata > Actinopteri > Uranoscopiformes > Ammodytidae > Hyperoplus > Hyperoplus immaculatus. The sequence goes on from OX442369.1 coordinate 12,205,135, forward strand.
GCTATCTGGAGTGCCAAACAAAGCTGTACTTATTATTTCTGCGTAATTCGCCAAAGGGGAGCGATTGACACGCAACTGAATTTTTCACACATGATCCTAATCTGAGCTCAAGGGAATTCTGTCTCTTTGTATGTGATTTAATTAGTCTAATCAACCCTTGAGCAAACAATTCTAATTTGGAGTGAAGGTAGCAAACACTACACGGTTAGAGTAAAGGCATCATTCAGCAGAGTAGACTGTGCCCTGCGTTTGTTGGTTTGTTGGTCGCATTGTGGCATACTGCGATGTTTGGTTTTGACCCGTGTGGCAGTTGGATGTGGTGAGCTCCCCTCAAAACTATGGTTTATTTTGCATGCTGACATTGCAATTGATGGAACCACTTATATATCGTGCTACAGGAATGATACATTCTTCAAAATTAGACCATACCTTATCAATAAAAAGAATGAAATCTAAAATCTGAAAAAATATTGAAATCTGAAGAACAACCTTTATTATAACAAAATGCACAGTGATTACAATAGCATCTAGGCAGTAAGACTAAACAGTTTGATAACATACAAATGGATTAGATTGTTGGAATGGAAGTCAGGGAGGAAATGATCAGAGTTGAATTGTGTGAGAATCTGTTGCCTCATGATCCTTATACAAGATTCACAGTATTTCTTTCATGAAATAATTCATGCATTGCATTTGTAATTTAGCCAATTGAACCACAGCATTACGGTTAGACATAATTACACTGTTGTGCAAAAGGATTTCATAACCCCATGCAACATTGAAAATAACATCTGAACCCAGTCCAAACCCTGCAGCCACAACAGATCAATAGGCCTACAGACAAATGACTAGAGGCCCCTATACAAAATATTATTTTGATGTATCTTAGAAAGGTACTACGTTAGGTAGGTATCTTTCTGTAATTAAGGACCCATTGTTTAAACAATTATCAAATAGTACAGAGAATTTCGATGGCCTGTGTGCTTTTTGAGGACTGAAAAGCTTAGGTGTAGCAACCATGACTAGGAAGGGAGAGGTTTAGCGATTTTTATGTTTTTGTAATCATCATCACCATCATCAACAGACACATTTTCATCACCCTTACTATTTTCACTATTATGTCTTCTATAGCAGCACATCATTAGTATGTGATACTTTATAGTGTTGGTATGAATGCAAATGAGAAATTGTGTTCATAAAAGTGCAAAAAGGAAGTAATGTTTACTCACAGGGAGAAAAGTTTTAAAAGTGAAGAAAGTGAAAAGTTGCTATGCAACATCCGATGTTGCTCTGTGAAGCTGTTTTTTGTAAGCATACGTGTGTTTGTGTGTTTGTGTGTGTGTGTGTGTGTGTGTGTGTGTGTGTGTGTGACTCCTCTATCTGGGCTCCATCAAGGCTTTCAGTGTTGCCTCACTGTTAACTCTGCCATAACAAGATAACCGGGGGCCTCCTTGACTCCAGCATCCCGCAGGGTTTTCTGTTGACATTTTTTATTTTTTTAAAGTTTGAAGCAAAATAAATCCTCCTTCACCATGAAGTATGGAGGGGGAAAGTTTAGAGAAGTTATGAATGGAATATCTCAGTTTTTCCTGTAGATGCGTGTAAACCTATAGTGTTATATTGAGAATGTGCCAGTTGAAAATGTTTCTTTAACACAAATGTGAAGGAGAAGGGCTAATGTTTGTTTTTGGTTAACAAAATCAAATAAGTTTAACTCTCAATCAGCTTTTGTTTTCATGCACGCTGACACGATGAATTCCCAGAATATTAGTATTGAATATACGTCATGGGAGGAATGATTTCTCATAGCTCAGATTTAGCCTCTAAATATTGTAGAGGACCTTTCTATTGACTACAAGTCACCCAGAAATATCACATTGTCTCATTTTTAAAGGCTCATTGCACTCACTGGATTTGAAGACCCATGCATAATATGAGCCAAGAACGTGGGCATTCATAGTCTGATTTGTATGACACAGAGATTTTTAGCTTTCTCCCATGCATTTTATTTTTACCCCTCTTTTCTCTTCTATTGCTCGGTGGGCCCTAAATCCCTTTTGCAGTAATGGGGGCTTTTGTTGCATTTCACAGTTCATCACTCGTAGAAAATTATGGTCTGGGGGAACCACCCTCCTCCTCCCCCCCCCCCCCCCCCACACACACATGCTTGTATGTGAGGCTCTGAGTCCCTGAGAATAAATGGGCATATAGTTGTGGGCTGCTGGAAACATGTGAGGACTTTTAATTGCTCTTTCAACCTCTGTGGTGGATTTCCCCTCAGAGCTCCCTTGCTTTGACAGCAATTGTCCCAACCCTTTTAATGACAATTACAGCGGATGAGTGGGAGCGTTGTGAATGGAGCGATCCCAGTGGTTCCAGCCCTCATTTTTGTCCATGGTGGGAGTTCAGATGCTCCCACAGCCGTAGCAGAAGCTCTCCCTCCTCTACTCAGCATTTTAAAGCAGCAGGGCCACTCGTTATCAGCACAATAAATATATTTTTTGGAGTGACTGGTGTATTAGGGGTAGGTGCATGTGTGTGTGTGTGTGTGTGTGTGTGTTATGCTTCTGTCTGTTTTTATTTGTGTGAATATCTACATCTACGCCACATGCTTTCATGAGTGCTGAACCTGCAACTCACACCTTACCGTTTTAGATGACTGTTCACATCTATTTTTGGATGTTACCTACAGTACCTGTCGCTCTAACGTGATATGCTATGATGTGGAAAAGAAAGGAGGATGTTCAGAATAACAACATGTGGATCGAGCCCAACTGCGATACAACCATTGAACAAATATTATGATAGTGAGTACATTTTCATCACCTGGAAACAAAGTCACACATAGGCCACATGCTTTGTAGGCCTATATCAAATCCATGCGATCCTGATTTGATGTTTTGGAACATTGTCATATCTGTAACAGGACACAGCCTTTCAGAATGAAGCGTAAGAGAATGTGTTTTTTTGACGTGATAACAACAATACTGTGCAAACAGAGGTAAAGAGAAAGGCAAAATGGGGTCAAGCTCATACTATTTGTTGTTGTTGGCTTCAAGCATTAATGAGAGATCATTTAACTCTTATGAGTAAAAGGAAATATTTTAAGGGGAAACAACTTTTGCTGCAGTTTTTATTTTCTCACTATCTGTCCTCTCCTCTCAGCTGGCCTTTATGCCCATTCTGTCCTCCTCCTTGTTTGAGTGAAATGCGAGGCTGTTCTTCACCCTGACAGGCTTCGAGAAAAGACTACTGGATTACCCTGAGTGACAGCTCCCAAACCAAAAGATCTGTTGTGTCTGGCCCACACCGAGCACAGGGCAAACTCTGAATCAATAGCCACGCTATCAGTGATGGAAATTGAATCCTGAAACTGAACTCTGAATACCCCCGTTATGAAGTGCTTAAGAGCATTTATCTGATGCTCATCTAAGGTACTTTGTTCATACAGCCACGACTAAGAGAGAGTTGCTTTGGACTTGCACGTTTTTCGTAGAATCAAATATAGAACTCATGCAGACGGAAGGCCAAGGATTTAACTGTCTTCAAAGCACAGTCAGCAGTCTTTAAAGTGATAGTACGTTCACTGAGAACATTTTCCTTTTCCTTTGCGCTCATTTCGATCTGACACTGAGAAGTAACTTGACACTTGCTGCCATGTATAATTTTGGATGACTAATCACTCATAGTCGCACACAAAAATACAGCTGACGACAAAACAAGTAAAACATGAAGTGACATTTTTTTTGACAGAAACTATATCCAACCCATACAGGGGTCTGTGTTAAAAACATTAGAGAAGTTATTTTTAGCCATTTGAACTTTTGCAAGAGCAGTAAAATGGCTCCCCTGTGCACTGTACTACACATTTGTGAGCTAGCATCTGCCCAGCGCAGGGAAACGGAGCCGTCTTCCAGGAAAATGTGCTTGCTTAATTAAAGAAGGGGAATAACCAGTGCAGCTATTTACACCTAATTCTGAGATAAATCTGCAGTTATTGCACTGGCGAGACTGTCCTCTTCCCAATTTAGGAAGGACCCAAGAGCTTTTGCTTAATAAGCATTCCTCCTGATTAAGCCAATGCAGGAGTTACAGTCTCGTTCTATAGCAGAGAGAAAAAAAGGACAAGAGAAGGTGAATGTAACCGGAGGGGAGGTATAGCAAAGTGCCGTCATGGATATTGAGATGGTTAGCATTTTATTAGCCCGAGTCAGGACAGAAAGAGTAATTGGTGGATTGGGCATAGACTTGCAGTGTCTGCAGGACTTTTGTCTAAGGGTGCTGGACACTTGGCATTTCAACCTCTCCATCTCCCAAGCCATCCACTCAGGCAATACTGACTGCCTCAGTCCATTGCTCTCCTAATTAATTGTCGTTTCTGCGACTGCTAGAATAGTTTCAGTCTTTTTTTCAGGAAGCCTTACTGTCTGGAATGAGATGACTTGTGCATCATCAAACATCTCCCACAACATCGCCAGGCACTTGTCAAGAGAAGTGCCATGTGACAAGCGTGCAAACAGTAATCTGTTCATTATGTTTACAAGGACAGCTAGCCGATGAGAAGCTCCGTGTGGGAATGCATTTTACATCAACCTCCGTCTGCACTTAAGAGGCACTAAATGAAATGATTTAGTAAGAGGTGCCAGGCATCAGCTTTTACTCTGGGACACGCATTGTTGTCGCGTTGAAAGCTCTCTTTCAACAACATTCAGCATGGCTTCAGAATATTCCCCCGCCCTTAATAAGAGGGCGATTTGATATGAGTCTACTTCCCTGTTCTCGCCTGTGTCCCTTTGGATCTCATCAATGGCTGTATTCTACTCATATTATCAGCTGTCTTATTGTCTTACCATCTGACTTTTGCCATGACAAGGGGTATTTGACAATTGAACTTAGACACATTAATCCTGCAAGAGCATTGTAATTCAGTCATGTTGAATAACCATTGACATTCCTGGTGTCACTGAATCCCACCGAAGTCAGGCATGTAGCAGTACTGCTTCTATCAACAAATACAGGCTAGGAAAAAGGAATTGTGCAATTTGGCTGTCAGTAATCCTGCACTCATTTTCAATTTTGTTCAACAACGACTGGGCAATTTGTTTTAGTCCCACCTGAATAAAATATTTCCTGCTAATAAACCTAATTAGCTCCCCTAATGCACTCCCCCTCCTCCTCTAAATACTCCCTCTGGTGTGCAGTAGAGGTTGGAACCCGTTCAGCCCTGCCACTACCTCTGTGCAGCACACAGTCTGACTGACGGCAAGACTCTTAGCCACTTCCCAGGGTGAAAACCTCTTGGGGGGCTTTACTTAACACAATGACACAAGAACATTTAAATCAGATGACAAAACTAAGAGGAATCAATCCTATCCATTTTTTTTTTATTATTACCGAGCAAAATCTGTCCAGAGATCCGAATTTATTACTACTAATTCTTTTGAACTTGCAGAAGTGCTTTTGGGGAATAGTTCACAAGAACCAACGTGTTTGTGTGTTGTTGTTGTTGTTGTTGTGTGTGTGTGTGTGTGTGTGTGTGTGTGTGTGTGTGTGTGTGTGTGAGACTCTGCCTTTCTGTGTATTCGGGTGCCATGTGGCACTGAGCAACTGAGCTTTGCTCTGCCAAGAGATAAGAACACATGGTAAGCCACTCGCTGCGCCAGCGTACTGGATTTCACCTTTGAATTGTCTGTCTTGGATTTTGTATGGCTGCTCTATTTCTAAAGTGACAATTCTTGAAGATTGTCATCTCGACTTTACATGCGGTACATGCTCAATGTGATAACCTCTTTAAAAAAATATTATCAATAGTGCAGCACTTGAGAGGGATGAAAAACCAGCTTAATCCTGCAGGGGCTGGAAACTGTAAGGTTGTTAAAGCATTGTTCATGGAGGACAATTTCACACATAAGCACGTAATAGGCCTGTGTAAATGTTTTGATTATGTAAGTACTTTCATCTTAAGCAATGTATATGATTATAGTGCAATAATTTGTGATTCTGCAAAGGATTCTGTTTAATCTACTGTGTTATTGCCAATCAGTGCACGGTAAAATAAAAGGGAGACTGGCTCCTGAAGTGAAGGTGTTAGACTGTTGTGCTGACTGGACGTATGTGTTGCAGAAGATTCCTGCCAGTGAAATGTTGGCTGCAGTCAGCAAACAGGTCTGCAACAAGAGGGCATTGCGTGCTGGGACGTGTAGGCGGAGGCTGGCATATGGCTGACGGTGCTCACAGGATTTTTGCCTCACCAGTTAGGCTGCCGTTTCTTTCCCCTCTTGTTCCAAGTGTGCAGAAAATGAGATGATTCAATCAAATGGTGGTAATTCAGTGTGTTTTATGTCAGACAAAGGAGTCAGGGACCACACTGTTTAATGCCAGTGGTTTCCCAGCTTGGTTGAAACCGCATATTGATTTGAACTGAATATTAATGTAATAAGAGTGGCTGGTTAAAACAATAGGTGTTTTGATGAATGTATCTGTACTGAAGGGAATAGCCTTATTGCAGAGAAAGGAATGGTTGGCTAAGAAAATTGCATTTATTTATTTTATTGCTAACTTGTCTGATTTTAAGTTGTCTCTGCTTTTGCATCATTAAGGCATAATACTGTTTGGGTCCAAAGCGGCCGAAATCGTGTTGTCTTGACAACATGCAAATTAAGCGTCAGATAACTAATTGGAAAATTCAACTATCCTGTTAGACCTTGTTTTCTTTCACATTCAACTTCCTCAAATGTCTGACCTCGGTGAACCAGTATCTGTGGTTGAGGAATCACGTTGCGAGACCACAAACTAATAGGGTTCCCAAACATTGGTTCTGATTGCATTAACTCCCTCACACCAGCCTTATTAAACTCTTGATTATGCTTTTACATTTCTAAATCCAAATCCTTTTTAACGATTAACAACAACTAATTTGAAAAGTGTTGTGTTGTGTTTTTGGGGAACTCGGGCATTTGGGAGTTTAGGGTGGGTTTGTGAAAGTTTACCTTCTTGTTTGTAGCACACATATCTTTTTTCAGAAACAAGATTCACCCTACTCTTTTCCTAATATCCATGTTGCCCATGCACATTAATGTGTCAATGTGCTTGCACTGTTTTCAGCTACTGTAGGCTGAACCAGTATTTATTGTTTACCTTTTTGTTCTATAATTCTATAATTGTTTGTAGAGTAGATATTTCTACTATGTTTTGAATTATATGTTGTGAATATTCAGCACAGACACTTTTACATAAAAGTCTGCTAAAGAAACACTATATAAGTTTGAGTGACAGCTACTAAGCTACATCCCCCCTCTTTGCAAACGTTGTCTTTTCAAATCCCTGCTGGACACCGCCTGGCTGCCTCCAGCATAACAATTCAAATCCCACCTGATAATACCTCTTGTCACACTGACAGCTGTCTTCAAGTCAGTTGTGTACACTGTTTAGATTGCTTTTCAAATTAGCAAATTGATATTGTCACAATGGTCTTTGTTTTTCCTCTCTTGAAGAACGGAAAAATACGCCCTCAGGGAACACAACCAGGCATTTGTTCATGTTGCTGAGAATTGACAGGCAGTTTGATTTGTTATTTGCTGCAGTTTGCTGCCTTAGGTATTGAAGTTCAGAATGTTTCAGTTTGGATTTGTCTGCCAGGTACCCATTGTACTCATTGCATGTGTTGTACATAGAACAAACTACCTCTGAATTAAAGCTCTCAATGTTATTCTGAATCACAACCCAGTGAGTTGTGCTGGGCATGTCCAGAGCATGCCGTTCTCAGAGACAAAGTTGTATTGCTGCTTTGAAGATAACTTCATGAAATGTCCTAATCTGGAACCTGATTTCAAGCTGAGCATAAAGAGTTTCATTTATACAAGCTCTGATTTGAAGCTTTTACTTTTATCAAAACTCAATAAAGTAATTAATAAGTAAAATAAATAAATAATAATAATAATAAAAAGATTAAGTATTAGGTAAAATTCAGGACCTATTGTCAACATAGGAACAGGGTTTCAATCAGTCACTGTTCAGCATCAAAATACTCTCAGGACCAAATCGTACTTGAGCTGCATATACAATTGAAAAACAATCATTATGTAGCGTTACACCAGCTTTTGCCAATGATTTACGCTCATTGTCTACCGTAAAACACAGATTACGTGGAGCCTGTGGGGTACTTATCTAATGTTTTGAAACCAACAAACAATAATATCTAACTGGCTGACAGAGCTGGAGGGCTGAGGCGTGCCGGGCCATAATCACCCACCTCTCCAATACCCCCAAACCAAGGCATGCAGTATTTGATTTGTAATTGCAGCCATGCCCTGTGACTGTGGCTGTTAATGTGCACAACATTGTGAGTCAAAGGGCTAACTGGATGTACCATAAGTCACCATGTCTGGCGATGTTACAGTACACACAACTCACACACATATTTCTAAATAAAAGCTGCCGTGCACATTCCACAGAAGAATCATCAGTAGAAACATTATGAGCAGAATTACACAACCATGAAGCTCCCCACTCAGTCTTATACTTTCCCAGCTTTGATATCTTTATTTTCTAAATCTCCCCTTCACTGTTTTGCACAGTATGACAATGTACCATTACAAACATATACAAAATACGAACATATACATTTAGACTTAAAACGGTTGTATATGGGCATAGTTAAGCTACAAAGGCTAGCGGTTAGGGACCAGGGCGGCGCAACATTTTCCCTTCCCTGTTATTCCTGTAGGTGTTCAGACCAGAATTGTTCCAGTGCAACTACAATGGTTTATAAAGCTGTATGCTGATGATATAAGACTTTTCAAATACTCGCCTCTGCTCAGAGTTGACTTCTCCTCATTCTTTTCAAAAGGCTTACTTTGCTCGAGGCGACTACCACCTTTGTGATTGTGTTCAAGTGTCACATACAAAGTGCAGAACATACACCGCCGGGCCAGTGGATCTGAGTTTTACTGGCCCCATGTACATTTTCACTGGCCCTGCACACACTTTTTTTCTTCTTCATAATTTAGTGTGAATAATTATAATGCCTATATTAGAAAAATAACCAAATCTAAAGGGAATATCTAATACTGTAACAGTATAGATATTCCCTTTAGATTTGGTTATTTTTCTTTTAGTTAATGACCCCCCCGCTTCAAACTGTACAAACCAAATTTCAGATGAACAAATTATTAAGCTTGCAAACCTTCAGCCCCCATAATGGTTTTTAAAGCTTGTCCATTTTGCCAGTACTTGAACACAACAAAATAATGACAGATTAAAAACAATTGGTCAGAATCAAGAGCATCACCAAATATATGGTAACAGTTTATTTGAAGACAGTGCTACTCTTAGAAGTCCATACTGTGACACTTACAGTTTGGCAATAGAACCAGTGAACCTGTCACTTAAATGTCCAATTATGTTACATTTCAACAGGACACCAAAGCTTGTTTTCAGGGATTTAATAATATTTAGGAGGTTTATTAATTCAGGTAGACTGGCTGTCACATTTCCATTAAGAAGTTAAAACTGTGAGTATATACGTTTGGCAAAGCTGTTGAGTATCGCTGCCAACCAACTCTCTCCAAGGGGTTTCAGTCTAGAAGTGCAGGCAGGCACACACACACTAACACACATTCACAGTGTGGAGCCAGTGATGCAAAGCTGAGTTTACTGTGTTTGTCTGTGATAGTAGCCCTGTGTGTTGAGGCATCATTTTTTTTTTTTTACAACTCAACCTTTTTTGTGAATTGTCAATGATTGTCCAAGCATATTCATTATTAATAGCTGAAACACAAGAATGATTCAATAATCAACATATATAGTCCTATTTATCTGATGAACAGTGTCCACAAAACAGAGAGGCCTGTTATCAAAAAGTGAACTGAGTTTACATTTTGTGTGCGTCATTTGAACCCAGAGAATATTTCCCTTGAGCATCCCGCACTTGCCTTTTTCCGTCCCCGTTGCTCGCCAGCACTTATCCGCCAGTAAGTTTTGCCCTCACCAGTATCAAAACTAGGCCAGCTGAGCAGGGTAGGCAGGGAGCAGTTTGCCAGTGTCGTTGAAATGAGAGATAAATGCTGAATGCAGGCACTGGCGAGGCAGAGCGTAGTCGCGGATTTTTTAGGTTTCATCCGAGAGCTGTCTAGGCATTTCGCTTCCTGCCATGTTCGGCTAGGTGACAGAGCATTTGTAGCACCTCCACCCATGGCTGTCACAACTTTGCCATGTCAGATGAAATCAACTTTTTCCAGAGAAAAAGAAGTACAAGGAAAGGAAGAGGTTAGAGGGTTAGACATGCACAGGAGTAAGGGAGAGATCTTTTTCTGCTCATAGAGTAGGGGGACGTCTTTGGGGCTGTTAACACAGGCGCTGCACCGTAGTTTCACTATGTATTTTTATTTTTGTCAGTCACAGGCAACAATGTCTAGTCTGGGTCGGTAGAGAATAGCTGAAAAGGAATCCAAGGTTGAGAATAAACAGAAAAACGCCATTGAGTGGTGAAACAGTGATCCTGGACAGAGCGCCAGATTAAACAACCTTGTTGTTTATACTGTATACTGTCCTGAATAACAATCAGCAGACCAGCATTGTGAATGGTACATGCTTGAAAACAATTGGAAAGAAAAGTTATCACACGTATGGATACGCACGTATGACTTCACAAGATAAACATTAACAATCCTCAACTGTTCTACATCCATCTGCTCATGCACATAGAGACTTATTGACATACAAGTGCTGCAAGGTTTATCCTATGCAAAGTTTATGTTTTAATGCATGTTTTTTCTCTCTCTTAATTTCTCTCTTTTTTTCATACAATTCAGTCAGACAAACTTTATTTAATAGAAATCCTCCAATTGAGGATTTACATTCATCTTAGCCCACTCAATTTAAACACAAACTAGTTTTAACTTTTAGATCTTACTGTTCTCCTTCAATTTTGTATTTCCAACTGCACCATTAATAGCTACACACCTTTCTTTAGACTCAGTTTATGGTTATGCTTATGGTTGAAATGTATTATTTCTATGCCTTCTGGCATTACCCTGAATACAGATAAAACACTTTTTTTGCTAAACATATATTTACAGTTTACATATAAAAGATACCACACAAGAGTACAGGAAATACTTCATCCTACTTTTTTTTTTTTTTTACTATTATCTCCTCACATAAACACAAAACACGGACACCTGCTGCTGCTCACCACAGACAGAACCCCCTGACAGAGCGCTGTGCTCTGTTTTTCATGCTTAGAATGTGGACATTAAATATTAACATTTATGTAAAATCTCACTGTCCTGTGTTTTGACACACACACACACACACACACACACACACACACACACACACACACACACACACACACACACACACACACACACACAACGCTGTGTGGTCTCATTAGTTTGAATCTCTGGGTTTAATTCATCACTAACAGAGTGCTTAATTTGACTATAATTTCAGCAGAGTGGAGTTGATTAGTGTAGTATTTCCCTCTGGCCCTGTTAACATTTTTGATTTCCTTTTCTGTATTTTCTTTCTTTCCTTCAACCCCCACACCCTCACTTCACTCTCATCTTTTATAATGGCGCCTCATCAATAGCTCAGAGACAATCAGCTGGCGGAGCACCCTTGACTCCCTTTTTAGAGGATTGTGATTACGATGGCAGCGGATGCTTGAAGTTATTGTCGTGGAATCAAGTGGATCCACTTGTGTTTCATTGCTGCTGGCTGTGCGCTATCAGAGTCTCCCTTTAGTTTTTTTTATTGTCTAGATTGCTGCCATTTTTAGCCCGACAGGTGATGAAGGGGGAGACGAGTCTTCAGAGAATCGATACATCAAGTGTATCCCTCTTGCTTTGGTGCACTGTTGCCGGTGCTATTGAAGAGTTCCTTTAACTGTGTTCAATGATATATGATGATGGAGAATTACACATTTGAGAATGTGATGTATTATTCAGAGGATTGTGTTTTTGTCTCCTCCGGTTCTCAATTTGAGACTTTACATCAGGACTCTAATAATATGCAGAATACTTCTCCATCTCCACTCCCAAATAACGATTGTGTTCAATCTTTTAATATTGTTCCACTGGACGTAATTGAGGTCTATAGAGCCCTAAAACATTTGGACCCTGCTAAATCTGCAGGTCCTGACAAGCTTGAACCATTATTTTTGAAGTTGGCTGTAGATTTCATAGCAGAACCTCTTACCCATATTTTTAATTTGACATTTTCTAATAATGAGATTCCTAACATTTCTGCCTATGTCCTGCCTTTGTTGAAAGGAGGTGATCCTACAGTTTTAAACAATTCCAGGCCTATTTCTAAACTATGTGTTTTAGCCAAAGTCCTTGAAAAGTGTGTCAGTGACCAACTGAAAGACTTTTTAGACGTGAATAATATTTTATCCCAACACCAGTCAGGTTTTAGAAAACGACACAGCACAATTACTGCAACATTAAAAGTTGTTAATGATATAATTGAATCACTGGATTGTAAAAAGTATTGTGCTGCTGTTTTTATTGATCTTTCCAAGGCATTTGATACTGTAGACCATGTCACCTTGGTAGACAGGCTACTCAAGATTGGTTTATCTAGGCAGGCTGTACACTGGTTTTCTAATTATTTGTCAGTAAGAACGCAATGTGTCCAGTTTGCTGGGTCCTCGTCCTCCTCTCTCCCTGTATCAAAGGGCGTGCTCCAAGGCTCCATATTAGGGCCATTGTTGTTTTCTATTTATGTAAACAATCTTTGTGACTCAATAACCAATGCTGCCTGTCATTTTTATGCAGATGACACTATTATTTATTGTTCATCCCCATCAGTGGCAGACACTTTTCATTTCCTGCAGTCTGCTTTGGACGTTCTGCAGTCACAGCTGACAAAATTGAAATTGGTTTTAAATACAGATAAAACTAAATTAATGTTTTTTTCAAATGGAAAAGCTTTACCAAAAGTTTTGCCAAAGCTTTTAACTAGTCATGGGACCGAAATTGAAAGGGTCAATTCGTACAAATACCTGGGTTTCATTATTGATGAAAAATTGTCTTTTAAACTTCATATTGAAAAACTGGTCTCCAAATTAAAAATTAAATTAGGTTTCTTTTTTAGAAAAAAATCATGCTTCTCATGGCAGGCCAGGAAACGTCTGTTCACTGCGACCTTTTTACCGTTGTTAGATTACGGTGACCTGCTGTTCATAAACGCCCCTGACCAGTACCTCAAGAAATTGGATACCGTCTACCACTGTGCTCTGCGATTTTTAACTGGCTGTGGAAATCGTGTCCACCATTGTACCCTGTATGCCACTGCAAAATGTCCATCGCTATCTGTACGCAGACTCTCACATTGGTTGTTTTTTGTTTACAAGTGTCTTATTGGGCTGGTCCCTTCATATCTATGTGTTTACATGTCCACAAACAAATGTAGCTATGGTTTGCGTTCTAGGGATGTGTTACAGATGTTGGTACCCAGAGCTAGAACTGACTTAGGGAAAAAGGCCTTTAAATATGCTGCGCCTTCTGCCTGGAACACTGTGCAAAAGGAGCTGAAGCTGCCGGAGCTGGTCACCTTGGGAGAATTCAAAGGAATCCTGAAGGATAGAGAAGATAGTTCTCTTGGTCAATGCAATTGTTTGTAAAGCTATTTTCTGATAATGGCCGGGTTTATTCATTCATCTGTCACCAATTTATTTATTTAATTTTTAACTGTACTCATTTCAATCTTCATATAGTCTTGTCCCTGATCTTGTATTGTACTTTACCTGACGTTGAATGTGGTGTATGAGAATTGTGGTTGATTGTTCTTATTGTATCATGGTGCTGCCTTCTTGGCCAGGTCATTCTTGAAAAAGAGATTTTAATCTCAATGAATTTTACCTGGTTAAATAAAGGATATTGATTGATTGATTGATTCATGTCTGCTTTTGTATTGGCTGTTGAAGTGACTGTTCAAAAGTGTTTCCTATAGCTTTTTATTTGTCATGTCACACTGATGCCACTATTTGTTTTTTAATCCCTTGGCAAAAGCTTCAAGTGGTGACTGCAAGGGAACACAATTATTTACTGTGGTTACAATAGCTGATACTCGTGGGTTATTACACTTTTATGTACAATCAGAGAAAAATGTGATGTCCAAAAAATGGAATCTTGGCCAAGTAAGCTAAAGAGTTCCATTCATTGTGAATGTACTGAGCTGCCAAGGATCATAGGAATAGTGCCAGGTTGATGTGTCTATGTCTGTGTATTTTCATTCCTAATATTTCTTAAAGGTTCTGTGTGACTTTGCTTCAAAATGAATGTGTGTGTGTGTGTGTGTGTGTGTGTGTGTGTGTGTGTGTGTGCCCCCTTTCCCTGTCAGTGTGTTTGAATGTCGTGATCCTCGGAGCTCAGAGAGAGGAGAAGGCCCGAGCTCTCTTTCCCAGGAGTCATCTGCCAATCACTATCTCAGATTTAGTGGTAAGAAAAAAAATTGAGGGAGGGAAAGGAGACAGAGAAAGAAGAATATAGTGGGGGGGAAGCCTCCCTGTAGAATGACTAAATAGACCTTCAGTGATCTGACAGAGAGGCCTGGAGCTGAATCCCAACAACGCTCTGCACAGTTAAATATCCACACTGTGAAGGCCCTGCCAGCTTTACCACAATATTGATTTTAATCATCTCCTAAAAGCTCACACTTTAAAGGATAAATAAAGTAAGAGACCCTAAAGACCTGAGTAAAGGAAAATGATATCGCATGAATCCGGAAGTTGGCCGATGGATTGTATTTTTTTCCTTTTGACATCTCCAACACCCTCGGTTCCCCCCAACCTCATCCGGCAGAGCCTTTTGAGATAATTAGAAGGTGCTAAATTTACCCCTGCTCTGGCCATTGCTGACCGAGTCACAGAAGCGCTCATTAAAAGGGAATAGATTCTGCATGTGCTCACGACGGTCTGTAGAGCCACTAATGAGGGTTGAAGCATGATAACGGGGGCTTGATTGAAAAAAGCATCGCTCAGAGTGAAATGTGATGGCACCTAAATGATCGTGAGAGCTAGCGAGGCAAAGATAGTGCGACAGACACTACGCTATGTTGCTCATTCTTCGATGGCAGCCTGCTAGATGAGAAGACAGTTCTCCTGATCGCAATCATTCATTCATCGCTGCTTTTTTTCCAGGGTTAATGACTGAAAAGTGTATCTGTTTCTCATTGCGTAAATGGGAACCTTAAAAACGGTGGCATCCGTCCAAAACATAACACTGTATCTCTCCACTGGTCTGAAGGTCAGAGCCATTTGCAGGGAAATATTAAAGTAAAACACTCAATAGGCCTGATTTTTCTTACACTCCCTAAGCCCACACATAGAAACAAGGTCCTTACATTCTATTTTTCTCATCAGGAACCTAGATTCCGAGCAAAGGGCCTTTACCTGAAGTTCCAAAACCTGCTTATACACAGTGTGTACACAGGTGGTGTTTCAGCACAGTACTGAGTGTTGGTAGGCACTGGAAAAACAAAGCCCACTCATTCTAGTTAAGTGCCGAAAACTGAAAAAAACTTAAATCTTAAAAATACATATTTTGTTTTGTTTATGCGTGTGGAGTCCAGAGATATGTGAGGCTGTACTGTTAAGATTCGCCCAATGACGATGATAACCTGCTGATGTCTAGCAGTTAACATATTTACCATGGGATCTACTTGTACTTAGTATGCCATGCTATTTGCATTAGAACTAAAATCAAAGTGCAGCTACGGCGGATAGGAATGTTATTAGAATTGCAGGTATTTCATCATGAATCCAAAAAGAGAGCTGATGATGGATCTAAAGTAAGAACTTTTCATCACCAAACAATTTATCCTGAGGGAGATGTGTGTGTGCACCAAAATTCATGACAATCAATACTTGTCATAACATTTCACTCAAATCCACACATTTTAGCCTTATTCCTCAGAAAGTCGGAGAATGGGAAAAAATAATCCGCATCCATCCTCTCCACAGCATGGGTATCTATACCACATTCCATGTCAATCCTTTTGTGGAGATATTTCAGTCTGGACCAAAGTTATGGACCGACCGACAGATGTTGACACCAGTAGAGCCATGTTGCTATGCTGACTTAAAACTACTACTCAGTAAAAAAAAGGCTTTTGGGTAATTATGTTAACATAGAGCAATTACTGTTAACTGCTAATGACTAAATCAAAAATGTGACTTTCTAATGATAAGACATGGTAGGTCCCACCCTTTGCCATGCCAACAATAATTGACTTCAGTGGCCCTTGTCATTGACTTCAGTGGCCCTTTCCCTATTGGCATCAGGACAGAAAATGCCTTCCGCACTAATTTGTAAGGTAGCTGTATTGTTGCAGGCAGGTTGGGTTTGTATCCATAAGGGAAGAAGCCGGGGCAGCTCCCTGCGCTGGGGTTAGCCTCTTAGCATGGTCAAGGTGACAGTGATCCATGTATCTCTGGGGGGCTGCTATACAGGATATGTAGCATTATAATACCATTAAAAATATACCCTTTGGATGGAGAGATGGTGAGATGGGGGATGGAGGCGCTAGTGAGAGTGTGATGTAGCCCCTGCTTCCGCATGTCAACTCCTGAGGGATTTCTCAGCTGAAAGATAAAGGGGGGTGGTGTGTGTGTGTGTGTGTGTGTGTGTGTGTGTGTGTGTGTGTGTGTGGGGGGGGGGGGGGGTGATCATGGCCATGGGCAAATCATCTTTTCAAGACTTTATGAAAAGTTAAACATTTCAAAGTCCTCTTGTTATCTGACAGGACAGTTTGATTGAGAGATGTAGCATTGCAGTAGCAAGCAGATCGATGTATGCCCTGGAGTATTGGCCAACTGTGGAAATGCCATACTAATAAAAGATGAATGGCACTTCAAAATGATAGAAAATAACAGTCATCCATTCTTGATCTAATTTGATTCGGAGCAGCAATGCAGACTAAAATATATTGTTATTGAAACTACAAAGGAACAAATGAGCTGTATAGACTCATTAGCTGAGAAGTTAGGCTGTTACTGTATGAGTTCCAATTTTTTACTCCTAATGTAGCCTATAACCCACTTACAGAAACCACTAACTTTCAGTTTAAGTTTACTAGTAAATGAATAATGCTAAATATGAATAAAGGATTAGGATTGGTTTTGAAATGGTAGGCTACATACTTCTCTCTCTTTCCATCTTAATGCACCGCCACTACCATTGGGTATTCTTTCATTATTCGTCACAGGTGATAATTCATTATTTTTAGTTATAAATCTGCTGTGTTGAGACACCATTGTCTAAATCAGTGAGATACTTCCCTGGGTGATACTTCTGCATATGCCAGGGAGTGAAAGGAGTATAGCACTGCTTGACTAATCTGAGAAAAATCACTTTTTTCTTTTTCTCTTTTTTTCTTTTTTTACATGTCAAGTTTGAGCATGCATTAAAAGCAGTTAGCAAGTCAGAAGGAAGATCTTAACAGTAAGCTAGTTGATACGAATGATGCCGTTGTACTCAAGTTTTGACTATGTAACTTTACTGATTCATGCAGCACAATGTACTATGTCAATCTACTGTGCTCTACCATTTACCTGTCAAGTTAACTGCCTGTGTTAAAGATTCACTTAAAAGCCATAAACAATCCTTGGCTTTAATGGCTCTTGATTGGTTTACTTGCTTTGCTTTCACAAATACCATTTCTTAAGCAGGGGATTCCAGATCATATTCCAGTGGCTCCCAGTGGGGCTTGCACTACCATATAAAAGATAATGGAATATAAAATAGTTTTTATATCCTCTAAATGTGCAGGGGCTACGTGCTGAAGACTCTCCCCACCATTGTTTCAAGGCTCATGAATCTTCTAAATCGCCCGCCACAGATAGCAGTGAACGCAACACACAGACATTTTTACACAACGTCACGCCTCATAACTTCCCCTCCGCGGACTGGACTGCCCCTGTCCTGTGATGCTTATGCTGGCTGAACGGTGCGACTCGTTGCTTTGGATCACTATTGGATTTGCCCCATCTGTTGGACACTAGGAGCGGTCCATCTACGGTTGACTTAACCCAGCTAAGAGTTGGTGGAGCACCAATACTCTTTGTATAAAAGTCGCGGTGAGACTCATTTTATGGGTTTACCTTGAACTTGCTCAGGCATTTTTTTCTAAATGTATACACTATTGTTATTTTTAGACAACAGCCCAGAACCCCACATGATTGAATTAACAAAGGTAGAAGAAAAAAATAAACAAAAGTTGCAACTGTTCTTATCAGTTAATTTAGAACTAAAATATTAATGTAACAGATGAGGATGATGTACAAATCAATCAATCAATACATTTTGTAAAGAATTGTGTGTAACATAATGTGTGTGTACAGTTTTAATCCTAATCCATAAACCAGG
The DNA here is from genome assembly GCA_949357725.1 of Hyperoplus immaculatus. Taxonomy (NCBI): domain Eukaryota; kingdom Metazoa; phylum Chordata; class Actinopteri; order Uranoscopiformes; family Ammodytidae; genus Hyperoplus; species Hyperoplus immaculatus. The sequence goes on from OX442369.1 coordinate 12,223,509, forward strand.
GTTTAATGAACTAAATTGTTTAGCTCATTATTATAAATAAAAAAAGCTTCATTAAAATATAATAAAATATATGCTAAAGTGTGAGGCCCATTTGGCAAGCCGAACCTTGTGTGAATGAGTCTGTGTGTGTGTGTGTGTGTGTGTGTGTGTGAGTGAGAGAGAGATTTTGGGTCCCCCATCTTCTTGTTGACCATGGTCCAGGCCAGTCGACCTCTGGCCGACCCTGAGCCATTTGAAAATATGATTGTAATCCTAGTGAGGATTTGGCCTGGGTGTCTATTACCACTGTAATCTGTCACACTGTCATCCAATATTCATTCCACGTCCAGGTTAAGCCCCTCTTTCTGTCTGCACCACCCATCAGCATTGGAGAGAGAGAGAGAGAGAGAGAGAGAGAGAGGGAGAGTGACAGAGGGAATCCAGTAAAGGTCTTGGCGTGACTGGGAAGTGAGAGAGAGAGAGAGAGAGGGTTTGAAATTGAGAGAGCACAGCTTCAATCAAGCCCCTGGGTCGGGGATGAAGAAATCTATTGTGGAACACAAGGTCTCATTAATGCAGCAGGGATAGCTTTAACCCCCTCCACCTTACACACTTGCAGCACACACACACCGTGCTGAGGAAAGACAGGTAGAAATGTGGGAGAGAAATGGATAGAGATAAAAGAGAATATGTGTATTTCTTGGGACGGTGGGAGAGAGACTGTACTCGTGATGTGACAAACTGGTACACGGTTGTGATAGAATATATGTAACTTTTTTTTAAGATAACTTTTTTTGCATTTTCAAGCTTTATTTGATAGTACAGAGTTGAAATGGGGAGACAGAGAGAGAGGGGGGATGACACGCAGTAAAGGTCCACGGGTCGGATTCGAACCCGCGACCACTGCAACAAGGCCTGAGCCAATATGGTCCGCGCTCTATCCACTACACCACTGGATCGCCCCAGGTAATATGTAACTTGGCAGAAATGATACGACTTATTTGTGAATTTATGACAATTATCTTTTACTTTATTGATTGCATTATCTCCTTTAAAAAAATATTGTTGTAACATCCAAATGCAGCCTGTGGTATTTCATCTTCATCAGCAATAGATTACTCTCCTAATAGATAATAGCATCTTTAAAGACGTGTGAAACTCGGAAATTGTTTTGATTGTTTTTAATTTCTTATAACATGTGGAGTCCTTCCTACCAAACCTGCCAAGGCTGGTGCATTATGTAGCAAATAGCTGCTCTCATTAGGAGTTCCTGTGCTCTGGTATTGATATAATGTCTCTCTCCGGTGCTGACACAATGACAGCAAAGACAGGATTGCATGTGTGTGATTCTGTGTGTGTACTGTATGTGTGTTGGTTATATATGGATGTTGGTCAACGCATTGTAGCACAGTGTGAGCCAAATTTCATCTGCGTAAACAACACATATCACCTATCGCCCATGCAGAAGGAACAGTATTAGTGGCTGAGCAGTCATCCTTTATACATTTTGGCTTTCAGACATCAGACTCGGTTCAAAGCAGTGTGCAGTGAAATAAAAAATTCTAACACATTCTCCTGACAATTGCCCGAGCTTGAGGCTGAAACAATTTACAATTGACATTATATGGAAACGTAACTAAATCAATGTCATAAACTGTACAATTTGGGACTGGTGGTGCACTTACAATGATGGAAACGGCATATCTAATTTCAAATAATTATACTGTAAAATATCTATAGAGTGAAATCTGGTTTAACTTTAAAGTTAAACTAATCACAGATGCAGATTTTAATACAGTTAGAAATGGTCAAACTGGGCCATTACTGATGCTAGGCACCTTGACGACCTGCATCTCAAGGTTTTCATGTCAAAGACAAGATCCAATCTCATTTAGATTGATTTATTTCTCTCGTTTGCACACTGATCACCTCTGGATTGAAGTACAATATGTGCGAGTAAGAAGGACAAAAAGAAGGCGAGGGAAAGGTTGGAAAGAGAAAGAGATGGAGGGCAGATTCAATTTGCTATCTGGGTTACAAGTGCAAGACATCTGTCACACAAACGGATATGTTTGATTGGTGGGAGCCCATCCATCAGGATGGCTTGTCAGCAGTTAGTAAATTTATATTCCCCCAAGTCCCATCCTCCATCAGCGGTTATGGTGTGGCCGGGCCATGGCTGTCAGCCACCACAGTCATATCTTATTCTAAAACCAGACACGCTCAAAACCTTGGGTTACTACTAACTCTGTAGTTATTATTACACAAATGTATCCCTGTTTGTCAGGCCTGCTGTTGTTCTTTTGTTGTTGTTTTTTTATGGGTATTAAAGGTTAAAACATAGAAGTTGAAACACCTCTCGTCGTCATATAGAGCCAAAATGAGGGAGCGGGTGGGAAAGTGTGCATGGGGGGATCAATGCAGCAGGATATGTTGGCCAGGAATGTGCAATACTTACTCACATATTCAGTAATAAATCATAAGAATGTGAGAATTTGCATAAAAGTAAGTTTAAGTAAAGTAAATTTTTTCAGTGGATAAAGTTCATAGGTCTGTTCCTAATTCGTTGTAATGGATAACTAAAGAAAGTAGTTCAATTTAAGGTTTATAATTCTTCAAGAAGATTAATAATTTGTCCATTAAAATGAAGCAGCTATGGAGATACACTCTCAAAATTTAAACTGCTACAAACAAGCTATATGAAATATAAGTGCTTCTGGCAAATTGTCTAAAAGTGTTAATATGGGAAAAAAGCTTCCCTGTCCTACACGTTACAAATGACTGCGATTGGACTGGAATTAGCCTCATTTATTATCCTCTAAAATTGCTGTTTTGTTGATTTTTATTCCTCTAGTCGGTTGGTAAAATTAGCCTGAACTGTTTGACAATAATGGGGGAAATGTCAAAGGAATATAGAGTAGCTTCCTGATGATTTGTGTAATCCACCCACCACGACACACTCACACACACACACACGCACGCACGCACGCACGCACGCACGCACACACACACACACACACACACACACACACACACACACACACACACACACCCTTGCTCCCTCACGCTATCTAACTGCATCACAATGCTAATAATCGGATTAAGCCTTTGTGTTTTGGGTGGGTCGACAGCATCTCTATTAGTGCCAATTTGGCGTGACTTATCCGCTCCAGCAACCTCAGCGCTGGCTTTGTAATGTGCGATGGCTGTCCCCCATCCTGGCCACTTATCATCACACCGGGATTAATAGAAACATCTTTTGTAATTACCGAATTGCTGCAGCGGCCGGTTCTGTCAATTATTTTAATGCGTGCCAAACCATTAATCGGCTAACGGAGCCCTTAGTAGTGCCCTACAGTAAAACACAGAAACCCTGCCATCAATTTTCATGAAGCCATATACTCAGCACTTTATCTCCTTCCCCTTCTCCGGGATGACCAGTGAGGTTATTGATCTTCATAAAGCCAGTATTTTTGTCGATAGGCCACAAGCGGAGGAGACAGTAATGAAAGGTTTTTAACCTGTGTGTTCAACGACTGGCCAAGGTTGTCAGGTGCTACACACAGCAGATTTCCAACCGCTCGGCCACAGGGATCGATACGGATACATCTCTGTCTGATTACAAAGATGTGACCATATGGATGGCACTTTGTGTGTGTGTGTGTGTGTGTGTGTGTGTGTGTGTGTGTGTGTGTGTGCGCCTCGGGGTGTTGCTATAATAGCTGATCACTGGACCGACTGAGCTCAGATATAATACCATGACTGGCATTAACACAATAAATGTTTGCTTCCTCTCCAAGCCAAAGGAAGAGGCTGCAACTGAGGTATTTGCAACGTCTAGTTTGTATCAAACTCATACAGATAAACTACAGGTTGATGGTGGCATAAATGCTTCTCCTATTTAGAGGGAAAAAAACACAGTAACTGTACATAAGCTCTGTACTTCAATGAAGTGTAAGTACCTCGAAATTATATAGTATTAACAGTTGCAGCCTCTTCATACTTCGTTATTTCCCGAATATATTATATTTACAACTCGTTGTAAAACTAGAATATTGTGTTGTGCATTTTGAGTCATATAAGGACACAGTCTTAAAGAAAAAATGCTTGTGGGTGGGGATAGGTCTACTGTTGTTCAATTAGAATAATACAGTAGGAATACAGTATAATTAACAATAATTATTAGGGGCGAAAAGAGAAACATGTACTTCTCTCTCTCCTAATACACCTGTTCTCCAAGCAAAGCTCTCCTCCTACCATTGACTACCAGCTTTAAGTCTCCCTCGATAAATGCATTTCCAATGAGCCAAAGCTACACAGTCGAGCACCATGCATGCCAAGTGTGTTTTTAGAGACTGTCCATGCCCCCCTAAGCAGGCATAACTGTCATATATGACTTATTACACATTTGTCAGTGGATACACGGTGTGCCAGATGCTACAGTTAATGGCACACCTAACCTGCCACCATGAAACGGTACACTTAAGCCCAAGTGGAATTTTCCCACTGCTTTCTTTCTATCATCTCCTCCTTGCCACTGCTGTCCAGTGCTGGGAGAAGCCTGTAGGGGATGGTCAAGACAGGATATTTAATGGGTACCCCCCCTCCCTCCCTCCAACAGTCAGAAGGGCTGACTGAGCCCTGTTTCATTGTCCTCTTGCCTCGGAGGACAGGGGAAAAAACTAGTGAAGCTTATTAGCCGAATGGAGCTGTTTCTCCCCGTAACTTAGTCGATCTCTGCCTCACCGCTTCATTAGACGGTCTCAGGCCTGCTCCTCTTTCTGTGTCCTCACTTCCACACACACACACACACAGACCCACAAACACACACACACACACACACACATGCACACACACACATGCACACACACACACACACACACACACACACACACACACACACACACACACACACACACACACACACACACACACGCACACACACATAGAGGCACACACACAGGGCCACCTCTCCCACCTAATCAAGTAGTGGATTATCTTGTCCTGATAAATTGGAGCTTGTAGCACTTGAAAAGTCCTTCTTGGTGGAGTGCCTCCTCCCCGTGACAGCTAGATGGAGCCCCCAGGGAGCAAGGACAGAACACTGCCTGGTAATGATTTGTGGTAAATCAGACAAATGTTTTTTGGAGAGATCCTCTCTCAAGCAAGGGGTGCAATGAATTTAAAGTTTGCAATGAAACCGAAAACTACAAGTCAAATTTAAACATAAGGGGGAAGAATAGAAATGTATATGTCCTCTATTGAAGAATTTATGGTGAAAATTATTAAATCATCCAGAAAATGTGGTGAAGTTTGAATGTACTCAGTAGTGTTAGTTAATCAACATGGAGGAAAAAAGGGGGTTAAGAGCAACCCAGAGATACTTGAAGACCAATGAGCCGACTGGAAAAATAGCACTTAAAGAGTCTCCCAACGCTTTAAAATGTATTAAATCAATTTAAAAATAGAATTTGTGTTCCTCCAGGTCCTTTCACACATAGCGCACACTACTCTTGTGATTCCGACATTAGAGAGCAGAGGAAAACAGGCTAAATGTTAAAAGTTTACAGATGTTTTGCCAGACTCTTGAAAGATGAATGTACAACACGACAATATGTGGCTTTAAATATTCATATGACTGCACACTACATCATACTAGAGTCTTCACAACACCCTCATTGTGATTCATTTTTTGTTAATGTGAAACTTAGAGCTTTACAAATTCCTAAATAACCCTCCTAAAGCATGATGATATATGAGTGATACAAAAACCATGCTTACATTGAGCTCTCTTCATAATCTACTCTGAAAATGGCCTACTTTGTTCTTGTCATTCATCGCCAAGACTAACATATTTTGTTTTCTCCTCTCTCTCTCTCTCTCGCTCTCTCTCTCTCTCTCTCTCTCTCTCTCTCTCTCTCTCTCTCTGTAGGAAAACCCCTACATGTGTAATAACGAATGTGACGCCACCACAGAGGAACTTGCCCACCCTCCGGAGCTCATGTTCGACATCGAGGGCCGTAACCCCACAACCTTCTGGCAGTCCACATCTTGGAAGAAGTACCCGAAGGCCCTCCTGGTCAACATCACGCTATCTTGGAACAAGACCATTGAGCTGACCGACGACATCGTGCTCACCTTTGAATCAGGCCGGCCCGAGCAGATGGTCCTAGAGAAGTCGCTGGATTATGGACGTACCTGGCAGCCCTACCAATTCTACGCCACTGACTGCCTGGATGCCTTCACCATGGAACCCAAGACGGTGCAGGATCTGACTCAGCATACCCTGCTGGACATCATCTGCACTGAGGACTACTCGCGAGGTTACGTATGGAAGTATGATAAGACAGTGCGCTTTGAGATCAAGGACCGGTTTGCGCTGTTCGCCGGGCCCCGGCTCCACAACATGGCCTCGCTTTATGGACAACTGGACACTACCAAGAACCTGAGGGACTTCTTTACCATTACAGACCTGAGAATCCGCCTGCTCCGGCCCGCTACTGGAGCTACCATGGTAGACGAGACCAACCTGTCCAGATACTTCTATGCCATCTCTGACATCAAAGTCCAGGGCAGGTAAGACCTGAATCCTTCTGTACACATGCCATGTAGCCAACTCAAGGTTGGATTACCAATTGGGCCCCGGACCCCTAGGGACCACAAAAAAAGTCCCAGGTGTGTCAACTGGTTTTGTAATTTTATCAATTATTACTTTTTGCACCAATAAAATTAGGCAAGATCAATAGTATTGATAAATAAGTTTCTCTGGGGTGCCCTATCAGGTTAATCGAGCTACGCGTTGACATATTCCCCACCGTTACACTTTTAGGACTGAGAATGTAAAAAACACTCTATAGGCTGATACCTCAGTGTCTTTCTTGTGGTTGTATTGCAGCGACAGTACAGCTACCCAATAGTGAAGAAAAATGTGTTTACCGTTACCATTCTTTCCAATTAGGCCGTGGATCCATAATGATGTGCAGCGTCCACCAGTTGTCAGCATGTCTTAATTAACCAGGCTGCTTATGGCCTGCTGAAGCGATCTATTTTGGATACCGAATTCACTCAGCTGTCTATTAGCCCGTGGAAGACAGTAAAAGCAGCATTTCAGCTGTTGGGTCACTGCATATTGTAATTAGAGTTTGATTTATCCACAGAGGGTCATATAACATGAAAACAAGACACCATTATACCTTTTACGGAAAGGCAGGCAACAGCTTCTCCCACTTCTTGATGCTAATACAAGAGTCACTGGGGCATATACTTAAGTGGATCTGTTTTACACTGTGTGCTTTTTCAATTTAACAGATGTGAATATGCTTGTAGGGGTAAAAAGGAGGAAGATTTAATTACTCTTGTTTTGCTTTACACACATGAGAAGCTTGCAGTGGCTGAACATCACAACAGTTCATAGAAATGTGTAGGAGTCATACTGCCAGACTGTTGTTGTCATTATCATGCCACACTATGACGTCAATTACATACATTTTGTCTAATGCCTTTAAGCTATTGACTGGATCTCTAATTTGCTGATTTCCTTAATATGCCAAGAAAATGGAGTGCGGCTAAACTACCCTTTGCTCTAACACACTGTAAATGGTCAGGTACCCTAGAGCACAAAGGGGCTCTGATAATGAATGCCTCACTCAGAAATTGAATATCTGACTTTTCTTATGATAGAGAAGGTTATTCAACAAAAAATAACTTGAGGGAATTTACAAACACAAAAGAGTTGGATAAGGCGCCCATTCAGCACCCGCTGAAATGAAGGGGGCTGTCATCAGTGCAGGTTATTTATTCCATCTAACTAATCATGACCGAACTCATACATCCCTGTGGGGCTGTAGATTTGAGCAATGGCCATGCGCCATTGGGCCGTTGTCGTTTACCAGCTCGCTGCTTTTAGAACGACGCCCGCCTGAGAAATGTTCCCCCACTGTTTACCAAAGGTAGCGCACAGTTCAGCCATAATGAGATACACTCAACACAGAGAGGCTTCACTCTCCTTTTCCCCCTCCCATGGCGAATCACTGCTCAGCCCCTTTCTCCATGCGTCCTATACTAGACATAAGCTCCTTAACCCCCAGAATACTGTTCTGCGAGAACTCGGCGGGAGCGATTTTGCAGGGGCAGTGAGGTTGAGTCTGGCATATTTCACTGGGCTGGACTGTGTTGCCATCCAGCCTAGATCAGGAGTGAGAGGGGATGTGGAGACGCGGCACTGTAGTTGCCACAACAATGTGAGAAACAAAGAAAGGAACCTAAGCTCTTCGCCGAAGTAGGGCAACCTAGAAACAATAGAAAGGGACGCAGAGAAGCAGAATTAAGTGGACATTTTTGCATCTGTAACATGTAGCCAGTTGAAGAAAGTTGTTACGTGGAAGCCAGAACTGTCATGCATGACCATTCTATTATCGCTGATTACAAGGAAAGACCCAAACCAAAGGCGCTGAGGAGGAAAAAAAATCGATGCAAAGAATTTCAAATCCAACCAAGCGGGGAGCTGTGAAATGAAAGTGAACAATACAAACTGCCCCATGACTTAAATGAATTTGACACCCTCTATATTTTATTGTATCAGCCTTGCTAAATGGATATATGGAGAGAAGTGTGGCGAGTTCGGAGGGATTTTCTCATTATCTACTGTATGACATTGGTATAATTGCTCTAGTTTCTCCATTTTACTTGCTTTACAGTAGCTGCAGCCTGCAGTTTGGCCAACTCTCTGCCCCTCTTCCCCCCATCCCCCCCCCCCCTCTTCCTCCCTCCCGCCTGTGATCAATAAAATGTAATTAAAGCTTGAAGATTCAAACTAAAGGATCTCTCTTTCTGGCTCTCTGTTTCTCTCTGTTTCGGGCTTTGTCCCCCCTGCTACATGTCTCGCTCTATTTCTCCTGTGCAGAGTAGACTTGTCTCTGAAGGGGCTCTGGGTCCCTGCTTTGAATTATGTAGAAAGACTCAGCACCATTCCATTTCTGTACCAACTCTCAATGGGATAAACACCAACCAAGTACCCGAGAAAAACATCACCCACCGCAACACCCAAAAAATATCCCTAAGAGCAAGAAGTGGAGGTGAGATATTTGGCACTACTTTTCTTTATCATGCCACCCTCATGGTTTTTTAAATTGCCAAAATTTTACCAGGGCATTCATTATTTATATAGGCCAAAGTTTTAAATAACATTCCAGTTTGGCAACCGACGTGCTATTAGTTCCAAACCTGTTTTCTGCATTCAGTGAATAATTATAATGTATGCGTCTTATCATGAACCGCATTTGTTTCTATCCTGTTTTACCGACGGAAAGCCGAAGAAGATAGGGAAAAGAAAAGTTTATTTTCCCCCAATTTACCCCTGCGTCAGTGTGAAGTTTCAGAGAAGGTCCCAGATACTTTGCCTTCAGACTAACCAGGTAATGCACTGGAATTGGCAGATATGTTATTATTAGGGCTGTCAAGCGATTAAAAAAATGTATCTAATTAATTACAGGCTCTGTGATTAATTAATCTAAATTAATCGCATACTTATATGACACTTTTATGCCTGTTTATAAACGTCTGTATAGCCTACAGTTGGTCTCTCTCTCTCTCTCTCTCTCTCTCTCTCTCTCTCTCTCTCTCTCTCTCTCTCTCGTAACTTCTGTCTCCTCCCCTCAGCCAACTTCGCCAAATTTTCTACTTATAACCACAAAAAAACAAGCAGGCTAAATGAAGACTGTCTATCTTCCACAACAGACAGCGCTGCACTGCCGCGTTAAGCTAGCAAACAAAATTGAGACGGAGGATTGAGAGATACTGAGAGTTTTGAACCTACATTGTTAATTAGGCACCCACTAAATCAATAATGCACAGACACTGCGGAGAATAACATAAGATAACTTCCTACCTTCATGCTTACTTTCCCATAAAACGTCCATAGAGCCCTCTTTATGCTTCTTTCTTTACTCTTTAATCCTGTGCGGGCCTTGTCGCAAACTAGGCTACAGGTGCAGCTGCGCTATCGTCTCACCCCTTTTGCACCGGGTCAAAGGGCACTATTATTATTATTAAGTGCGATTAATCTGCGTTAATTTTTTTAATCGCGTTAATTTTTCTGCGATTAATTAACCGAAATTAACGCGTTAATTTGACAGCCCTAGTTATTATATTATGCATCTGGTCAAGAATTCCCGTCAGCCTGGTCCTGTTCCGTGTCCGTGAATTCACACTCTTAAGATAAAGCCCGACATCTCATTTTTGTGGTTTTTAATTCTCCCCGGGTCTGCTTTGGTTCAGCTCACATGCAGTACATTTTTGGCAAGTTACAACTCCTGAAATAATCATTTGGATATTAAACCTCCTACAAGTAACTTCAAAAATGTTTATGAACATGTCTCACTTTTTCTCTGGTGATTTAAAATGATGCTTGGGAATTGACTATTTTTGGACATGAATTATGTCTAACAGCAAACGAGACCAACAGTGAAAACAAGACCATTGCTATATACTGTAGTTATTAATCATTTAGTTTTAATATTCAGACTCTTGTCATTTATCGTATACTAACAACCTAGAGCAACCGTTGAATTCATAGGCAACTATTAACACACTTTCTTTATTTTTTTTATTTTTATTTTTACATTTTCCTTTTAGGGTACACAGGGACAATTTAAACTCCAGGATTCCATTTATCAAAGCTGAAACTGATTATGCACATCAATGGCTGTGTACTGGTCTTCAGTTATAATGTAACTGTATAAAAGACTTTTGGGGCTCCCTGAGGTGAAATCTGATAAATTACCTCAAGTGATGTCAGGTCAATCTTTATCAGTTAAAGCTTATGTCTTTAAAAACTAAATGAAAAAGGAAATATATTGAGTGCAGTTAGACGTGGCCTGCTCCTCATCTCTATTTGAAGCCATCAGCTTGTTGTTAGTGGCTTGATGCTAAAGTGGACAATGCAGACCTCAGGTTTTGACACAAAAAAAATAATGTATGGGGGAAAACAAGGTTTTATATTTGTTGTGCTGCATCAGTTTTCGACCGTCCATCTTTAGTTTGACAGTGTTATGAGAGTGCAGTCATTGGGGTATTGTTGTTCATACTCTTTGGTTTTTGCACACAGTTGTAATGTGTCAATTAGTGAACTTTTGAGGATGTTTTGTTCACCTTTTCACAGAGCCAGGCTAGCTGCATAAAGACATCAGAGCGCTATCGATCTTCTTATCCAACCCTTCCAAAAAGGAAGCAAATAGCAAATGTCCCCCCCACACCCCCCACATTTTTTTTTAGTTTAAGCATTCCCAACACTATTTTATATCATTGGTACAGACAAGCACAACCCAAAAATAGCGAAAAAGTATAATGACGCAAAGCTTTCATCTCGGGCACACAAAAATACAACGGATGTACACGTCTAGACGGTTCATCTCCCCCACAGTCCGCGGGTCAAATTATTGGTGCATTCTAATTGCCGTATAGTTCAGTGCATGTGTGCTTTGGATACAGCTGTTTCAACTACAGATCAGCAATTTGATGAGTGATGGCTCTATTGGATCTCCCCTAAGGGAGGAACAAACAAGAAGTCAATCTCCTTTTTTCTCTCTCTCTCTCGCTCTCTCTCTCTCTCTCTCTCTCCTTCATCCCTCCACAGTGCTTGCCGTGCTCTTAGGCCTGCCTGTAGTCGACAGATAATCTATTTGTGCTAATTTCATGTTTCTTCCTGCCCACTTCCCTCTTGAATAAGTCATTCCACTTGTCTACCCTCCTTATTCTCTCTCTCTCTCTCTCTGTCCCTCTCTCACTCTCTCTCTCTCCCTGCCACCATGAGCATCTATTTGCCTTCCGTTGTGCTCACTCTGCATTTCTGCCTCTCTTTTTTTTCTTCTAATCAGCAGTCTGACCAAGAGAATGCCGTGTTTGTGGGACGGATCGAGCGCTTGTTCCAGACCATCTGTTAACGTCCACGCCACATGTTAGTTTTATAGCTGTAATCAAATGACCCACAGCCTATTGTTTGTCCAGCAAAAATGAGTTAAGTGAGGTATTTCAAATGTCAGCCAGGCTGTTAGTCTAATGTATGCCTCTGTCATATTTATGGTAGAATAATGGGAATGGAAGTGGAGCATCCAGGCTGACTCATCAAAGAGGAGATACAGGAGTGATGTGGGTACCACTCAAAGGCCAGCGCTGTAAAGTGGTTGGCAATCAGTTAATTCTGCCTCCATTTATCAAGCTGTCACTTTGCTTTCCACACTGCCACTGTCTCCATATACTGTCCCAGCTCATTCATAGATGACACTGCCATTTTCAGGCCATTACAACCCTGACCATTGTGCCATAAAGTAATATCACTTTGGGCAGTAAAGCAATGCAACAGATTGTGTATCAACTAACCTGTTAGCACTAGTGGAATAATAACTTAAATTCTTTATTTAGCAATAGCAATACCACAATGAAGAAAACCCCCATTACATTTTAAGTTGATGTATGCATTATCCTTCTCACGCTCCAATAACTGTATTATCTGCAATTGAATTGGAGTGGAGGAACTTGATCTGCCTAAAAGGCACTGCAAAACATTAATAGGTTCAGAATATTAATGTTTCAATGCATAAATAGCATTTACTGCTGTAGCTCCTCAAATGAAGCTAGTTTCAAAATGTTTAGATACATTATGCTGCTCTCCCAACCTACGTATCCAAAGGGTCACAAGATAAATATAGGGGACCAGGATGAAAACAATAACAGGAATAGGAAAGAAGAAGAAAATGTTGTACTAGTCTTTTGGGCAATATTGGATAATTTGACCTTTTTGGGCTTTGAATTGTGCTTTTATTGACTTTGAGTTTGGCACTGGGCAGATCCAATAGTTTTAAACTTCAACAGATACCCGCCTTCAAGTGAGTTTATGTTTGTCAATTGAGCGATTCCAAACCTTCTGTACAAACAAAATACAGTAAGATGGTCTGGTAGGACCAGGCTAACAATTACACACAAATGTAGTCAAAAAAAGATAGGGGGGGTTATACAACAAACGTATAAAAACATTAAAATGATATACTCAATTTAAGAATTGCACTTTAGGCCATTGCTAGAGTAACTACTTTCAACAACTTCAGTTTAACACAAACAGCACTAATAGCCTACTTAAAATCGTCTTTATTATGGTTATTTTTTATTACTTCATGCTCTACTGATAGCAGTTAACTGTGTTGCGGCTGTTTTGTGTCGTTTCAGTTCAAAGCTGTGAGCTGCCTCACTACATTTTACTCTTGGGTTCACCGGGAAAAAAAGCGTATAGGATGGTTTATTAACTGACCACATCTAAGTTTGCAACTGAAACAGTCTTATTCTTTTCTTTTTACAGTTTGTGGTTACCTCAAGAGACTGACTACCATCAGTGTCAAACCTGGCTGCTTTTGATTTTTGACACTTGACCTCACATTATCTCCTTGCATGTACTTATCAGTGACAGAATTCAATTAACCAGTCAATCGCTTCCTCTCTGAGCAAGGGATTCAGAAAACAGATCATCTTTTTTTCTTGGACCAACCACAGCTGCAGAGAAGTACATGCAAAGGTTGGCAAAGAGAAAAAGTTAAATAAATACTAATATGATGTATTTGTTGCATCTGTCCTTGCATAGTTTAAACATGTTTCCACACAAAGCCACCTGCAGTCCTTATCTTGTCCTTGTGCATGGCCTGGTTTGACTTCTCACCTTTTTAAATGCTTGTTTTTGTAGATAATGAAAAACAATATTGTACCATGTTTTCCAGTAGTTTGCTTGTGTTGAGCATTTAACCAATCACAGTCATTTAGTCAAACATGTGCCCATCTAGAGCCAGCTGTAGTGGGTGTGTTTCCATGTGCCGAGGTATTAATATAGAAGCTGGCTACCCTATCCAATTAATTGGATATTCCCATCTGCAAAATCCTCCCCGAGCAATACACATGCGAACCGTGAAGGTAAAAAGGGAAAGAATATGGTAGAAGGCGGATTTGAGAAATGCGATAGGCGGAGGCAGAATATGATGTGCGAGGCGTTGGCAGCAGCAGAGCGCGGTGCATAGTGCATCATATCTAGAGGCCACAGCTGCCTGTGCACAGTCATCTGCATATTGCTGCTGGCAAAATCAGACCGTCGTCACCACATCCTTTATGGCAACAAAAGAAAAATGGGGTATATTCCTGGATGGTAGGACAAAAATAGTCTGCGCTCTGATGTCTTTTTTCTGTCAATCAAGCCATGGTTCATTTGCTTAATAAGCTCTCATTACCATGTTTAGCCAAGCCAGCAGTGTGGCTCTGTGACCCGGTCCACCATTTTGGATCACTTTTATCCAGTGACATGTCAGCAGGTCAACATTTCGATTAGTCCACTCTTGTAGTTTATGGACCAATACAAGCATTACTGATAACATTCCCTTCACAAGCAACTTTCCTTTTTTTTGTATGCCAATAGCTATACATAATCATGCTCACAAGCTGACCTAACATCAGCATGTTAGCGTTGTGATGGTAAACATGTTAGCCAGATGACATTAGAACATTGTCAGCTTCAAACACTTCATTTACTGCATTCTGGTGAACTTGTATGCACCAATTTGATCCTTTTCTTTATTAATTCCTGGTGGAAATGTGTTAATTTGTGCGAAATAAAAGACCACATTCAGGTTACTGGTGACACCGATCTAATGGAATATATACTATAAGGCTCTCAGGCATTCTGTATTGATTTCAGGTATGTAAACTCCTGTATTGTTCAAAACTTTCTGCACATTCAAAACATATCACAAGTTTTGGGGTGTTTTTTCTTTTAGGAATCAGCTCTGCAAGGTTAAGATGGTATGGTCCACTTACTTTCTAAACTTGTGCTATTGCTGTTCAGCCCTTAAGGTGCCAACACACTGCACACCGCGAATCGCAGGTTCCGCGCCGCGTGATCATTTTGGCTCATTTGTGTCTGCCGCCCGATGACTCATTGAATGTGCACGCCCAGTTTCTTCCCGCAATTTACATCTCTCTCATCATCGTCGTCATCCTCACTGATTTGTTTTTGTCGGGAGCGTCTCTGAAGTATTCTGCCTTCATCATCTCTGCCATCGGCCCTTGTATTGGTCTCACTGCACCTCTCACACATTTCTCCCCGCCACCTGCCACCCAAGCTTCGTAAACACACCCACACATGCGCCCACACACACATACACACACAACCCGCCCACACACACACACACACGCACATACAGTCATATGAAAAAGTTTGGGCACCCCTCTCAGCCGGCATTATAATTGACTCTGCTTTCACAAAAAAAAATATAAAAGTGGTATGTCTTTAATTTACCAGGAACAGCTAATTACTGGGATGTTTTCCAAACAAAGATTTTTTGAAAAGCAGTATTTGGTTGTATGAAATAAAATAAAATGTGAAAAACTGGCTGTGCAAAAATATAGGAACCCTTGTGGTTTTGTTGATTTTAATGCCTGTAACAGCATGTAAAACTGATGACTTTAAACACAAAGTTGGTTGGATTATGTTGTTAAGCCTTGAACCTCATAGAAATGTCTGTTTAATCATGAGAAAATATATTTTAGGTGCCTAAATGCAAGTTGCACTTCTCTTTGACTCTCTGCTGAAGTGAGACAGAATGGGATCATCAAAACAGCTCCCAAAAGATCTGAAAAACAAAGATTGTTCATTGTCATGGTTTAGGGGAAGGCTACAAGAAGCTTTCCCAAAGGTTTCAATTGTCAATTTCGACTGTAGGGAACGTTGTCAGGAAATGGAAGGACACAGGCATAGTGGCAGTTAAACCCAGGCATGGCAGACCAAGAAAAAAACAGGAGCGGCATAGGCTGAGGATTGTGAGAATGGTTGCACACAACCCACAGATCACCTCCAAAGACCTGCAAGAACATATGGCTGCAGATTGTGTATCTGTACATCGTTCAACAATTCAGCGCAATTTGCACCAAAACATCTGCTTTTTATAAAGACCAAATAACTTAATTTTTGTCTCATCAGTCCAAAGCATTTTCTTCCAATATGAAGCTGGCTTGTCTAAATGAGCTACATGCAACTGTATCTGTGGCGTGGGCGCAGAAAGGGCTTCCTTCTCATCACCCGGCCATACAGATGTTTTGGTGCAAATTGCACTGAATAGTAGAACCATGTACAGATACACAATCTGCAGCCAGATGTTCTTGCAGGTCTTTGGAGGTGATCTGTGGGTTGTGTGCAACCATTCTCACAATCCGCCGCATATGCCGCTCTTGTACTTTTCTTGGTCTGCTAGACCTGGGTTTAACTGCAACTGTGCCTGTGTCCTTCCATTCCCTGACAACGTTCCTTACAGTAGAAATTGACAATTGAAACCTTTGGGAAAGCTTCTTGTAGCCTTCCCCTGAACCATGACAATGAACAATCTTTGTTTTTAAGATCTTTTGGGAGCTGTTTTGATGATCGCATTCTGTCTCACTTCTGCAGAGAGTTAAAGAGAAGTGGAACTTGCATTTAGGCACCTAAATACCTTTTATCATGATTAAACAGACCTTTATATGAGGTTCAAGGCTTAACAACATAATCAAACCAATTTTGTGTTTAAAGTCATCAGTTTTACATGCTGTTACAGGCATTAAAATCAGCAAGACCACAAGGGTTCCCATATTTTTGCACAGCCAGTTTTTCACATTTTATTTAATTTCATAAAACTAAATACTGCTTTTCAAAAAATCTTTGTTTGGAAAACATCCCAGTACTTAGCTGTTCCTGGTAAATGAAAGACATACCACTTTTATCTTTTTTGTGTGAAAGCAGAGTCAATTATAATGCCGGCTGAGAGGGGTTCCCAAACTTTTTCATGTGACTGTATGTATCCATGGCCGTGCATATACACACTCACGCCGGCATATCAACATGTAGAGAAAACCCAAACAGATTTTCCCTTTTTCCAGATTTGTTTTCACCTCTGATATTGTTGGAAATGTTTGGAAGTGTCAGTTGTCGTATTTAGTTTGCATTGTCTCTGCATATTCACTCATCTGCAGTACATCTTCCCTGGCTTTCTCTCCTTCTCTCTTCTATAATGTGAGTCTATTCCTTGCCCCTTTTACTAAAAGGTGTCTCATTAAACTGCTGTCATACATTTTATCGATGTATTGGAACTTTCTCCCTCTTTCTCTCTCTCTCTCTCTCTTCCTTCTTTTTTCCCTTCATCCCTCCTTTCCCGACAGCACCGCCAGCCAGGTTTCACGTGTCTTGTAGCTCAGCAGACTCACCCGAGTGACGTCGGGAGGAGCTCAACGCTGATTGGCTATCGCGGCGTGGCCGGCGGCGAAAAGTTCAATATTTTCAACCGCTCGCATGTAAACTCGCTGCGCGGCGATGTGCAGTGTGTTGGCACCTTTAGTGTGTAATGTCATGTGACATAATGAACTCTCAATCCGTTCCTGTACGTTGCACAAATGTATTTTCTTAAATTAAAGAGGCCATTAGCAAGCGCACTTTCTTGTTGAACTGCATTTATATAGCGCTTTTATCCCAAGCTTTTTACAATTAGCCCGTCATTCACTTATTCACAGGCCCACTCACACACTGACAGCCCACTCTAGCTCCTGAGCCACTGAAATATACACATTCAAAATGAGGGCATAAACAGCACATATATTGAAGCTTATCTTAAGAGAAATAGATCAATTAATTCATTTTCTTAACCAAGATAATACCATGGCAAATAGTATAACTGAAGTGCCTGATTGTATTGCTAGGTGCTAAGTAATTTCTGAAACAGTGTAATTTACCTCTGATTATCATATATTCCATGTAACAGCAAACAAGAACATCAGTGCAAAGAATGCTATTTTTATATAGTTTTTCTTAATGCGTTTGTCATGGGATACGCTCACCCAGGAACAACAGCTCATTATTAAGAGACACACACATTGCTTTGAAGATATTAAAAAATAGCGCCATTTGTCAAACATACGTTGTGAACGTGCATTATGTAACTTTCAGGTATGTGCAAGCTCGGATTCATATAGATGTCTCGGCTGAAAACTATTATATGAGGAGCATTCAAACCAAGTACTATGTGGTAAGACAAGTTAAGAAAAAAAATACGTGGATCCAAGGCCCGCTATTCAGAAAATGAAGTGTTCTTTGTGACAATGAAAACACGTTATGCAATTTTCTGAGTATAGCTGCGGTTACGAAAAGAAAAAGAGACATGACTTCACTTGTTTGAATTTCCAGGGTGTTTTGTCTCAACCAACAAAAACTTTATTCTCAGAGTTAAAGGGCATCTGTCTGAGTAGCACTTTTTATTTATCCTTTGCATCTTTAGAAGGTGAATGTAAGTCTCTTTTAAGTCCTGGGCTATTTCCATGTATACATCATCTTTTTTCCAAACACAGACTATCTTCTTGATGTCCTTTTGAGACCAATGTTTCTCCCAACGCTGCCCATCACTCTCACATACAAATGGCAGGATGAAAGGAAGGATGGATTTTGGCTGCTTAGTCTCTGTTTGCTGATCTGTCCCTTTGCAAAGACAATCATGTGAGATGTCCTTGAGTTCTAAAAAAAACATGTTGACTTTGCGCGTGCTTTGCTTATTTGTACATGGATAGCGTGAAAACCAGCAGCAGGGATGTTTACCATATCAAATGGGGAGATTGCTTAATAGTGGTATAAAATCCAACAGGGTTGGTCCAATTTCACATAAAAGAAATTATTTCATGTTTCAGGTTGCTTTCTCATACTAAAAGCTAAAAACTGATGTCTGTATTTCCTATTGACAGCAAATATTAAAACCATGGCAATAGTGTAAACGACACAGGAGAGCACAGTTGTGAGATAAAATCAAATATACTGAAAGCTTTATGTACAAATAAAATCAAAGGATAAGCCGCCATGTCACAGCCATTAAGCTGCACAAGCCAAGCCCTTACTATTTATCACAGACTGGTGGAATCGACTGAGGCCAGAGATATGAGGAGCAGGGCTACAAGTGACTTTAAGATGTTATCAGTGGAGCAGAGGACGACATTCATTTCTCAGTCCAGAAGCTAAAGTTTACACTTCCACTTGATCCACTGGTTTCCTTATTGAGGGCTAAATGACAATGCAGATTTTATATTGGATTACACTCCTCTCCCAATAGGTTCACCATTTTAAGTTTGCCAGCATTGACTTACAATTGGATCTATGTCTTGGGCTGGAAGACTGCACTGCTGATGAGCCCCGCATGACCAGACAAACCATGCCTCACTGGTTTACTGTATATGTATGGATCATGTGGATGTATTGTATACAGTATTACTATTTCCACAACCAAGGCTAGTTGTATGTTTGTACGCGAGCTCTTGTGCCACGCGCACGTGTGTGTGTGTGTGTGTGTCTGCTTCCGAATCCTCCAGGCAATATCTATCCCATATTCTATTCCATAAATCCAAATCTAGTTCAGCAAGAATTCAATCTAATACCTAGTGTACACACACATGCACACACCTACACACAAATACACACACACACAGACTGTTGGCAGCATCTTTGATCCTTTTATGATTCATACATTCAAATACATTAAAAAAAAAGAATTACAAAGTGTTTACCATGGAGTTACATTAAACGCTTGACAATCTCAGTGTGTACAATGATCCATTTTACAATATGATTTCTCACAAAGCCTTTTTTTTTTTTAAAGTAAGCATAGCCAGATTTTCCTCTTTTGTGCCCAAAAGGGGGTATTGGGCACAGAAACCAGCCAAAGCATTTCACTCTCATCCTCACTGCCGACGGAGCACATTCAACATTCATGGTGTGACCCATTTTATTAATGGAGAGGCCTTTTTCATCGTGTCTTCCTCCCCGTCTTCGTGGGCTCCAGCCGCCCTCATAATGGGCCCTCCTGTCAGGGTTTCATGACTAATCTCCTCATTGACCTCTCCTTCGCTCGCAGCCCCCACCACCTCACCCATGATTCAGTCACTGGGAGAGATTCTGGGGGGAGATGCTGGCAACACTTGCATAGTCAATGCCTTCTGGAAAAAACATAAAACACTCCGATCACATTCAGATATACCTGGTTCTATATTTTACTGTACATTCATATAATTTATTATATGTAAGCTTCTAAATACGTGGAATGTTTTAATTTGAAAAGCACAATAAGGATGATTTTAAAAAAACAATCCTATTCTAACTATTATGAATATAATAGTATTTAGATTTCATTGTGATATGAATTTATGTTATGATGAATACAGATATGACTGGGAGCCTCTACAGAAACCCTTTGTACTTAAATGTAGGCGTCCTTCGGTTTCAGCTGATGATATTAATCTCAAATTGGACAATTCCACAACTGCTTATGTCCATTGCTAACACACAATAAAAAATGTCCTCTCGTTGTTAGGAGAGGGACAGTGAGGTCGCTGAGCTTAGGGTGGTAGATAGGTTTGTAGCACATCTGTCTTTTCAACATTCATACTGTATGTTCCCCATCCAAGACTTGCGATTCACTGTCATTCATCTTTTCCCTAACAGTAAAGCCAGCCACTATAATTCCCATTTTAGATTGACAATGGCTAACATGACTACTTGTCAGGGGTGTAGTGATAAATACCACAGAAAATGTTGTTATTCAGCACATCATGAGACATACCAAAAAAAAAAAATTGTCAGCCACCAACTCTTCAGTCAGACATCCCAGCCAGCTAACCATATCGGCACGGGTAACATGAGAGGAGAGAGTCATCAGTGAAGTAAACACCATATGGCAGTATTTCCCCCTCACAAGTTGATGCACATACAGTGATTCTAACAGACGGAGAAGTGTTGACAGCGTCATCGTACTTCTTCTGGTGTCTAATACACCTCTTGTGCAGCAGACAAATATACAAACAACACACACACACACACACACACACACACACACACACACACACACACACACACACACACACAGTGACTGCGCTGGTGTGGTAAACTCCCCAAGCGAGATATTTGATTCTGATCCGAAGTCGACAGGGAGTGATGAATAAAAAAGGGCTTGATAATGGGATCGTTGAGTCATGAAAAACGATTCTGAGCCAGATATCTTATAACGAGGACAAGGAACGCAGGCGCTCATTATGTATGGCCATCCAACGGTGCTTTAGCCTTCAAGCAGAACAGGAGCACACAATAGAGCTGCAGCCGACAAAAGAGGAGAAGGATAACAATCCAACAAAGAAAAAGTGCCACGGGATTGTACTTTCCAGACCTTTGCTCCTTTAGCCTGGTAATGTATAGTAACTTACTGGAGCACGATGACTGAGGGCTGATGTTGGCTGGTGACTGAGATGGTGGGTGATTGGAGGGTCTGGTGGTTTGAAAAAAATAAACGATTATTAAATCATTTTTGGAAGGCTGACAGACGGACATTGTATTCAATACTTTCTGTATTCTTTCTCTCTTTTTTTTGTAGTTGTAGTTGTAGGGCATTATATTTCCAGATAAATGTCTATTGGTAGCACTTCACAAAGAGATCATTGTTTAAAATACAATTACATGTAAAAAAATAAAAAGCCTTCCTCAAATTAAGAAGAAGCTTTACTGGTCATTTGGCCTGTTTTGTGGTGCTGAACGGACAGCTCCTGTAATTTTTTTTAAAAATCTCAATGCAATCGGTACTGAAGCTGAATGATGAATTGAATTGATGAAGAGGAGGCACTGTTACTTTGTACTTTGTCCCTCTATCTTTCTCTCTGCCCAATGAAACAACTCAATGTGGTAGAGTGTACACCTTCAATAAACATTTAAACAGAAAAAACCTGCTAATGCCATTTTTAGCAGCACTGCTCAAAAGTTTGGTACATACTGGATATGTTATTTATACTCATTAGGCTTTGAAAGCAAGAGTGTGCTTCTCAAGGGCTTTATCCTCCACTTAAAAATAAATCCTATAATAAAAACAGCAATTGTATAATGTAAATGCATTGTTAGTTAGTTTGTTGGCTTGTGTTGTGGCCTGTGGTGCTGAACGGACAGCTCCTTAGTGTGTGGGCCTTTCATTTTGCTGCAATATGCTCTGTTTCTGCCCTCTAGATACTTTGCTTTGTAAGGTTGCTGGTACTGAAATGATGATACCAATAGTTTTTTTTATAATCTTACTTTTTCTTTCTCTCTCTATTTAATATATAACAAGTCTTTCCTCCGACTGTCTTATTCTGCGGTTGCTTGGTAAATGATCTGTGCCGCACACTATTTGCACCTGCTTTTCCCCCGATGGTAAATCACAGATACATTTCCCCGGCTGCAATGGTCAATCTGCAACAAATAAATCAGTTTCAGAGACCGTTTGTATAAATTACCATATTCTTCTCCCTAATTTTGGGGGTATACATACTGTATGAATGCCCTCTGTTATACATACATTTCTGCCTTAGAAGCAGCCACAATTCAAAGACCTGAAATGGACTCATAATGTGCACTAATACGAAACCTATTGCCAAAATGTAAATGAATACACATACAAACCCTAGTTTTCCCTCTCTCTAAACCTCCATCTCTCTCTTTTTTCTCCCATACACCCCCTCATTCCCTCCTTCAAGCGCCTTTACATCTCGCTTACATTCTCCTTTCGCATTTCATCACCAGGATTCCATGCAGCCTCCCATTTAATTAAGTGGAAACATTGCCCCCTCTGGTCTATCAGGCGCTCTTCTTTCCGGAGAACACCACATTACCACATGAGCTATACTAATGATGACCCTCGTCTGGTGTTTGAAAGGGAAAAAAGAGACGCTAAGACTTAGCCCGTCTGCTAGCTGGGAAACTGCCAACATTTTCTGTAATTACACCTGCTCTTTGGTTCCCACCCTGGTTTCAGATTCTGGCCTTTGTAGGGCGTAGCCATGGGAGATGTTTGTTCCCAGACATGGGGATTATGTAACAAGGAAACGGGCTGCCAGGGTTTAATGGGTGGGGACATTAGCAACAAGATTTCAGACGGCCATTAAGAAGCAGTGGCTTTATAATTTCCCTATTATTTCCTGCTCTTCCTGGAGATTGCCTGCCATACAAATAGTTACAAAAGTACTGAAACCACTACTACTAACATAACACACACTCTTCCTTGTGTTGTAAAATTGTTAAATACATAGATTGTATGTGCACATTTATGTGTTGATTAACTGATTCAAAAAAGTAATTATATTGGCCTTAACTGACCCCACACAAAGTGACGCAAGTTACACTTATTATTTTTGAAAACATTGTAACACATGTCTTTATGAGTTTTAATCACTTTTGATTTATGAACTTGAATATAACTTTTTTATTTGTGGTGTTGTTGTTGTTTTTTATATATTGTTTATACTGATATGGACCTGTGTGTCTGAAATTAACTTAAATTGATTTATGATACTAATTAAAAAATGGATACCTAATTTTAAATGTTAGGTTACAATTTAGTAGGACGTAGCTGTAGATGAGGCAAATGTGCTATTCGCGCTCTCTCTTTCTTTTCTAAAACACTCACACACACAAACCCCTACACCCCCCCCTCCCACACACACACACACACACACACACACACACACACACACACACACACATAAACCCAAACCGATCAATGTCACAGGATTTTCGGGGAGCTACTTCCTGTAAGGTCTCCAATCAGTGACGTCACTTATGAAATGACAAAATCACTTAATATCACTCCGCCACCTGGCCACGCCTTGAATCTGCACCAACCTCCCACAGTGATGGAGCTCTCTCACTACTCCACACTGCTTCTTTTTTTTAATTTTTTGTGTGTCTTCAGCCAATAGTCTTTAGCTGAGAGCAGTATCAGTGAGGCCCAGCATGTCGATTGTATTGAGCTGGTCTGGCATGTCACAGGCGGTAAAGACCTCTTGATTGACTCCTGCTTGGATAGCATGTCCAACTCCATACATTAGTAATGCTGAGGACTGGATAGATGGATGGCCCGGACGGATCGAGGGCGACACATTGCCTTCAATGGAGGGAACCTTAGATCAGTGCTTCTCAAATGGTGGGGCGCGCCCCCCTAGGGGGGGCGCCGTGAGTTGTCAGAAGTGCTAGCAAGTGCGATGTGTGCTTGTGTATGGTCATATCCGCGCGAAAGGCCGCGATTTGCAGTAAATAAATGTCAAGATGTGTCTCCAAGTGTCTCTGTAGGCAATTTAAAAAGAAATCAAGCAAGTAGACTAATAATAACATTAATGAATTATTGGTTATCGCATCACAGAAGGCCTATTGGCCTATAATAATAAAAAAACACCACCTTAACTATGTTTACAGTTTAACATTTTTTGAATGAAATGCAAAACTCATTGAATCATTTGCTCTTGTTTCTCTGTCCTGAGATTCACACAGACTGAGCAGTCTTGTTTAAATGTTACAAATTGAGCTAATAAACTTAACTTTGAATTTTTTTGCTGCAGAAGTTATCTCAGCTAATTTTTGTTATCTAATTTGATAATAAGGTGATTGTATACAGAATGCGCGTGCCAGAAACTCATACAGTGGTTTTGTACAGATAAATAAATAAATATTTGCAGGTTCTCAATAGTATTTCAATTTAGGGGGGGCGCGAAAAAATTTCTGTCCCCATGACAGAAAATAATTGAGAACCACTGCCTTAGATGAACTGAACTCAAAATGGAATTGTACTGTTGTGTTGGCATTGTTTGACTGGTTATACAGTAGAAGGGTAAGAGAGATTAATTATTTTCATGCATTTTGGATTTGCAAGATGTTGTTATTTTTTTATTTTTTTTTTATTTCATAATGAATTATTTTGAGAGGAACATTCAACACAAAGGAGAACTCTTCAGGTCACCCAAACAACCATTAAAATAATTGAGAGAGCTGCAATTGTTTAAGCTAGCTTCCAAAGTTCAGCAGCTGGGTCACTAACTGTGTGTGCCACAGCAAGGCTTAATTGGCTATTTAAACATATCACTTCTCCAATATATTACTGTTGTAAATATGAGCAAAGCTAGGCAGTGCAACTCTTCAGCAGATACTTAACTCCCTCTGCATGGAGGCATTTCATTGGCTCCTCCAGCATCTCTCTCTCTCTCTCTCTCTCTCTCTCTCTCTCTCTCTCTCTCTCTCTCTCTCTCTCTCTCTCTCTCTCTCTCTGCTCGCCAACATAATGAATAAATAATACTACTGGTACTGAACGTGACAGGACTGACCATGCACCTGTTCATGAAAAAAACAAAAAAAAAAACACACACATTCTGCATATGCACAGCCCGGCTGCTCTGAGTGATCTTTTGTGTTTTTTATTTGGCTTCAAATAAATGTTTCTATTGTTAGTTCAGCAATTACAAACAGCAACGCCGGACCACAAAACCCAATCAACAATTGCGGGAGAATTCTAAACACTCTTTCTGTCAGCCAGTGTATATTCACCGGAGTAAAAGAGCTTTGTTTGGGCATACTGACTGATCAAACTGCAATTGTGTGTTCATGCAGAATGCAAAGGACATTTTCTGTCTTGCCAATATTCACTCACATTTGACGGTTGTATTCATTCGGACCCCAAACAGCCGATTCATTATCTGTACGCTAGCTGTAGCTAAAAACAGGTTGTGCCAACTCTATCGTTCCTGTGTGTTTGTGTTCAGACATAGCCTCTGATTGAACCCAGGAATCACCAGAAACTGTTTTTTTTTCTCACCCGTTTCCCTTTTTTCTGCAGTTCTGCAACCATTTGCAAAAGGTCTATAATAGTAGCTCTGTTTTCATTTTCGAATCCCAACAAGTTGTACCAAGAATGTCCATTTAAGAGGGGAATAATGCAGAGAATCTGCTGAAATTATTTTTTTTCCCCCACAGCCTCCACGTCTCTGTAACTGCCCACTTTCTAGTGAGGAGGGATAGCAGAAGGATGTAATTAGGGGGATGTCTGGGGCTGAAGTCCATCTCAGGAGAGCTGCTGCTAAGTTCTCACTCCTTCCACTTCCCACAATGCATTGCAGGCAGGAGGGGAAAGAGGTACATGAGACAATTAGCAGGTAACACGTTAGCAGGAAGACTGAGCTGACTTAAGACAACGCGTGATGGAGGAAAAGTGTAGTGGATTTGCTATTGCTACAGACGGGTGGGGGGTGTTTGAGGAGATCATGTGGGACAGATATATTGTACAGTAAATTTCATTCTGTGTGTGGGTTGCACAATAACCCTCACACACACACACACACACACACACACACACACACACACACACACACACAAACACACACACACACACACACACACACACTTCAAGGCCTTTTTAACAGCCACTCCTGTGTTCCTATTTCATTTTAATCACACATAATTAAGCCAGAGTGTTCTCAGAAAGCGCCCGCCTCCCGCCACTTCCCTGAACCCCACTGCTCGCCCCTCGCAACCCCTGGTGTGTTGTCACTAATTTACAGCAGATACTAAATGCAGACACGGGCTGAAAAAAAGCTGATTAATAACCGAGTGTTTCACCCAATTGGCTCGCCTATGAAAACACCTGGGCGTTAGATTGAAATTTAATTGCTTCACTTAGTTAACCCACTTAAGGGCCATGTTGAGTAGAGTCGGCTCAATTTGCTGGGATCAGCAGCTTTGTACGGGGGGATGTTGTAGGCTTGGATTATGGGTAATTGCTATTAATTACTGGCAGATACTTTTGCCTTTGAAACCACAATGAGCAAAATGGAGTAATGTTATCTTAACTTGTCTGAATGGAATTGAATTGAATTGAAAATGTTTTTATTTCGAACAAGTAAACAATAAAAGACAAAAAAGCAATAATAAACAATAAAATAAATTAAACAAGTGGACAGTTACAATAAAGTAACATTTACACACAATGAAAGCCACAAATGAAAATAAACTGTCTCACACTTGCTTTACCTGTTCGAAAAGGGGTGAGAAGAAGAAAACTTATTTAATCTCACCCCTTCTCCCTGATTTATATATCTATAATGACTATTGGCTTCCTTATTAGTGATATAATAATATTTCAAAAATAATAATACATATTAATATATATTAATTTTCAATATGATACAATTTGTTACCAATTGCATATTTATCTAATAATATCGTCGTATTTATCTAATAATATTGTCAAGTAATCTTATAATAATAATAATATCTGATTAAACATTCAATATTATATAAATACCGTCAAATATATACAAATATACATACATGTAAACATATACACTATGTTAATCTTCATCCCTGTACCTTGTGAAAATCAATTCTTTGTATTTTATTTGTATTTTATTTTAAACTGGTTAATGTTTGGACATTCCTTGATCTCCCCACTCAAACTGTTCCATAGTCTCACCCCACATATTGAAATGCAAAACGTTTTCCTGGTCGTACGGACGCTGTTCACTTTGAAATTAAATTTTCCCCTTAAATTATAGCCCCCCTCACGATCACTGAATAATTTTTGTATGTTTAAGGGTAATATGTTGATTTTAGCCTTAAACATTATCTGTGCAGTTTTAAATTCCACCAGATCTGTGAATTTTAATAATTTTGACCGTATGAATAATGGGTTAGTATGATCCAGATATCTCACATTGTGAATAATGCGGATTGCTTTTTTTTTGGAGAATCATGCAGATAATGGCTGAAGTGATAGAAGGGAAAGGGGTTCCTTTCTTTCCTAGACACAGGGCATTGGGTTGCTTTGTTTTTGTTTGTTGAAGCTGGCATCATCGGTGGGGAAGGCGCAATATGTTGTCTGCACCCGTGGTGTCAATCAGAATCCCATTACTGCAGAGGTCATAGACACACAGCCCCAGGTAAGCTAAGTCTCAACGGGCGGCTGAGCTCGCATTTCCACCAGGATAAAGCAAAATAATAAATTTGCGCCCGACAATATCTCATGTCCCCCACATTTCAAGGGGAACTTTAAACTCTTGTCAGATAAAAGAATGTGTTTGCTGCTTCCTCGCAGACAAAATGGAACCAAAACTTCAGTCGAGTTTTTTTTTTTTTTTTTTTTTTTTTTTTTTTTCTGCCAGTGTAGCAATTTAAGCTCATATCCTCATGGGTAATTTTATGAATACATATCAGGACCTTTAGCTCACTGGCAGTGTCTGGCACACTCAACAATGCCTGAAGCAATATCCCTTTGACAGAACCACACAGAAACAAAGATGCCTAAGCTCCATGCATATTTATTAATATAGGAGATAGTGGAGCTGAGTTAAAAATGACACGCTAGCAGGTGCATAAAGCAGAGCAGATACAAAGAAAGTGATATTAAGACAGGGGGGGGAGTAAGGAGGAGACAAGAAGCCACAGAGCTATTACAAAGCAAAGCCCGCCCGATAGGAATTGAAAACACAACATTGGGAACCCTGGAGGAAATGTGCTTTTAAAAATGCTCTTAAATGTACGTTTACATAGCTGTAGCTGTTGGTTTGCAGGATGCAGCGGTGGAGGAGTCTGCCTCTATATATCCATATTAACTGCTGATTGGCACAACAGCAAACAGCCCCGCCGGGTATGAGACCCTCGCGGCCTCACTGGCGGCCTCCGTCGTTATGCCGACGGCGCTATACTTTCTGGATCCTGATTAAAATGTTGGGCGAGGTTAAAAGAAGCTGGAAGGTTAAACCGTGAAGGAGCCCCGCGTGAAGTCGTTTCACACCACATCCCTCCCCTCCTCACTATCCTTATACACACACACACAAACACTTACACACACACACACTTACACACACACACACGCACGCACACACACACACCCACACACACACACACATACACATACACATACACACTTTAACAAGAGAGAGGTACAATAAAGTACATTGAAGAGGACTGTGAAGGACTCGATCCTGATCCTTGCTCGTTTTAGCACTAATGGACTCTCAACCAACTGCACTGTGTCTCAGTGTTGCCTCGATGTTATGACAGTCGCTTCAGATTTATCCAGTGTTTCAAAGTCACAGAAATTGAGTTCTTTAAAGAGTGGCTGTGTATCGTAACAGGATTCTCCTACAATGTGTTGGACCTCAGGGCCTTGATTAAGCAATAAAAGGATGTCAGCAAAATGCCATCACATGGGGGGAAATAAATAAGTCAGTCTGCATAATTGTTTTCTCCTTTACTTACCTAAATGTTATGCTGTCAAGGAAAGGTGTTTGAAGTGAAGTGGATGCCGTTTAATCAAATCCCTAATCGGATCCATTAGGGCCAGCTTTCAACAATTGTGACCAAGGTTGGAAAATAAAACTCAGAAGATTATTTTATATGTGAGCTGCTTCTTGTTGGCTTAGAAGGCAGAAAACAATGCAGTCCTTAGTAGCATCATTTCCATTCCCTCCTGTAGCTTAAACCTGAAATCGAGATGAGCAACACAATATGAAATGCCGATAAAGAAATGTATCCGTACACCTTAAATTTCATGAGTTTACTTACTTACTTCAAATTCTGCATTTGTAGATTAAAAATGATTTTTTTTGCTTTGTATAATTTCAAATGAGCCAAAACAGACAAAAGTTGTACATGTTAGATTTTGAACGCAACCCCAGTCAGCACAGAGCTCTTACAGCTGGAAATTGGGGCAACTAGCAGATAGAGGGAGAATTGGGGTCAAGGACCGGTGAGTGATTTAAGACTCTGCTTCTCCTCCAAATCGTTATATTTATTCCAGGATCAAGTTAAGCTGTGATGAAACAGAATGGGCAGGGTGAAAGAGGCCATCTGTCACCCGAGTGTCTCAATAAGATGCTGGTGGGGCCATTCTGTCCATTCTCCCTCCTCGACACCGTTCCCTCCATCTCTTTCTCTCTCTCTCTTTCGCTCTATCTCTCTCTTGCTCTCTCTCTCTCTCTGTTATAGGAGTAAAAAGAAAGATGCCTTTCAACTGTGGGCGAATAAACGGCTGAATAAAAGGGCATTTTCAAAAGGCTCGAATAGTGCCTTTTTGTCAGAAATTTCTCCTGAAAGAAACTATCAAAGCAAGAGATCTGCTATGAGTCATGCCTGTTGGAAGTCACATTTTTGCAGTCCATGTTTAAAGATGTGGCCAGTGTTGGCATTAGCACTGGATTGTGACTCATGGTCCACTTTGTAAACAATAAGCTTGTCTCTGAGAATCAAGGCCATGATATTGGAGCGTGTTGAATCTATCACATTACTGCATTAGAAGAGTGATTTGTCTAAACTCTCTTAGAGAAGGAAACCAGCACAACAGGACAGATGCAGAAGGTGGAAATTGTATAGGGAACACTTTATGAAAAGCAACGGAAATTTGATGTAACAAATTAAGTCACAATTACAAAGGCAGACACAAACTGTACATACAGGATCTAGAAAACATTCAATTCCTCTGTGGGTTGAGAAAATTCAGAAATGTTTGAAAGACATTTTCTACAGTAATTTGGCAATTATCTTACTACATTTTCATCTCTTCGAAAACCAAAAATCTATATGTTAGTTAAAGAACTAAGGTCCAAAATGTACTTTTTTTTTTATAAAACCTATTTTTTTTTCTTATACAGCAATCTTTATCTGCCAGCATCTCGACATGGTAGGTTTTCTTATTTTTTTAATATGCTTAACCAAAAATCTCAACTTCCAAAGAACTAGCATCAACTATGAGTTGCACATAGTATTTCTTTAATTCATAAAATCAAAAAAGCCAGTATCCAAAATTTGGTCTGGACAAACTTTGGACCCTGATATGTTGTAAAAATGGGTTTATCTTAATATGCATTTTCACAAAGCTATATCACGGCCTCCCCCGATAAACATTTTACCTGCACAGAGTCAAGTTGTTCTCTTTGGCAAAGTTATTCAAGAGGGCGGCCCAGCAACTCAAGGTTTCTATGCTGCGTGAGGATCATAAATTCATTTCACAGGTATGGATATCTCAACCTCAATGCTCATCTAGCCCTGGCAGAAAATGAATTTGCTGGCTTGATTGTGAAATGAAGGTACTGGTGAGCAGAGCCGCACGTGAGGATTTACTGTCCTCTCTCTCTCTCTCTCTCTCTCTCTCTCTCTCTCTCTCTCTCTCTCTCTCTCTCTCTCTCTCTTTCTCTCTCTCTCTCACACACACACACACACAATCTCTTTCTCTCTCTCTCCAAATTGAAAATATGCTTCCGAGATCTCATCTCATATTAATTTGTCACGGCGAATGTTAGCCATGGTGTTGCTCCAACGCTGCCCCCTCTGGCAGACTAGCCATATATCGCCTTCCATTCTGCCATTCTACCAGCGCTAGTTCCACAATTTAACTTGGCTTGTTTTCCTCAGCAGCCCTTTGCCCCCCTCGCCCCCATCCACTGTCACCTCACTACAATTATGCATTCTCCACGGAACAATTAAAACTGAGCTACCTTCTCCAAGTGAGGGTGAGGAAAAAAGGGAGAAAATAGCAATGCCATTTGTGTTCGCCTGCCTCCTTTTGAACTAGCTCCTCTTGAAGAACCAAGAAGCGACCGTTGTAGCCTTGTTCTGACTGTGTTCCAAATACCGCCGCTAGTCAAGGACGCGCTGCCCTTCAGCAGTGTTGTCCAACAAAAATGAAAGCTGCCTGTTTTTATATATATATATATATATATATATATTATTCACAGCCGGAGAAATTCACTCATGTTGACGTGGTTGTCCTCTTTCAAATCCTTCAAACCAACCCCCTCCCCCCCACACCCCTTCCCCACCCATCCTTCCCTCTCTCTGACAGGTGCAAGTG
Source organism: Hyperoplus immaculatus (assembly GCA_949357725.1). Lineage (NCBI taxonomy): Eukaryota > Metazoa > Chordata > Actinopteri > Uranoscopiformes > Ammodytidae > Hyperoplus > Hyperoplus immaculatus. The sequence continues at coordinate 12,255,197 of OX442369.1, forward strand.
CAACCTTCACGCCAACAGCTGTGTCTTCGACAAAGAGAAGTTGGGCTGCGAGTGTGAACACAACACCACCGGGCCCGACTGTGGCCGCTGTAAGAAGAACTACCAGGGCAGAGTGTGGAGCGCCGGCTCCTACCTGCCTATCCCTAAGGGCACGGCTAATACATGTGAGTACACACACACTCACACACAAACACACTCATTGCACACACATGTAGTAATTAAAAGGATGGGTCACACATGACAGAGCAGGTGTGTTAGCAATAGGTTTTATAGATAGGGATACAAGTTACATAGGGGTACATGCCGAACGCAATCGTGGAGATTTCCTCCTTTAAAATTTGAATCGAAAACAACAAAAGCAAATGATATGATAGAAGTTGAATCCCAATTAGTGGTATCCTCCATGTCATCTCAGTGTTCTGACAGTGGCTGCGTTAATGGTGAGATATTGAGTTGTGAGGGTTTCAAAGTAAAGTGAAGCAATTAAACATGTTCCAAAGTGATAAAAGACAGACGAGAAAAAGACAGTGGGGAGAAAAAGAAACAAATGTTTCCAAAAACGAAGACTAGAATGTCATTTAGCTAAAGAAAGTGACTCTAAAGCATCATTGGTAGTGTGTGAACTGGATCCTCTTCTTTGATCTACGAAACAAGATGTGACTGGGCTGGTGAAATAGGGATATTTTGACATGAGAAAGTAGCTAGACTGAACAAATCCACCATACAATCTACAATTGCAATCTCAGAATTGACCGTGTTGGCAGGTTACAGTGAAATCACACACCACTACTAAATATATCCAAAACTTGGACAAAGACTTTGATTGACTTGCTGGACAGACAGTATATCCTGCACACACAGCAGATGCACAAGGCTTCTATGTGTAACTGAACCACGTGTCAACACAAGTGTAAGCAACAGTTACATGAGCAGATGCCCAATGTCTGACTTCACTCTTTGTTACCGTCTTCCCATCCCAAAAACACCCACGACAGCAAGTCAGCACCATGACAGAATGTGAACCTGTGTGTGCAGCGTCAGGGGTTCGCTTCACCTTACCTTTCTATTCCATGTTATTTATTGAATTATTCCTGTATGGAACGGAGGAAGTAACTAGTAGATTGTGTAGTTTTCTTAAGCAATGCCCAGGTATAAGGTGGAAAAGGGAAGGAAAAGAGGAGACGAATGAATGTAAGTCCTTACATGAAAAAATATGGATTTCTCCATGGGACTTCAACATATTTCCAAGTTTAAACTATTAGTATGTCTTTTTGTGCTGCTTTCTTGTGCAAGGTTCTCAAAACTGAAAATCAACGTAAACAATTTCTTTAGTTGAATTCAGACGTGCGGTATGAGTGGCTACGTCCTGCATTTCTTTCACTCCAGGTGGAAACAACAAATGATTTAGAAAAACCTACCGGCATGAGGCTAACCGACTTGACCAAGCTTATGGCATCCACTCTTTAACAACAAGGTCTTTTTCATTAAAAAAAGGTATGCACAGACAAAATGTTGTACATACAGTAACAATGCAGCATGTCTATCTCTGGGCGACAATACATCTAGCGTAGCACACCTATTTGCTACTAAAGTGGCCAATGTCTGATCCATTTATTCGAATTAGCAGCAGACTGCATTATGTTGCCACATTATTGCTTTTAAGTGCCTGTTTAGGGACAAGCGTTGATGTACTTAGAAAGATGGATAAACAGAGAGATATATATCATATTCTCTATTTAATACCACATGCAAAATTAGTACAACAAATATGATATAAATATGAAATGCAACAAAATTAATAATCTAATACAAGGCAAATGTATTTCAGTTAATGATTAAGGTTCCCCAGCTGCAGCTGCAATGATGTAATGTAAGATAGAACCATGTATTTACTCCTGCACAAGCTGAAGAAAGTGGGCCAACTACTTTCTATCCAACTGAGGCTCAGATGTGAACCTTTGTGGATGTCGGATTGTTTAACCGAATGAGACTGAAAGCCTTATGAAACAATCACTCCCTTTGAACAGATTTGTTTTCCCAAGTAGCTACATGCGACTGAATTATATTCATTCATATTTTCTAATAGATTTGAGGTCCATTAACAAATGACACCTCAGAATATGATGTCATTGCCTTGAAGTGCTGCACTGTTGTCTTTACTCTTATGACTCTCTTGTGAATAAAAACCTGTTGTTAAACAGAGTGAAACCCTAATCTGACCGGGTATAGGGCCGTTTATGCTATGTTTGAATCTCATCAATGGGAACCTATACTCACGAGCAGTTGGCTTTCATCAAGTTGAAACGAGCAACTGTGTTCACCTGAATCTGACTCCTGGTAGCACTCCTGGGCATGCTGAGAAACAAGACTGCAAAGCCTTTGACAAGCCTTGCAAAAGTATGGAAATATTATGATCTCCATTGTCTCTTGTTTGCAAAGGTTCACTCTTTAACACACACCACAAAACTCTGTTTATCATGTTTTAGACTTCTGCAATCACCCTTAACAACCACTAGGGGGCAAATACGTTGTCAGTGAATAAATGAATGAACTAAACAATATATGTTGGAGTTTTGAGTGGATAGAGCATTTCATATTAAACATAAAAACAGTTCCATTCGTTTTACCCTCTCCTTACTATATGGTGGGAGTGCAGCATCCATAGTGGCCGGTTTTGCCTTCCATACATCAGCGAAAACCGCAAAGGGATGAGCGGGAGTGCTATACGTTGGAGTGTTGGCTGGCATTTATTTGAAAGCCAGAGTTGTATACTGCCCCGTCTCCTTATTGCATCCGCTGTGATTTCTGCCTATATTCTCGACGGTGCTGGCGGACTCTGGGCCACCGGCTGATGACTTATTCTCCCCTCGGAGAGGATCTGTGTTATGAGACTGAGGGGGGGTTTGTGAAATGGCCATTCCCACTGCCCAGATTGACAGCACTTTATTAAAAATGGTCACATACACACACACACACACACACACACACACACACACACACACACACACACACACACAGGTGCTCGTCTAGTCCTCCATGCACGCTCCACTTTCAAAGCATTCACACACACACATTCATAACTACCGCACAAGGACACGTACACACTCCCTTAGCCCTGCGGGTGATGAAAAACAGTCTTAGTATAAAGTGCATTATTATACTTTGTCTTGGAGGGGGTGGAAAATCCATAATGTAATAACGCTGTGAGAAATCTATAAGAATGCAAGGCTGTCCCTCCGGAATAGGAAATCAAAAAATGCACAAGGCTGACCAAAAAATAAATAAATTAATAGAAAAAATGCACCTTTTGCTGTTTTTGTAATTGCCAAGTCCATTCAACACCAATTCCCTAAAAGTGTCCTCTTCCCCATCCCGATGTTTTCCCCCATGAACCCACTGAGCATATGGCGGGCCTTCGGAGACAAATTTGTCAAAGATGAAAATGTAATTAAGATTTAATTTATTTTTACTGTGCCCATCAAGTCGTCTGTGGCAATAAGGGGATCGATGAATCATCATCATCCAGAGGGGGTGTGGAGTATTTCGTCTTACAATGAGGCGCGGATAAGAGGAAGAAGTGCGGGATTTAAAAAAAAGTGATGATGAAAGAAAAGGATGGTGGAGATAGAGGGAGGGGAAGTGGGCATCACTCTCTGTCACAGCTAACTCAGCCTTCTGCGGTGGCACTGTCTCTCTCACTTTCCCACTCTCCGTCTATGTCTCTCAACACCCCCCCCCCCCCCAACCCCAACCCTCTCCATCCGTCTCTCAGCCTCACTCATTCTCGCTTCCTCCCTTTCTGCGGAGACAGAGGGAGAGGGATCAGTTTGAGAATTAACCGTGGCAGTTCATTTCACTGTAGGGGCTGGGGATGCTGAGCGAGATAGACGCTTGGCTGTTGAGGAGGGCAGCAATAGGTGGAATCTTGAAAAAGGTAATTTCAAGTGGTACAAAACCTATCCTGAATGTTATATTAAAAGTGAGAAATCCCTAAATGCACTTTAACAGGATAACTGGATTTGGAGAAATTCGCTTTTTTTCCCCCCTTCATCCTGTATGTGTCTGCATGCGGTGATTAGTGTGTTGAAAGAAGAGATTATAGCTTTGGCGTAAGTGCTGGATGTCTACAGGGTCAATAGCAAGTCTGCTGAAAGGAGAGGGCTTTAAAGTAGCTAACACTCATCAAGCTAGGACACGTGTGTTCTCAAACACAGGCTCACATGAAGAAAGTGTATACAAACACACACTAATGGTCGCTCAACAGAACAAATACTGGAGTGCGACCATGTACCGAAGCGAGGAAAAGTGAGGAGCTGGTGAAGGTTGTGACCCGTCTCAGCCTGGTGACAAAAGCACTGGAGTTATATAAGAGGTGTGCAACCTTGCTGCATGGAGACAGCCCTGTAAGTCTTCAAGTGTAAGGTTGGGGAATGGCTGGTATTTTAACATCAAAGAAATATCCTCCCAATCCGAAATGTTTTTAATTGTTGCAAAGTTGTACACAATGCATCTTTAATGTGTTGGGGCCTTAAAGGTGTAGAATTGATTGGCACTTTTCAGAGAAGACTTGGTAGAAAGGTAATATAATATTCATAATTACGTTTTAATTAATGTATAATCGCGAAAATAAGTTCAAATCACCTTAAAATTAGTATTTTATATCTACATAGGAACAGGCCGTGTTGCACCGCAATGTTTATACAGTAGCACAGAACAGACACACTTTACCGCCTTTCGTGTTTTTATATATAGGGGGTGTCTGCCAGAAATGCACCTGTAGGAAGATGAAGAAAGAGTTCTATAGAATAAATAACTAAATACATCTTCATCTCCTCACTTGATATTGTGGAAAGGACTTGAGGCAGTGTTGGTTGATGCCATCTTTAAAAACCTGCTTCTTGTCCTTGAAGGCCACCGTAACTTCTGTAAATTGTACAAAACAGAGAGGGAGTTTTGCAATGTAGAATCTCACTACTACATGCTGCTAAATACTACTAAATATTACACACTAAACATTTTAAAATAGTGTTCTGCTGTGTGCTGTTTTGGGCTGCGGCTTCAAATGTTGGTTTGAGCATTTACACACACGTAAAAAAGGTATTTAATCAAAGGTATCTATTTGAACACATCATCTAGTAGTGGAAGAGAAGCCTTTTTCCCAATTTTTACAAATAATTGAATTCAGTTAAGTTCTATCCATCACTTAATGAATTTTTTTTTGGGGTGGGGGGAGATTAAGTCTTAATTTGTTTTGCCTGGGGCTTGGTAAAAGGAATAGATTCCCTTGTCGGGATAGGATTAGAAGACACTTGTTCAGATTGAGCGGAAGCCAGCCTAGCAGTTTATGGATCTCCTTTGATCAAAGCAGTAGAAGGCGTGGACATGCTGCGGATTTCAATGTAATGATTCCTCCCCAGCACACACACACTAGCCCTCCACCGTCTGACTGAAAATCCCCCATGTGCTGGTCCCAGGTTAACAGAGGGAAAGAAAAGAAGCGCCGTCATATCTGGAGTTGACAGACACAATAAGAACACATATAATTATTTGGGACTAACAAATTGCATTTTTCTGTTGCTGTTCCCTTATTAGAGTATAATAATCCAGAGCCAGATGCTACAGTAGGCACACACACACATACACACACACGCACACACACACACACACACACACACACACACACACACACACTATCCCTCATGTTCATTTGCACACACAAAGATATTTCTGATTAATCTTCCTTTGTGTGCATAGGAAGTAGGTTTCTAAACATATTTCAATGACAAGACCAAATCCCACAGGAACTTATATTTCCAGCGGAGAATAAATCTCATTCTTTATGCATGTGAGTTTGTGTGTGTGCGTGTGAACACAAACAAACCCTTCTGTATGCGCTAAGTGCTCCTTATAGTATGTCAGATTTGACTGTGATCTGTGTAGGCAAACATATAGCGAATGGCCTCTTAAAAAATGTTTTGCTAAATAATGAATCATAAGCATTAAATGAGCCCTGGGAAGCTCATTGCTAACTAATTGATTAGTGCAATTACATGATTTTACCAACAAAGCACTATGTAAGAACTCATTACGCAAACAACAGTAGCTATTCCAACAAACTTAATTCTTACTGCCCATTTTCAGTTCTTTTATTTTTTTACATTTTACTGTACATTACTTAGATAGATCCTCAATTGTTGACATAGATATAGATATTTAATTGAAGTGACATTCCTCTTTAAATCAGCATACAGTGAGCGTTCTTCAGCTACGAGTAAAATCGTCATGGTCACAGCTCTACTGTGTATTCAATTAGTGCCATGCGTTTATGCATCCACACACATAAACAAGCTTCCACTTCCAACTTCTCTCCCTCGCACACAGCACACACTCGTTTATACATTTTATTCTTTACCTCCACAACCATTTGAAATGAAATGTTAGCCTGTGTTCTCTCTCTTTTTCTCTGTAAAACTCATCACCTGTTGTTTTACATTGTCTCATTCTGTCCTTCTTCCCCCACCACCTTTTTCTTCGTATTCGTCTGCCTGTTCTCCTTCCATTTCTTATATTGTTTCATGCTCACGCTCTCTCTCCCTCCCTCCCTTCCTACCCCCCTACCCCCAAACCCCCAAGAGACCAAGATTGTTTACTCTGTCTTTCCCACATCCCAGCTCTGTGCAGCTGTGATGGTAATCTTTCTTTCAAATATTTGTTTCTCCCATCTCTAGATGATAAATTTTTTTTTTTTTACTCCTCGTCCCATTCACCGTCACACACTGACATGTACACCTCGTTCCTTCCCTTAAATCTTAAACTGTGCTTCTTCCAACTAGGCTTGTGAGCACTTTAAGACTTGCCAGCTCCAATTTAGATCTACACGTTTGGAAGCAAGCAAGGGAACCAACTCCTCGGCGAGCCAAGACGTAATTTGGCTCCTGAGGAATTCAGTCAAGTAGCAGTGTTCGGTTATTTTTCGGCAGCCCCTCTTTTTCCGCTACTAACCAATTAGCAATGCCTGTCGACGACACCGGGCTCCCATATATATATAGCCAAAGAGCTCCAGATAAGGATTGCTATAAAATGATGGCAGCCAAGGAAAGTAATTACCAACTTTGCCTGCGGTGGAAATTCAGCATAAGCCCCTTTCCAGAGCAGTGCAGGTATAGCGCCAAGGCAAACAGGTACGACACATGGAAGGTCAAAGCAGAACTGAATGGGCTCTTGACAGCCGAATCTAGGAACAGTATGACAAATTTGATCATCTTTTTTTGTGAGGCATTGGAAATAGATTGCATGCCAAAGATTTAAAAGCCCATGCATCCACGAGAGAACATATTACTATTGGTTTCTGATAATCCATTAGCAAGAGTACAGTGATGGTCTTGGATGGATGACAACATAACTGGAACTGAACCAGTGAGGTGTGAACATCGAGCAATGGGACTTGTAACCGCAAGACTTTGTAATGCTGGAATTATTTTTGAATCAGTCGATGCCCCACACGACTGGGGGCTCTCTATACTCTATTTGAATGCCCATTATACATTAAGTGTGTGTATGTGTGTGTGTTCTGTCACATGTGCTGACCCCACACGCACACAGATCATGTTCATGAATCACAAATCAAACACACACCCCCTCGGCAATCGTGTTCATCCGGCCGCTCGCAGCCATGATCCCCCGCGCCACTCATGAAAATCAATAGAGCGCGCGGACAACAACATAAGCAGGCTTCCCTAATGCTCTTCCTGTGCGATAGGACCAAATTAGATTGCAGCCGTGCCCCGTAATGGCGGAGGGGCCAGGCAGGTGAAGGGGACTGGAAATGACGGTGATTGTAAATTAATGGAATGACTCGACATGGGATCCTGGACATCTGCTGGAAAGCCCACAGGTTGTTCATAAAGATGCGCTGACAGGCCGTCGGTGTTCCACATGGTGACGCTGGAAGAAAAAAAGGTTGTTTGGCCCTGAGACAGACAAACTGACAAAGTGCAATTTGTCTGGTGAGTTGTCACTTTGGCTCGCCGTAACTGCGGAGGAAAGTATAATGCATGTTGAATAGAGTAGATGAACATGTCATGAGAAAAAATGATTTACATGTGGCAACTATTTTGTGTGTATTAAAGATAAACGGGTTGTACCATTCCCTGTCCGTCACATTACCTTTCTTTCAGTGGTATGATGGGTTGAACACTTAAAGGTGCACTATGTAACTTTGGGTGTGTCAGTGAAGTGCACATCTTCTTAGATATATTCTCATGAACTGAATAAACAAACTTTCCTTGCAGGAGAGTGGATCCTTGGAACACTGTTTGAAGTTAGAAAACTACCTGAAGAGTTACTGTTTCAAAATCTCAATATCGAAAAATAATTTTGTATTGATTTGTGATGATATAATTATTCAGTAATAACATGTCGAGAAAGTATGCTTTGTAAACCATTTGAAGGCTCTGCAAATGTAAACACATCCCCTACCATGAAACTGCATTGGGCACCTTTAAGTTCCAGTACTTGAGTTACGCTGATGTTTCTTTGACATTTAGCTAAGGGCAAACCACAGTCATGTGCACATTGGCCTACAGTGCAGCACTTTTTGAACATTATCTCTAAATCACTGTTATGAAGAATATTTATCTCAGCCCAAACTGTGTACTCACGCTGAAAGTTGTGGTGGTGTGGTTCACTTTCTCTATTTTTTGCTCTGGTTTTATATTTATATCCCTTTCCATTTAATGTATTGCTGGTCCCCTGCAAATCTTCCAGACTAGATGTAGATAGCCTATATATTTTTGCTCCGTCAGCTACTTAACCAGGCCCTTTTTAGTCCTCATGAACTACTGCTTTTTTTTCACCCCTTTTTTAAAATTCAGTCACAGAGCCAAAAAACTTGCAGTTTCACTTTTTGACTTTTCGTGTGACTTGAGGGACCTTCTAAAATGCAGCTTTGGCTCAGCAGCATGTGTAGTAATAGAGTTTGTAGTAGCGTACGTATTAGTAGATGATAAAGGCCTTCATATCTGGTGTGAAAATGCATACTTTACATTTTACCATATAAACTCCATTTTGCATTTATACATAGACATATCCACTTTTTCCTGAGCCCTCCCTCCCCCTAGTTATTATTCGTAACACAGTTTGAAAGAGACATCTTTATAACAGTGGGTCCTCGATTTCAGAGAGAGGGACACAAAAGCAGGAGTGTACTTTATCTTTCCACCTGTATAACTTATATCGAAAAATAAATAGAAGATTTTAGAGCACATTGCATGTATATTTTGTATTATTTTAACAAAAAAACAGCTGTCAAAGCAGTACAACGTGTTGAAAATGTTTAAGGACCACCCAATGTTACTGTTAGGTTTAATGTTGGAATATCTAATTTCAATGTCTCAAATGTCCTGTTTCACCTCTGTCCAAACATCCTGGAAAAGTTATGTCCATTGGAATGGACGGAGGATCTGAACGAGTCAATGGTCAATATTATTTTCTTTCCATGTTTCAATTTTCAGTGCTCAATTTCATCAGTAGATGTTGTGACGATCAGAAGCAATGCTGCCAAATCGAACTTTACTTTTCTACAATAAGGTGATTGTGATCCTGATTGTCCTTGCGCTCGTCCTTCCTGTCTCTGGTTAGCATCTGCCCGCCCCCTTGAGGTCTGACATCCATTATGCTCCTCCTCCATATGTCACCATAGCCCCCTGCGCCTCACAGCTCTCAGACGGCAACACAGATTTGGCTACTAAATACAGCTCGCAGGCAGAGATCAGGAGAAGACTGATTGAATGACAGGAGTTTGATCAAAGTCCACGGTCATAAGCACATGCGCACACTCAGGAAATCCTTTGTGTTCCCCCCCTGAGTACTTAGAGACATTTTTATCCATTAGATGAAAGCTTCCCAAAAACCTAGTGCAGATGCCTCCTTGCCTTCTCTTCTTCCTCTGCCGGGCCCGCAGGTGTGCTGGTGAGCGGACGGCCGGAGTGATGTGAGCTAGTAGTGGAAGAAAGCATCCTTTTGATATTACATTTCTCCATCTCTAGTTAACGTGGGCGCATTTCTTCTTTTTTTTGCCCAGCACGCCTCCCCTTCCCATGGCGAGGAGGCTTGTTTGTTTTTGTGTGCGGACTGCATTATTGAGGGGCAGGGGGCAGAGTGAAAGGGATGCAGGGCCTCTGTTCAAACGGATGATTAGAAAAAAAGTGGAGCTGGCACCGGTGGGTCCTGAAAGCGAATTCCTCTGAAAATGAATGCCCACTAAAATGACACACACTCAGTCAGTGTGTTCACATGCCTTTGAAGAATACTGATACAACCAGAGAGATAAATGGCAAAGTGCTTTTGCCTGTGGCAACCACGCATGTGAGTATGTGTGCACCGTTCATATTTCTGGTCCTAATTAACGCCAAAACGAACGTAGGTGGCGAAATGATCAGCACAGGAAGCCTATGAATGTTTCAATCTTTCTCAGATCTTTAGCCCGACAATGTCCTGGTGCGGGAGAGATCTTGTCACCATGGGGATGAGACAGACTGTATTATCTGCTCAGTGGCTGTCTGGCACACGGGATAGCGTGATGGAGGTATGGACAGACAGGCAGGCAGGCAGCAGGATAAGACATGTCCTTCTAAGGCGTCAGAGGCAGAGTGTGCTATCTATGATGTCCTTTTGATATGTTGTGCGTGTTTGTGTGCATGAGAATTCTTTGTGTGAGTCTTTGGCAACACTTTTGAAAGAATCCTTAAGCAGTACAAAACTTTTCCACTTTAGAAACGACTAAAATAAAGACTCTGTGAGCATTTCCGTGGACCTTGGAGCAGTTCTTTCAGTGATGGTGGGATATTCGGATGTGTTTTTATGGCATGGGAGAGGGCAGCAATGACCTTTTCTGGCACTACCACCAACAGGGCCATGAAAGCAGAAATAAAAGAGGAAGCCTGAAGAAAGCAAAGAAACGTGAAGCTGAACATGCATCAGACAAGACTTTCAAATCATAGTGCAGACTTACATTGCTTCAGAAGCCATGTTATTTCAAGTGTATACAGGTCATCAAAATGAATCACAAACTCAATCAACTGTGAGGGCCTATGGCAGGACTAACAATACACTTTTATTCTCTAGGTGAAATGTTGCATTTGTTGCCTCAAAGTCAATGTCATGCCTTGATTTAAGTTGCTCTTTTTCTCTTTCTCTCTTGCAGGTATTCCTAATAAGATTGGTCCAGTTAGTAAGTAAACTGTCACAAAGGAACTCTGTATGCTACATGCTTTGCTTCGCCTATTGTGCCACCCCTTCGCCATAAAACCCTGAACTTGGTGCCAAGTGTTCATTTCTGATTCCAATCTCCATACAAAGGATCACTCGCCAATTGTTGGCGAACCTTTTCTTATTTGGGAAGACATCAGTTATAGCCGGGGCTCTATTGTCATGATATGGGCATATTAATTAACTTTATTCAGACTCAACTCAACCAGATAACACTTGCCTGGCTCTGCATGCAGAAATGTCATTTGTTTTGTTATTTCTTTTTTGGCCTCTCTCCCATGCATTATAAATAAATGGCATCTAGACTTTATTAAAGTGCCAAGACCTCTCTGACGGTATAGAGTCACAGCAGGTCATTTTAATATAAGCCGCAAGCACCTTGGCTGGTATTATCTTTGTCAACCAGTAGCCCCTCAGGAGGGGGAGGAAGGAGAGAGGAGCCATGTCTCATGTTACCGCTGCCTGGAAGGCTGTGTGATGCAGGAACTGTAGCACTGTATTGAACAAGTCAAAGTGCATTCACAGCTGGGCTCAATTCCCCTGAAGCTTTTTCCCCCCTTATTGCCCTGGTGTTAGTGAGGATCCTTTGTTCTCTGGCATCACATTGATTAGCAAATTGCCCCTTCCCTGTCTGATACTGGACCCACATAGACTTTTTTTCGTTGGATCCAATGATCAACTTTGCTGTTAAATGATGATTATTTTTGCCAACAAAAAACAGCATTTTCAGGTTCCTATCATTCAAATGATTTACCATTCATTTTAAATTCACTTAGTTGCTACATGAGAAGATTAATGAATAGCTCCCTTTTTAAAAATTGAGCTGACACCGGGAGACAGTTAGCTTAGCTTAGCTTGACACAAATACTTGAAGCAGAGGAAAATACTGTCCTCCTGTCTAATGGTTAACCAAATTAACCCTTTATAGTGTTTAGTCAATATAAAAACTGAAGTGTAAAAAGGGCCAACATATAACCTAGCTGTTTGCCCCTGCCAAGTCTTTATGCTAGGCTAAGCTAAGCTTTCTCCTGGTTTCAGCTTTATATTTAAGAGACAGACTTGAGAGTTGTATCAATTTTCTCATCTAACAATTAGCAAGAAAGAGAAAATTCCCAAATGTAGATTTTCAGCTTCACAATTTGATTCTTTAAGCTTCCTTCCACTGAATATCAAGCTAATGCCAGAGGGACACATGGACGACACATGCACATGTGTCTTGTTTTCATCGTTTAAGGGCTAAGATTATGGCCGGGCGAGTTTCCCAAAACGTGCTGTGTGCAGACAGAGAGTGAAAACAGATTGCTCCCAGGTGGTTTTTTAATCGGGCTTTAAATTGGTAGCTTACACAGGAAGTAAACACTGGGTTTTAAAGGCTGATGCTGTCATGAGTCTCATGAGTCAGAAATGGACATGTGGCCAAGAAGATCAAACCACCCCCTCCCCCGTTACCAATCTTCCACTGCTTCCCTCAACACCTCCTCACTCCTTGTATATTATGCTCCCACTCTATGCATGGCATGACGAGAGCTTAGTGCATGTGTGTGTGCATAGTCTTCATACATGCGTATATATATATATATACTGTACATGCATACATATTCAAATCAACCCTCCCCGTCCCATCCAAATGCCAGGCCAGACCATGTCCAAAGGCTGTCCTCAAATTCTCTATGCAAGAGAGTGCATGCTGATAAATGTGTGTGAGTGTGTGTTGGGGGGCTGGGTGATGTAGAATAGACACTGCCAAACCAAAGTCATCACTTCTCATCCAGATTGGCCCTCAGGGATTTATAGTTCTCACAAATGGCTGGTTGTCACAGCTTCCCACAGAAACCGGCATACCACTGAACAACTATACACACTGAATAGAATGAGGCAGTTTTCAGTGCAAACTCAAACCGATTTTACGTATGCATTGTTAATAAAGTATAAATAGAGACGACAGAAAAAGGTTAGGATGTCCTTGAGGTTGTTAAAAGGACTAGAAGCAAAGCAATTGTTGGTGTAGTGGGGGAGTAGGGGTGCAATACACATTTCACATTGTTGTTTGAAGGTAATTTAATTCTTTATTGACTTTTTCTCAATTCTATTTCAAGTTTATTAAGCCAGGCAGAATCGCCTAATGCGGACCATTAAAGTGAAATTAATATTTAAAAAAACTATTCTGGCTCTGCGAGATTGCATTTCATTATGGGTATGGCATTGATTAAAATCCGTCACCACTCATTTAATTCGCCTTACCTGAATATTCCCCATAACCAAATAATTAATGGAACCCAGATGTGTGTTACATCCAATCAATTGCCATCACAGAATAATTAAAAATTAACTCACTCTACCAATTAGACAGTATAGATCAGGACAGTGCATTTTGCACGTGTGTTTTATTTTTTCTCTCAAGCAACCGATACTGTGTTGTCATCACAGTTGTTCCTCACAAGTCAGGTTTGTTTTTGAGCAAATGGCTTCACCACTAAAAGCTTAACAGAGCAGCAGAGGATGTGAATTCAGATATAAAAACAAGGCACTAAGATACTTCATAGCCACTGGGTTTGAGTGATGTGCCCTTTGTCTTATGCTTTTAACTGTCATTTTCAAAGAGCCTCTCATCCAGTGACTTTAACCCACTGGAGATGTCACAGTCTTCACCAATGCCAGAATCCCCCAGCAGCCTCCTTTGTGAAACAATCTGCAGGAGATAAAAAATGAAAGAGAAGAATGAGACAGGAGATACTGATACTGAAGACTTTTGTTCATGCTGTTTTGAAATCAATGATTGGTAATAATAAGGGGGTTTAAAGCCCCTGTAAACCGAAATCCACAAATTCCTTCGAACTATGTAATTTTTGGGAGTCAGTTACATAATAGTAATCCTCTATGCAGTGAAAAAGCATTTTTTTTTTACTTTATTTTTTAATCATAAATGTAATTATATTTATGAACGTTTATTTGTTGCTAAAGCTTATTGAAACATATACATTTGATATTGTATTTTTACTATTTTAGACCAGGTTTACAAAGGATGTTATGCCTGTTAACAGTCCTATCACCTGCCCATGGGTCTAACATAACCCTGACAGGCTAATTATACAGGAATGATAGGAGGTAAAAAGAGATTTTCCCAGTGTGTAGACAGGCCAAGTTCTAAGCTAATGTATTACTCCATTCAGATGCAATGAAAAAAAAATGGTTTGAAACAATCGTTATGTGTGAAAATGGTATTTCTGAAATGAGTTGACATCATGAACATCAGTGGCATTCTGTATTCACACACATAGTATGGGAAGTAGGCTTCTCGCCAAGAGACCACTGGACGTTAATGACCCAAGTCTGCATGATTCATGGAGTCGATAGCAAGAGGACGGTAAGATCAAGTGAAGAGATGAAGGGGCAAGATGAGGAAACTTATCCGTGCTCCTCCCTTTGCTTGGGTCCTCTCCATTTCCAACCGCAATGTATTTCCCTGACACGGAAATACCAACTTGTATGTAATTATGAGGTTATGCTACCCACAGCAGTCCGTCATTCCAAGTCCTAACACCTGCCATTATTTATTCATTGTTATTCTTCCACCAGAAATACACTGTAATTAGATATTGATTACATAGTCGATGCAATGAATTAAACAAAATGCCCCCTAACTTCTTAATTTGCTATTCATAGTAGTTAGGCCATGATTTATGCAAGCGAGTTGAAAAACAGGGTTAAGAAGGGTTTTTATCTGTTTTCTTCATTTTTTTCACTCATCATTGCCATTGCCATGAACATACATATACACAGCAAGCCCATGTAAGTCACACAAATTACATACAACCTCCCTCCAATGTCCTTAATGGGTCTTTGGATGCATTCTCTTTGCTCGTCCATGTCAGCCCTGCCCCGTTGTATTTGCTGTGTCCTGATTTACAGAGTCCTGGACATGTCCTTGTCTCCAGTTATCTGTGTCCACTACCACTTAGTCCCCCCCCCTTTAGACTATATTATGTAAAGTGCATCACACAAGTGCAGATGAATAACTCCTGGTTTCTTTTAATTGCACGCAGTTCGGCCGAATGTCTCATCCCTAGGTGTCGCTAAGCAAAATGAAGGTAGGCATCAAAGAATATGCACCAACTATGTTTTTTTTACTAATCCATGTACCCCTTTTGCAGTAAGCTACAGATGTCTCTTGGATAGCTAAGAGTTTTCGTGGGATAGTGTCTTCCCCTTATCCAATCTTGGTTATTTTCCTGAGGCTTGAGTATTCATCGGGGAGTCTTGCAGTGCCGTGCATTCTCTTCTTAAACACTCATTGTGTGCACTATACATTTGTACATACACACTGTTTTGTACTTATAGGCATATAGCTTCCGCAGATCTCAGCCCCATCTTAGTGCATCAGGAAGAAAAAGCATCTGAGTTTTCACAGTGGTTTTTATGTAGATTGATGTTAGGCTCATCTCAACCTAATCCATGGTGCAGATGTGATGTGCAGCCACCTCACCAGCACTTGTCTCTGTGTTTCCATGACTGCAGCCAAGCGTATGTGTCGGAGGCTCATTTCATCCCCGTACAATGGCAGAAGCTGGGCCTATTATTAATTTTTTTCCCACTGTTTGTTTTATGACCCGAAAGGAATGGAGGGATTGATGTGTTCACTGCTAGCCAGTATCCTTACCCATGCTCCTGTGCACAAATGTATAGAGTGACAATGCTCGGCTGGCCTCCACCGAGGTGTACAGTAGTTTGTCAGGGGATAGTTTCTGTCTGGGGAAACACACACAGAGGCTTTTGAATTTAAAAAAGCACTTGTTAATGAAATGAAGCATACAAGAGAGACTTAAATATAGGGATTGTCCGCCATCTAAGGCATGTGTGACAGATGCTGCTACATGCAGCCAACTTCACATGGCAATGTCACTCCTTATTTCCCAAAGCCATCATTCATCATTATTGTGTATGTTTCTTTATTTATTTTACTGTTACATTTATTATTATTATGCATGATGCTCAGTATTCTTAATTCTCTGACATTACATGTTTATTGTTTAATTGCAATATCATGTTTTTTTTTGTTTGTTTGTTTCTTCTTTTAATTTGTCTAGTAGCTCCTCAAGTTGCATTGTCTACTGCCCCTTCTGTCCACGTTGCAAACAGCAAGCGAGGTAGGAGCTCTGGAATTTACACATTGCCCCCCCTCCTCCCCTCAGATGACCTCCAAGCCTCCTGACTGTATGAACGTAATGTTTCTGTTTCACTGTAAGCCCCCCCTACACTTGCAGCGCTAACCCAATGCTAGAGTTCTCTGTGTCCGCATCTCCGGCTCAGTGCTGGACTGATGGATCTCACATTCAGGAATCGTTTGTCTATGGAATTGTTCTAAACACTTTAAAAGTCCCCTGGAATCATATCTTTTTCAGTGCAAATAAAGCGGGTGCTTGAGTCTACAACTATTTTCGGGAAACCTGTCTCCACGACACAAGACTCTTTTTCCCCATGCGTGCATGATTTATGACCCTAGCCTATTTCTGAACAGGCAAGATTATTTGTCTTCCGAGAGTATGCCTATGAGAGTGAGACACCTAATGTAAAATATCTTGGCTTACACTCGGACAAGACTCTCTGCTTTAGGTGAAAGTTAGAGTGGACTAGACTTGCTGGTCCTTAATTTACAAGCCTTGTCGCGCGGATGGTGAAGAGAACTGACCTCAATTCAGATCCTTAATAACCACAATCCCTTGGAAGAAATTGCCCACCTCTACCACCACCCACTCTCCTCTGGATCTGTTAGCGGGCTTTCTGTCCAAGCGACTGCCAGCAAAGCTTAAGGGTCACATCTGTCTGTGCTGTGACACATGGTGGCAGTGGTCACTCAGCGTATCACACTGATCCTCACTCAGAAAGAGCTGAACTGGGCCTGCCCCCTCCCATTCCACCCCCCCCCCCTTTAGGCCAGGGCTGCAGTGGGTATCATAGACTGCAGCATGAGGTTTCGCAGTCCATCTACAACTCCATATATCTAATTTAGCGTGACATGACACTGCATAGAAGGCAATGACACACTCTCTCCCAGCTGCAACTCACCATAGGCTCACTAATTGACTGCTTTCAGAAAGAGAACTTGGGTTGTAATACTAGACATTTAAAGACAACTTTCCAGCCACTTGTTCAATAAGTATTTGTTGGATAAGTGAAGGCGGTTTCTCAGATTAATAAATTCATCATGCATTTACCTCAAACCAGATCAATCGTGACAATCAAAAGATCAACTACACAACCTCACAACTCTCTAAAAGATCCATTAAATCCATGGTTTGACCTGCATTACTCCGTGTGGTGTTCGTGATGTGACCATGTGTGTCTATGCCATCGTTTGGGAGCATTCCCCGCCTCATGTTGTGGTGTGTTTGAAGTGACGTGACTTCTTTGAGTACTACTAACGCCGTGCTTTTCTTTTATGTGATGTTCTCTAACTCTGGCTGTGCCCCTGCCAGACTAACCATGAGTGACCGCTATGTCTCATCACTTCCCCAACATCTCCTGGTTTTCTTTATACCTTGCATGCCGTGGCGCCTCGCTCAATTCTTGCTAACCCCACCGCCGTAGCACTCGCAAAAAAACAACAATTCCAACACTCCCTACCGCGTCTCTCTTTCTCTCTTTCTTTCTCTTTTTCCTTTTTCTCTCTTTCTTTGTTCTCCTTCCTTCACACTTACTCTCTTTTGCAAGACTGCGAATGCTTTGGCCACTCCAACCGATGCAGCTATATCGAGCTGCTAAACAACGTCATTTGCGTGAGCTGTAAGCACAACACTAGGGGCCAGCACTGCCAGCTATGCAAGCCGGGCTACTACCGCAATGCCTCGGCAGAACTGGACGATGAAAATGTGTGCATAGGTTAGTCCCCCCCCCCCCCACTTCCATCCTGGCCCCTTTCACTGCTACCCTGCTTTCCCACAAACACTTTCCCTCTTCTCATCTCCTGTCTTTGATTGGTCACTATGTCACCTTTCACCAACCTCCACTTCACCATGCTCACAACCTTCAAGTCTTTCAGTGGTCTCAACATCTCCCTCTTTTGCTTCTTCTGCTTTTGCACACGATGATGTCGCTCATTACCCCTTCATTGTCAAAGGTGGAGACAGCGATTCCGGATAACGGCTGTTGTCAAAATTACTTTTTGTCAATATCATAATAATATCTCCTCACGATCCACTACCTGTTTGTACTGTGTGTGCGCTGAAAATAAATCTGGTGATAGTACACAGCCTAGGCTCTGTAATCTGGTATGTAAACAAAGGGGGCCCACCTTAGCTAGAAACATGCCCATTTACAAAGCCTAGGCTGTATATTGATACTGGATTTGTATTTTGCGCGCACACATTACGGACAGGAAGCGGATCCTGTGGAAATACTCACTGATTTGGACAGAAAGGGATTTTTGACAACAAGCATTCTCCTGAATCACCGATTCCACCTTGAAATGAGTCACTCCCCTCAAGTATGAGTAGTTTGAATAACTGCAGATATCTGATAATACAGTATTCCAGTTAGCTTCTTCTATCCAATGGTCTAATGGGTTCTTTTTGATTGATGATGTATTTTACAGTAGGTTTTAAGCTGCTAGCTTACATCTGAGGGCCATGCTGTGAGTCAAGCATTGATCTAAAGCTAGATTGATTTAGCAGATAGGACAATTTCATGCTGTACATAAAAACTGTGATAACACAGTCAGACTGCTAATTGGTATTCAATTTAATATGATTTGTAAAAACAGGGCCACCCCTTAACAATTGTGATACAACCAAAGATGAAAATTCCATTTTTAATTGGTGATTCTGTTGTATTATCCATGAACATAACGCAAGAATTGTACGCTGCATCATCTGTTTTTTTAGTATGTGTAAAAAGACAAAAGTGTGGTTAATTGCATTTCACATAGTTCCTAAGGCACTAGTTTGGGTCCCTGTTGGATTCTATATAGCTGGAGTGTGAGTTCACAGCACTCAGTGGCAGGTGCATTTGTGAGTCCTGAGGGGCGAGTCTGACAAGCAACACACACTCTGAGAGAAATGTCGCAGGAAGTCATACGGCGAGTCAGAGATGCCACACAAGTGCATATGTCACATACATGAAATGGCCTCGGGAGTAGCAGCTGAAAACCTTCACGAGGCGCTAACAGTCACCGAGGCGTTACTTTGTGGCAAACTTGTCGTCACCTGGCCCCTCACTTACTGCCCCTCCACCCCTGTTTGTCACTTCACCCTGCTCCTCTTGCCTGACCCCAATGCCGGACGTCACTCGGGTGCAGCCTTGTGCAGCCAACACAGTCACAGAAGGTGCAATGTGACGGTCGGGGACTGTCATAATAGGTGTCACTTTAACTCCAGAGTGCTCCATAGTCGATTTTTGGAAAGCTTCAAGGTCAGTTGAGCCCCAATAGGTTGTTGTTGTTTTTCTTATAGAGGCTTTTTTGAAGGGTATTTCAAATCTAAGTGTGGCTAACGACCATGCTCTTCTGTTAACGATAAAGGGGCATTTGAAAATGATGCCAAAGACACAAGGAAGAAGATAAGATTAAGAAGGATAACATTTAAGTTTTAAGAGAATTAAAGAACATATTACTACAATGCCCATTTCAATGTACTGTACTCTCGCTCCTTTAAATCCTGCACATTCACTCGTTATCTTTGTGACATGCCATTATCCATCGGATACCTGCTGATCCCATTTCCTGTCTCCTCTTTCCACCTTTTTATATTTCTACCTGTACGAATGAATCAGATATTAGAAAAAGCATGTGCAGATTAGCCCACTTTGTTCATCTCAAGTCATCAAAGCTACTGACAATGCTTTGCATATTTGCTCATTGCACATTGTATACCTATAATGGAAAAGTCTAAGACTAATAACGAATACGCTGTTATGAATACAAAGTGTCCATGCATCTTTAATCAACTTCATTCTTTCCTCATTCTGTCTCCATTGCAGTTGAAATGGTAGCATTTTTTCTCTATGAGTCTTTAAATCTATTCACATGTTAAAAAAACAATGAAGCACCTTGTTGTAATAGTTGAGCTTGTGATTTAGCTTTAGGAATGAGGTCCACATTGTGGAAAGCCCTACATTAGACCTGTTGACGGGAAAGTCAAAGCACCAACCCTGTTTCCAGCCTCTGTGTGTATGTGTGTGTGTCTTGTTTTTCCAGAGTGTAATTGTAATCCCTTTGGCTCAGTCAATGATCGCTGTAATGGCACAGGATTTTGTATATGTGAGGAGGGCACTGCAGGGCCTAAGTGTCAGGAGTGTCTACCCGGCTATTTGTGGGACGATGGCTGCAAATGTAAGTAGAACCACAAACCCACCACCATGCAGCTTCGATTGTTCTTCCCCTCCTCTATGTTTCTCTCTGATTCCCCTTTTCTCTCTGTGTGATTCCTGAGCTTTGTCTGGAAGAATGTGTTGCCCATGCGCAGGGACCGCCCTGCTGCCTTGACAAATACAGACCTAACCCATAACACCAGCTAATCCAATACACTGACTTAAGTCATTTGGTTCTCTAACTGAACCTGCATTTCACACTTGCTGCGTTAACAATGTGATATGACTAGGTGCCCAGGATGGCTCAAATAGAGAAAGTAGCGATGGCATGGCAGGACGCATGCTGCTCAGTAACTCAGTTATCTAGCCGTGTCGCACGCCAACAAAACAACAGCTGAGTCAATATTGACTGCTTGACAGGCTGCCTGTGATCTGTTTGAGTAGCCATCAACCCCCTTGCCAGTCCACAACAGGACAATGTCATCCAACACTAACATTATTTCTGTTGCTGAAAGACAATTTATTTCCGTCTACCGTTTATATTTCCCCCTGGTCATTTTGCAATGCATGCCCTGTGTAATGATTTTTTTTTTCAAATGTCAACAATTTTTCATTTTTTTCATAGGCTATATTTTTTTGTCAGTCAAACTTCAGTGACAAACACACAGGCAGTAGCCATAAGAAAGAACACCCGTCATGATGAGGGATTTCAACTCTTTGACAGTTAAAGAAAGTACTCAGACACAAAACCACCACTGCAAACAAATGATTTGGACTCTTTGGAGCTCTTTATAAAAAGTCACATGATTCATCGTCAGATCAGCTAATAGTTGCTGTTAGCTGGCATTAGAGCACCATTTTCAGTGCATTGCCTTAAACCTGCAAACGTTTTTGTATTCTGTATATGTTGTGCAATAAAACTCAGTACAAAGATTTGTCTGTGTTAAAACAGAACTGAACATTGATCTGATGCTGGAGCCAGCTTTACTGTTATTAGTACACTTCTTAAAATAAATACTAACACTAACAATACCCTTAATAATGACTGTTATGCAAATACATGAACCGTGAAGTGAACCGTGGGAAATACACCGGAAAATGAAAGTGAATATGCTCAGTGTTCAGTTTATATAATCATTGGCTTTATTAAATGCTTAGAACACAGATGTGGCGTAATATGCAATCTGCACAGTAAACACATTTCAAACATCTAATACCAAAATACATCTGTAATCAATATAAGGGATGCCGCCTGGAAGTCGGTGATTTGAATCATCAGTCAGAACCCCTGCAGTGACTGTAGATTCTTCAAGTTTGTTCTATTTTGGTCAGTCAGTTTGCATAAAACATGATACAAGCAAAACACTGGAATAATCATGCCATGCCAGTGGGTGGTGATAATGTGAAACATAACACACCAACAAGAAGAACATTGTGAGCATGCACATTGAGCATCTTCTTGAGCTTGTGGCAAAACGAAACTGTCACTGACAAAAACAAAAACTAATGGAGATTTATGTTTGTACGCAATATATAATGATTCTGATCCAAAACTCCAATGCACTTTCTGATTGCCACATAGTATTGCGAATAGTCGAATGTCTATGTTGCAAAATTCAGAGTCGGGGACAGCCCTATTTAATATAATATTGATATATGGACCTAAATTGGTAAATTCAATTGCGGTCCACAATGGATCACAATGCACTGTAGCACAACTGTGCTGTGCTTTCATTAGCGCGGTTCCCAAGCCCTGCTGGGCAGGGAACCCTATTGTTTTTGTAACAATTATTATTTGTAGTCAACTAAAACTGTGTTCACAGCCCAAACCATAAAGGGTGTAGAGATGCCAATTGCATGACAAGATCCAGGTCCGTGCCGTGTACGCAGACAACAAAATTCAGACATGCCGGCCACTAGGTGGCGCTACACCAAGGAAAACGCATTTGGGGCTATAACTCCCACACCGAACATCCCACAGTCAAGTCAGTCGAGCCAGCTGCATCCTTTGGCATAGGCCACGCCCATTTGCGTATATATATAGATTTTTCTCAAAATCGCAAAAACTGAAAAACTTATTTTTTGCTGCTCCTCCCACAACTTTTGGACAACTGACACCAGACTTTGCACAGAACATCTACCGACCTACACGGAAAAAACTTGTTCAAAAGAATTTTTATACGACCTTTGATGACGAAACGGTAGATCTTTGAATATTTGAAAATTAGCTAACTGTTACTTCCTTTTACGTAAATATTCATAAATCGGATCAAATCCACATCTTAGACATATGTCGGTGCTACCCTTAGTTGCGTTAAAAAAAAAATCGGAAAATTTCGCCATAAGGGGGCGCCATTAATGAGGAAATATCTCTTTTATCTTTTATATCTCCTAATTGGTCAAAGGAATTTTCTTAAAACGCAAGGGAAACCATCAAGGGGCATACCTGAGTCTATATAAAAATATGGCCAAGAAATATGAATGTGGGCGGGACTTATTCATAAAATTAGATTTTTTTTTTCCATCAAAGTGTTTTGGCGGCAATGCTAATCGCAGCTAGCATGTCCATTGACATTACATTGTGTAGTTAGCTCCGGCCGCCACTTTGTCAAGGCTGACAATCTGTATTTACTCATAACTCCCCAACCAAACATCGCACATTAAAAATCTCGGCATCCACTTGTTCGGTACATTGAGCTGCACCTTTCTGATTAGTTCCGTTAAATTCATAAATAAGGGGGGCGCCAAAAGCACACAAAGTGTATATTTTGTAAACAGCAATAACTATATAACTCCCACACCGAACATCCCACAGTCAAAAACTTTATATCCAGAGAGTCACTGGAGTCAGCTGCATCTTTTAGCATAGGCCACGCCCCTTTTAGCCGTTAAGAATAATTATCAAAATTGCAAATGCAAAACGGATTTTCCATTTCAGCTCCCACAATTTCTCTGTGACTTTTTTGCTTTTTGGTCTATAACTCCCAAACCGAACATCCCACATTCAAAAACTTTACATCCCCGGATTCTGTGAAGTGGGCGGCCGGCGGCACGGTCTGCGATGCCCGGGTCCCGAGTTGCGGCGGAAGGCTTGGCCCCCTAATAACTGCTTGCAGTTCTAGTTCATTTTATTTTTAATTTTATTTATCCTTTATTTAACCAGGCAAAATTGCTTAAGGTCAAATGACCTCTTTTTCAAGCAAGGCCTGGCCCATTACAGGGGCTGTTGTAAAAGTATAGTAAGGAATGTGACGGAAAAGAGTACATGAAAACACTTTGTCTTTGACTGTCAATGTTTTTTGCAGCATCTAAAAATGTCTTTGCATTGTCCTTGAATATAAATTGCAGTTCAGCTTGACACTAACAAGAGACAAACACTTGAGAATTTGAAGTGCTTTAAAGTCAGCTGTGAGCTTATGATTTGAATTCAGTGTAAAATGAATAATCAGTTAATTTGAGTTGTTCCTGACGCAGATGAATATTCATTAACATGCACTGTTTTTGACTAATACATTCAGCGTGTTCAGTGTGAATAAACACCGTCAACAATCACATCTGTCTCTTCACAAAAGGTAGGAAAGAGGGCATAGTTTGTCAAGGCTCACATCCCACGTCATCCAGTAATGTACGCATAATGCAAACGCTAAGGCACTACTGGGTGAAATACTGCAAATGCTTTGACAGCAGTCATTAAATGTTTACAAGTAATAAGCAAGTGCAGATGGAAAGTCACATGCAGCTTGACAAGCACAGAATGGATCAGGAGTCTTCTTTTTGTAGCTATGGAGCAGTGAATATAAAAACAAGGAAATATTTTACTCTCCTGCAATCCGATTCAAATAATAAAGCAATCCTTCAACCCTTGAACATTTTCACACTCTAATATACAACTCTTATTTCAACTTTAACTGACATATTTAGTTACAATAACAACTTTCATTAAATTAGAAAGGATTCTCTACCTACATTCCCTTTATATTTAGCTTTATTTCTGATAGCAGGCTTTACTACGTTACCAACAATTCCTTTCAGGTCAACCAAACAAATGTCCTGTCCTGTAATTGTGAAAGAGTGGGTAAGAACGATATCAGACAAGGACATTTTTTATATTTGATTCTGTTTAGGAGTGCACTACATTTTACACTGTAGACGATCACTGACCTGACTGCACTGCATTCTGGTCTATTGAGGCTATGGTGGGGAAATTAGTTTTCTGCCTATCCTATCGATTACTTCATGTATCCTTAACATTTTACTACCTGAAAAAAAATCCCCCACTGTTCTGCAACAACTTAAATATGACAACAACTGGTTAAAATATACACAACTGTTCAAAGGTCAATTCATTGACTGCATAAGATGTTTTTTAAATGAAAAGCTGAAAATGGGAAATACCAGAAATGATGCCCACCCAATGAACTACTTAATGCTGAGTAATTCCGCCACTGAAATAGTTTGGAACTTTTCAATCTTGACCTTACCTAGCTGTTGCAGTATTTATGTGCATGAACAAGACTATCAGCATGCGGACTGAAGAATGCAATTAAAACTCAAATCTCTTGTCAAACACCTTACAGTCCCAGACAGGCACAGCTAGTTAATCTGTCCCCTCCTCTCCAAATATTATCACTCATATCAAAAGCAAACGCTACAAAGCTTGTCACTTAAAGCCGGTGCTGGCTCTGTTTACATGGGGAGGAATGGTTAATGTGAGGGATTGAAGAGAGACCAAGGTGCAGAGCTCTCACAATAATGCATCCTATACCTATACTGAGTTTTCAGTCTTTCAGCACCATTCTTCAGTCGCCTTAGTCACACTATTACAGTTGTTCTAGACTACACTAACTCTTCTCCTGAAACAAGGACCAAACTTATATCACAGGGGTCAATCAGTTCATAACTCATAATCCATAGCTCTTACATTACAGTATATACTGTATGCCCTCAGCTGTTCCGCATTCACAGCATTGCATTGCCTTTCAGTATCTTGAATCTGACCCTGCCATATATTTTTAACAAAGGTGTCACTGATGTTCTTTTGAAAAATCAATATCTCTGTTTCATTTTGGACATTAGCATTGCCTAATTGGCATTCAATGAAGTGCTTTTGCCTGCAGGTATTTTCCAGCGATTACCTGAACCTTCCTTTGAAGCCAGCTGAACTTGCTATGCAGTGTTGAGCATCACACAGAATGATTTTTTAAAGCAGTGGTTCACCTTAAAATGAAAATGCACCCTCTGTATCTAGATGTAAACATAACACACGAAGCTAGCAACATTTTGATGAACGGATGACCCATGCCGATCCCAATTATTGCTTTGTCTTCCCATTTTGCACAATTCACATGTTGCTGTATTAGGACTCAGCCTACTTTCTGGAGCACAGTGAATTGAACCTGTTCTAAATCGGGGCTAAATGCAACCCACTGAGGAGTGTATCCATGCTGCTGAAGATAGCTATTAGCAGTCAGCCATCCCACATAGCTATTGTTAGCCAACATTTATTTCTCGAACTGAATTCATATTTACTGACATGCACTTGTTTGTTGACTTTCACCTCACGCTAGCAATAGGCAAATGCAGCTAGTCAAGGCTGCTGCTAAAAGGTGTTTTTAGCTATACAGTAAAGTTTATGAAATTGAACAGATTTGATTTGTAGATAAATAAGACATAATCCCAATGATGTTCCATACTACTTTTTTACCCAACACTATGGACCAGTGTCATTGCTGAAAGCAAATCGTCAACTTATGGTAGACTTTAATAAGGCCAGGGTTGTATTGTATGGGTATTTTTCTGTTCTTGTTTGGTCACATTTTGATATGCAGTCAATTTAAAGCTACCATCTTTCCCATCACTAATGCTCCAGCCTGTTGCACATGGTTGACCTTCCTTGGTAGAGGCGTACAAATACAATGGATGTCTGGCACATCGTTAATGTATTTTGATGAAACATTGAGAGCACAGAAAGACTACAAACCACATTGATTTTCCTTCAACATGTAAGGATGTTATCTTGAAAGCAAGGCGGTGTAAGATGGACAAGATGAAAGGCCATTGTCTAATTAAAGGATTCTCTCCCGGTGTACTGATCATATCTAGGCTTCTTGGGGGGTGGGGGGCACATGATTCCTTAATGAATACACTTGTTTGCTCTTCCCTGTCATCTTTTTTTCATCTGCGCCATCTTGAGGAGAAAACACAAGTAAACAAAGGCTTTCCTAAGGAAGAAACCGTTTTTTGGTATCAGTGTTTGTAGTTTGTTTTATCGTCTCATTACTAAAAGTTCCTTCTGTGTGGCTGAATTGGTCATGACATTGATATGTCTGTTCCAGAAAAAAGGGACACAGAGAGTTCCGATGTCTTATTTGGATCAAGTTGTGCATGGTAATTGGTGAGCTGTGGCCTGAAGTAAAACCTACTCAGCCAAACAGCGGTTCCCTTTTTCTCCAACAAAACAAGACGTGGCACAAATAGGATTCGCAGAGTCAATGTTCCTTAACAAGCCTCTCGTCAAAGTCCTATTTGCCTATTCCTGGGTGACGGCATGCATCCAATCGTGAATCTTAGGAAAGAGGCCTGATATTTGTTATTGCGATATTTATGTCCCATAGAGTCCGTAGATTGCTCACCGCATTGTTTTCCACTCCTATAAAGGAGTGGAATGGGCAGAAGTGGCCCCTGTGTTTATCACTGTGCATTTGTCTCTGTTGGTTTATTAGTTTGTGCGGCGCTGCTTTGTTTGCCTCCAGCTTGCTTGACAGCTTGCCTCCACTGGGAATAGAGTGGCCTCGGCGTCCCAGCTCTAAATATATAACCATTTTTCAAATTCTACACATGGTGGCTTTTCGACATGTGTGATTTTAGCTACACATTTATACCAACATTACTGTCTTGATGAATTCACATTTTGTATAATTGAATCATGATGCATGCACTGCAGAGTTATCTTAAAATGTTATTTCCACATATGTATCAGAAATGATTTATCTTGCATAATAAAAAGTTGTAGCAATATTGTCTACATTTTTGGAAATATGTTTTGTTGGTTTCTTGTAGGGAGTAAAATGAGACTACTGATACCACTCTTTAATCTGTACAGTAAATATTAAGCTTAATTATTGTATGAATATTCATATTGGTGTTTTAACAGCACAGGTTGCAGGTACAGGTATTTGCTGTGCAGGTGTGAGAGGAGTATTCATAGTTTACCAAAATGTACTCCCATAACAGTATAATTTAATCAAAATTGGAATATATTGAATTAGAGTACGAGATAATTCTTTGTTTCCCTCCAAGGATCAGC
Source organism: Hyperoplus immaculatus (assembly GCA_949357725.1). Classification (NCBI taxonomy): domain Eukaryota; kingdom Metazoa; phylum Chordata; class Actinopteri; order Uranoscopiformes; family Ammodytidae; genus Hyperoplus; species Hyperoplus immaculatus. The sequence continues at coordinate 12,283,071 of OX442369.1, forward strand.
TAAGTAAAACCTTTGAAATTGCCTTGTGTCTGAAATGTGTTGTATTATTAAACTAGCTTTGCCTTACCTAAGATCTTAATGGGGCCACTGTGGTGATAATGTCATTTTTATTTTTTTTAAATGCACTTGATTTGTTTACTATTATTAAATGCTTTTGATGCATCACAGTACACTTGAAGTAAAGTCTCACCCAGAGATGTGTGTTGCATTTGTGAATCTCACCCTCTCTGTCCTATCTTTTTTTTTTGCATTGCTCCCAAACGCAGCCCGGGTGTGTGACAACGACCTCCTGCGCTGCCAATATGGCGGTGTGTGCGTCAACAACCTCCGCTGCAACTGTCCCGCTGCCTACACAGGCCTGCTGTGTGAGAAGCCCCGCTGTGAGTCGGAGCTGGGGGGCTGCAGGGGTCCCGACTCAGGCCAGCCCTCCCTGACTCCTCCGTCCGGTCATGGCCTACTAATGCTGCTGCTGCTGCTGGGCTCGGCACTACTGAGAGAGGCCTCCTGCCGGCCACCCCTGCTCTAAAAGAGACCTGCTGTGACAGAGTGCCGCCTCCACCTTAAAACCTTCCCACCCCCCACTTCCAAATAATCAACAACCCATTAAAACAAGAACAATCATGAGCTTTTCTGGACTGTACTGTACTGTACTGTACTGAGCTTGTCCACCGCCCGCCAGACTCAATGGACACTCGCGCTGACAAGAAAAAGGGAATGTGCAAGACTGATGAGTGCAAAAACTTTTTAATTTAATTTCAAAGAATATATAGAAATTTTAAAAAAAATACTAAAAATGCCAGATATTATTTAATAAAAAAAGAGTAAAGTGAAGAGCGTTTGCCTAATAAGAGTAAAATAAGCAAAGAGCAGTGACCCGCACCCGCCCCCCCCCCCCCATCTTCTAAGCCATACCAGGTAGGCTACTTGAGCTCCTTCCAGTTTAAGAAGGGATAACTGAAGATGACAGACTCATTCACTTTCTCTCTTATTGCCACGGCAACAACAGCTGCTCTCGCACAAGCAGAAAGAAGCTGCTATACTGTGCTTCTGCGAGAAAATGTTGGCTAGACTGAACTGACACACAGAGAAAAAAAATCTTAAATAAACTGTCCCCGCCAAACGACCGGCCCCCGAGACGTAATCCGCTCTCCTTCAACGCAACGTGAAGACTAAGAGGAAGAGGAGAAAAACACAGGAAGCATTCTTTGCTGTCAGTGCATTGTGGATGGAAGGAAACCTGTCCGGACTGCCACTTTGTGACATGGAAACATTGCCCACGTCGACCTGTCTCTAGCTTTCTGTCTCATCCATCCCCCCACCACCCCTTTCACCTTCCAAACCCCATATCCCTCCCCCCCCCCCATCCCCACACACCCTCGCCATGCTGCCACTGACCTGTGCTTTTCGTGAACTGTTACTCTGTAAACCCTTGTTGGTTGGAAAGATTATTTTGTCCGATGTTGGTGATGCACATGTGTAAGCTCCCTTTCCTTCCCCCTTCTTTCCTCTCTCATGAAAAGATACTCCAATAAAGCTGTCTGATCCTTTTTCTATCTCAGAGCCACCACCTCCCCTCCCTATACGATCATGGTCAGAGGATAGTTTTCACCCGAGCAGACGAGAAGTGCATAGAAACAACATTTGTGTAATTGCAAGTTATTTTCTGGACAAAAACAAAAAGTCATGTAGTCCTTTTGTATCCTTGCCGAACTGTGATTGAAAAAAGGGCAACCTTTGATGTATCTATTTAAAATCCGAATGCGGAAGTAATGGTTTATGTTTGGTTTTTTCCTCATTTGATTTTCTTTTTTCTTTTCTATCCCTTTTTTTAATTGTGCAGTTGATTTTCCTTTGTATTGGCAACGTGCTGGCATCAAAGAATATCAGTTTACATATACAGTATTAATAAAGTGTAATGAAATTCCACCAAAGGACATTATAAATGTTTTGTTCTTGCTTTAACACTTGATAATTTAAGTGAATAAAAGTTGTAAAATGAAACTGTGTAGGTCATTTGTTTATTACAGGTAGGTACTGAGATATGACCTTTAGAGTTTTTTGTGACTTTTTCGACACTAATCTATAAGACCGTGTACTGGAAGTATGGATGCCCTGTTTGTGTTATATTTATTTATAAATGTTTTGCTCCTTATACTTTGAATATTGAGTCGCTGCCAAATCCAATACAATTATGTGTTTTCTTGTAATTTATTAATCTGAATGTCAATCACTTCTAAATATATTCCAGAGAATTTACACGACAACTCCTCTAGAGAAATGCTTAGTTTGGTACTATTGACTGTACAGTGAAATAAGAGACAGTGTTCATTTGGTGCATTTTCAATTCCTGAAAAGTATTAAAGTGATCAAGTAAATAAGGGAGAAATTGTCGGTGCACAGCTGAAAATAAATTGAAAAATTCCAAATAAATTCCACTGTACTTGGGTTTTGAAGTTGCTTCTCACAGATGTTCCCATTTCCGCTATCATTTGTAGGTAATGGCAATCTTTTCCAGCAAAAGAAGTACAAAATGCATTACCTTAAAACTGACAAACACAATACAGGGATTTAATTGAATTAACTCATCTTTTGTCATTCACTTAATGTAAATAATTTGTATTACGTGGTAATTTAAAGTAAGTTCAACTTCATGTAATATCTTCAACAATTTTAAGTTTCCGTAGCAGCCACAGCTTTAGCTTATTTGTGTAAAAAAGAACAGCCTTTTCAAACCGAGAAAATTCATATGGAAGACTTATCTGAAACGTTTGTTAGTGCGACTTACGGTTGTTGATTCAACGTATTCAAGTTCACTGAATTTGTTTTCTCAAGTTAAGTTAAATTCACTTTGGCTTGAGACAAGTTTTATTGAAATTGAAATTATTCAAATTGAGTTCAGTTAGCACACATGTATGAGACAGTGTTAAACCAGTATTAAATGTTTTACAGTGTATGTCTTTCTACTTTGTCCTTCAAGTTGCAACTGGTTAGAGCTTCTTATTCTGAGGCCACCTTTCGCAGCTGCAGAATTAGCTCTCCTTTAGAAAAATAGAACCTGTATGTTAGGCTTTCTTTGATGGTCTTCTATATATACAGTATATATATTTATTTTTCTATTTTTTTCGCAGGCATGCTAGACAATAATACAATGGTCAGTGTGGATCTGCTGCGGCAGGAAGCTCTCTGTATCTCCTCTGTGAACTAAATGCTGAAATCAAGTGAACCAACAGCAGCACCTGAGAATTCTGATTCACCTTTAAAATGTCGTTGGAAGATAGCCTGGGCGTCTTGCTTCCATTTATGAAGGGTGCCCGGACCTTTACTTGTCTGTGCACAGGGACGTGTTATCACATAATCCATCTGTGTATAAGAAATTGTTTGGTTGCGCACTGTAAGGGGTATTCATTCTAATGATTTCATGTTTTCTTTAAAGAGAAAGTTTCTGTTATCGTCATAATGGGGCACAAACTATCATGAATAACTACGGTGATTCAAAGTGTAATTTGTGATGGATAAGAAATATTCCCTTAACCGTTTAGTGCAAATAATGAATTTCTATTGCTATTTAACAAACACCTGCCTGAACGCCTTTACATACAGCACTGTTATCTTAATTGTATCTGCACATATAATATGCGACACAAACACTCTAAGAGGTGCTGACACGTTGCAAACTAACATGCGATCTGTGGAACAGACACCCCCAACCAGGGCCTCCCTGAAAACACCACTCTAGAAAAACCTGTCTCAGCCTTTGGTGATATTTCATTGCTGTTTATCTTGAATCCGATCTGGTAAAGATTTGTTTCAGTTGCGTGCATTGTCAGAGGCACTGAATTAAATATTTACAACTATTGATGTCTCCCGGAGAGCCTGTGTTCAAAGTTTATATAGTGGGTCTTGTCAGACATCCGACAGTTCTTCAATAAGCTGAAATTTTCAAACCGCAGCTCTGGCTAAACAGACTCCATCCCTTTGTTGTTTTATAAGTTTGACTCAGAAGAAGTAAAGGGACTTAGGATCGTTGATTGTTGTGTTAATAGCTAATGTGTTCTTTATTTATATTGTTCTTTTCTCAATGCGGCAGTATTTAGAAAGTGAGGTCGCTAATAGACTGATTCATTGATTCAGATGTTTCGTATTCTTGTTTGTGTCTGATTGAGAGCCACCAAAATCAAATCCCCAAAAAAATTAACATTCGTTCCTCAAGGAGATGTATTGATAGAATTTTCCAGAAAAGATCAATTTACTATTATATGCATTCAGCCATTTACCATTTATACGGCATCACATTTACCATTTATACTGCATCACATGTAACTGCAGCTTAAAACTAGTACCTATGGATACAGACTAAAACAAAACTCTTACTCGACCACTGTTGTGTGTGTGTGTGTGTGTGAGAAGCATCCGACTCCAGGGACACTCTGATAAATTCAGTCAAAGTCACTTGTTTTTGTCAAGGTCCCCTACAGTGGCCCTAATTTTATCCATGTGTTCAGCCCAGGTGTCAATGTACCATGCTGCGTGGAGAATTAAAATAGAGTTGACGGCGTTTGGGGACAGGACTTCATCCTAGATATCTCACCTCCAACAGCTGTTGGCTGACCTGACCACGGAGCATCAGCGAAATACCTTGGAGCAAACCATATACCGCCACTGGATTATCTGCTCCCTGTAATGTGCTTTTTGTAAATGACTGGTGAAAAGTGTTTTAAGGGGCAATGAGTGTGTTGTTTTTTGTTCCTGCCCTGTGGCAAAAAAAAACAATGTGGAATTCATCTGTGGAATCGACAAAGTCGCGGCAAAGGCATTCAGCGACGGAGGCATTGAACGCTTCTTTGGATCTGGATCTGCTGTAATTAGCTGTAGTTATAACTACGTATGCCACTCACAGGCTACCGTACCTCAGGGGGACAAGTGTCTCTGTCTTTGAATTGTGCAGATAAATGGTAAGTGTCAAGTCCAGCAACACAGCTCAAAACTTGTGGAGTTTTTTTTTAGAACTTGTCTTAAAATAAGAAACCTACAATGAAACCAAGATCTGAAACCCATCTGTTTTACTGTTGCCATGTCAAATCAATGAAGATGGAAACCTGTCCATTTCCCCATCTCTTTATACCAGTTCTTTATAGTAAACCAAATGCCTAACTCTTGCTGTTAGCCATGAGGTTTTTCCCATTTGCCAGTGGGCCAAATTGCCATCTGATGAATCCTTGTTTCTCAAGCTAACTTTAGGGGATCTTGAACAGTCCACCACCATCCTGCTTTGGAGCCATACTTCAGCTTCTGGATATTATGCCAAACGCATCACATAGGACACTCGATGGAGCAGGAATACTTGGTTGAGATGGTTAAAATGATTGTGTATAAACACCAGGAGAGAAGAGACCAGGAAATAATTTTACGTTTGAGATGGACTGAAGAAAAGAACATACAGCTAGAGTCAGAAATGGACAGTGCTTGAATTTTAACCATACATAAAATAACGAGTTAACATTTTCTGAAAAATTTTAAGACAAGTTGTGGTTTCCGGAGGTTTATCAGGGGCTTTTTCTTGGCCAGATGCAGTAACTCCTTTGAGTCTTGTTCACGAGATAGCCTACGTGTTAATTAGTGAACTTTAAGGCTTTGCAGAGGCTTGTCGGCGGATTTAAAAAACTTTACTAGCACATACATGAAAGTGATATTAGTATCATCCGGAGAAAATAAGCTGTAAATACAAGTAAATATGACGAACTAGCTAGCTAATGTTCGCCAATTTAGATGGTTTACGGTTGGGCTGATACTGTTAATAGCTTTCTTGCTGAAAACAGTTGCTAAAAAATGTCAGAAAACAGCATTATGAGAGCAGTTAGAGTGAACCAAAGAGGCTGGCAAATCAGAACTGAGCTGTTAATGCAATTATGGTAGAACCAAACCCTGCAGGTCCCTTTCTTCAGTGGGTTCATCAAGATAAGTGACCCTCAGAATATTTATTAGCCACTTTAAATACATAAAGACCCAATCTTATTAATCATGACTTCACTATAAACTCCATTAAGAGTTCAGCGATGTAAACAGTTTTACTGACCACAGCGCTGATTTAGTTTCTGACTTTTTCTCACCATGAATATCAATTACAGTAATTGTTTATAATATGTATATATAATTACAGTAATTATTCATATTTATATACATTTTTAATAGAACTGTGTAATTTAACTTATTATAGCTTTTGTATTATACACGTGTTAATAATATAATACTGACTATCCAGGCTAAATTGATCTAAGGGGTAGGACTAGATACGTTTTTATTTCCTCCTACCCCCTTTCGAACATGTGGAAAGTGTGTCTGCTTTTGCTTTGTGATATTTATTTATCTACTTCTACGATTTTAACTTTGTTTGTATTGCTTACGTGTTCGAAATAAAGACAATCCATCAACCTGGGCTTCCGGTTTGACAGGTCATCACATGATTTGTCGTTGTTTAGCAAAATAAACAAATGAATAAAATAGAAATGTCCTGCTTGTTAATCTTTCTCTGTTTTCTGTCCATGAGATTATTTAGCAATTATTTACCAACTGTAAATAATTATGAAGGACACATACAGGAACTACAGAGAAAAAGTACACAAAATGAATTCTTCTTTAGCTAAGAACTGCATATTTCTGGTTTGTGTACTGTGCATATAAAGAGTTTTTATAACATCTTATCGTTCGTATCCTTATCTATCTTTTGAAGTGTCTGAGACTTAAACCATAATTCATGATGTTATTACCTAACATGTGGAACGTAAAGTGTGGGCATCGCAGGATAGACATAAATTAATTCATGCTGCATTTTCAATTCTGTTAGTTCACTCTTACATTAGATAGGGTAGAGACAGTGGTAGAAACTTGCTCAAGTACAATTGTAAGGCACTTTACTTGAGCACATCCATTGTATGCTACTTTATACTTCTAATCTTAATAATAATTTCAGAATTTTTGAATTGCATTTATTTAACAACTTTTGTTACTAATTTATTGATGTATTGTATGCCCCTGTAAAGCACTTTGAATGGCCTTGTGTCTGAATTGTGCCATTTAATTAAACTTGCCTTGTCTATACATTTACATATTTAGAATAATACAATACACATACTAATACATTTTCAAAATATTTTATATTATCATAGGTTAGTAGTTAGTTAGGTTATCCAGCAGTATAATGTAACCTTAACCATCTGCAACATGAAGGTTATGTACGATTATTGATAATGCAATTGATATGATTCTGAAATAGGCTATTCTGCAGAGTGAGAACTTTTGATATGTATATATGTACGTATATGGTGAAGCTAATACTTTTGCACTTTTACTTCATTTTATTTGTACATTTACTCCTACCAGATTATATGTGTACTATAAGATAGGAACACTCACCATATGGTTGAAAGGTATTGAACCAGCCCTATAGCACATTTATTCCTGCTATGTTGAGAAGTGTTGATCAATGCACATATTGAACCGCAAACAGCACTTATTGATCCGTTTCTTTTTCCTACAGTGGGTGCTGAGTAGTTTCTCCACGTAGGAACTAGACATACAGTATGTCCATTAATGGATACTATAGATGCTACTCAGCTGGAAGCCTACATACAGAACATTATGTCAGGAATCGTTGGGCTTTCAAGCTCCCCTTTTCCTGTAGAAATGGTTCTTTTGAGAGGTTAAAAAGTTAGTGATTTTTTTTCTTTTACTTCTCTGGCCCACATCCTCTCTTTTTAAATCGCACAAGCATTAGCAGAGTAATCTCAATGGTTGGCTAACTAATGAATACCTTCAAGGCTCCATTTTTCAAACGGTATACATTCCTTTGGAGACCAAGACACCAGAGAGTTTCCACGGTGATGTTACCAGGGTAATATGTCTCCGCGCTGGTGATTAAGTGTTACACATGTAGGATTCTTACCTGGCTGGAACATATTTGTGCTTCATCCTCTCTACCCTCTCTTTTCTGAAATGTCAAATAGTCTGTTCCTGTAGTGCTTGGTAACACAGGTAATTATTTAAGCTAGAGAGCATTTTATTGCCATGATTACAGTATTTCGATACACTGGATAACTATAGTGATGTTTTCCAGCAAGTTTGATAAGTATTCAAAAGGCATCTCGAAAAAAACATTTACAGTACGCAATTCATCAACCAATCCCGTTCAACAATAAAAAAACACAAAACATACACTCAGAAATTATCACATTTTACATTTCTAACATTTTGTGACTACAGAAATGGAATATTTGTATCTTCACAAAGGCACTAGCCTATTTGTTGCAGCTTTATTGTTTTTACTTGTGTTATATGGAACAGGTGTCACTAAAAGTAGCTACAAGAAACTTTCATTTTCTATTTATTCTAGTGGCACCTCTGGATAAAAGCGGTACCTTCCTTTACGACACAAGTGCCCAAGGTGTTTGTTTAGGAAGCGAGCGAATACGTCCATGAAGGTAATGTATTTGTGACTTTGTACGATTAATAATGATAATATGCAGATGGTGAAGCAGATTAAAAAACATTATGAAGTACCGTTTGGGAAATACTAGCGGTTCCAGTCGGCCTGACGTAATTCGTTCCCGGTAAGAATCGGACCTGTGGAAATGCATTAATAATAACTTTAGAGAAATAGCATTCTTTTCACTGATGGTCTCGTTTGTTGTAACATGTCATTCATGATCATTAAAGGAAAAATTTGACTTTTTAATTGCCATTAAAAAGTTCCTCGTAGGAGTTTTAACATAAAAATAAAGTTTAAGACAGAGGTGTCTTTTTCTGTATGCAGGCCCATAGCCCTGTGAAGACTTGAAACACTGAAAGACTTCATCATTTTCATAAGATTCACATAATATCCGCACAGTTTGTTTGCTCAGCGCTGGGCTCCGTCATGTCAGCTCAGTGAGGCCACACATGGGAGGCAAAGTGATTGAGAAGTGAGACCGAAGTGACATCTTGTTGATGTGAAAATATTGCGCAGTGGCACAGAGCTAAGCCGTTCGGGATTCAAGCTCTATCATACGTTTTTTTTTTTTTTTTAAATCCTCGACACTCGTGATGATTCTCCAGCTGTGAGCAGTGAATATTTGAAATGTAAAAAGGGGAAATGCCACCACGGTTCAACAAGGCTGATGGATGTCAAGTTGCTCTCATGCCAGGGGGAGTCATGAGTGAAGGGGAGTCGAGACCAGCCGCCGTCATCACACGGGTACAGCAGTTCAGATGTTACACTTTGGCAAATGCAAACCTTTTTTTTTTCCTGTGCCGTGGAATGATGCACCTGTCCTGTACCTGGAAATTCTGTGAATGGATATACAAAAGGATTAAGAAATAATCATATGTAAGACAACAATGCTGGCTGAGCTTCCTGCTGGTAAAGCTATTGCTGTACACAGAAAGAACAACAAAGTGATCAGTCGAGAGTTGGTTTCAATTACCACTAATGTGGGGGTGCAATCACCAATACATCTTTCCTTTTACTATTTTTTTAAATAATCAAAACTTAGTGAGCAAAATTGGTTGAGTTAAATTTTACTTTGAAGAATCTTCAAAGAATATTGACAGGTTTTCATTGTTGTTTTATTTATGAATTTTTGCGAGTATGAAGTGTGATCTTACACTATGTTGTATTGATTTGGTTATCCTACCGGAGAGTTAGTTGTTTTCATGCACATCTATCCAATTAAACCGACTCCTGCTAAGCATATCCACCTATGTGTTCCCTGTGGTTCACTGAAAAGCAGTTCAGGCCAAACCATCAGCGCTCTAAATATTATAGCCCTGATTTGAGTTATTTCTGATATGATTGGACATTTGCTCACCATTGGAACATGACTTAAAAATCATCAATGTATCGTTAATCTGGATAAAGGCACAAGTTGTCCTGCTTTTAAAGGAAGAAAAATGCTCACATGAACATGGTAGGTTTAGTCGGGCAAACCTGAAGACACCTGTGTGGGTGGAGCAAGGCTGCAGCAGTGCCCTTTAAAACGCCCATCATTTCTTTCAAACAGGACCCTTTCCTGCATGTTGTGTAGCACTTCAATGTTCCATTGTTTTATTGAAGAAACTTTGGTGGTTTCTCATTGAGCAACAGAGGAGTATAACAACAGTATGACTGCCTTTTCAGGATTTATGAGAACAAATTAAGCATATCAGTCTCATGCCCCACTCCACTATTTTAATGTCAAAGTCAAAAATAAAACAAATGACTGGACATGTAAGTGCTGGCATTCAAAGGCACATACTGTGTTTGTTTTCTGTGTCATGCTCTTCCCTGCAGTGTGTGTATAGTATCAACCTGAATACACGCTGGCTGCATTCCACACATGTAGTGTGTGCCGTGGACAGACAGCGTGGGCCACCACAGTGTCCACACTCTGATCCACTGATAGACTGAACGAACGCAGGGTCAAACATAAAGTCACCAAGCTCACGTGTGAACAAAATTCGGTGTAATTTCTGTTCCATCTTTAGTCTCAACTTAACATTATTTTCTCTCTCTTTTGACCGCATTGATCACACCTGAAAGTAAGTGTGAATCCCTCACCGTCAGAATCGGCGTGTAGCAGCCAGCTAATTAAATGAATCAAAGATGTAAGTGAAAGTCATCTATGTCATGTTATCGTCACTTAGGGTGGATTTGCTTTGGAAGGAATGTGTTGGCGCAACAGCTTTTCACTCACACATCCTCTCTTAAAGGCAGTTACGTCAGTCTTGTGAGAAAATGAAATAGATTGGGTGCCACGCCTATGATTTAACACCTGATGTGCAAAAGCATATTCTGAAATGTGAGCCCTTAGCTGTTGTAAACTACACTGGGAAAAGATGACAAGCAATTTCTTACTTTTTTCAGTTAGTCAGCCAATTAGAGAAAACTTGTCAGTCATAGTGTAATGTTGGGCCATGCTAGTTTAATAATCCATTCCTTAACTGTTTGCTTTCTGCAGCTTTTGGTGAGAAAAATGAGGCCACGCTTGACAGATAGTGATATTTTCAATTGAGGTTTCTGTCACTTTAAAGAGAAGGAGATGGAGGTCAGAGAATTAGCATCGCTGTAGCATTGTTCGCCTTCAAAGGGGCAGGCTAATTCCCGCTATCTTTGATGTCTCTGCAGGTACCCCATGTAGTGGGAGATAGGAGTGAAAGGGCGATGCCTCGTGCTGCCTGCTAACTACAAATGAGGGCCAAGATGGTCATCTGTGCCATCATTAGCCGACATTCCTGTATCTTCCCTTTTTACTGGGAGAACAAAAGAGCATCTCTGCTGTAAACCCTGTTTGCTCAACCGATGGCATCTCTGCAGCTTAAATAAGGATGGGATAATGGGCCGTATTGTAGTCCAGCCCTGCTAATAGGAATATCTCAGCAAAGGCTCTGGCATTGCGTCACACAAAGGCGTTTATTGGATGGTATAGACAAATATTGCTACAAGTCCTTTGTCCTGGCAACCCGACCACCGGGCAACATCCCAGCTTTTGGATAGCACAGTTTGTTGTTTGGCAGCGGAAACCAGGCAAAATAAATGAAGAACCTGTCTGTTTGTTTCCCTTCCTACCAGGGTTAAAGAGCCCTTGAGCAAGTCACGTCAGTCAACTGTTGAAGCAAATGCGGGACAATTATAATGTCTCCATGTATGAAGATGTTGATAAAACTAGCTTGTCACCTTTGAACTTCTCACCTTTGAAGGTCATAGTGAAGAGAGATAATGAGTGAAAACATACGTAGGAGATTTTTGGTTTGTGAAATCATTGTCCAACCTGCTGAGAATCTCTGGTTCGTCTGGTTGGCGCTGAAGAGCTAATTCAGTCGGTAACCTAGATTGTTGCCAAGGAAGACCTTCATTAAGGAGCTGTCTCCGAGCAGTAGAAGAAATACCTCTTTGCTTTCGCTTATCCCCAAGGACACAAACAGGTGTGTTGAGTGAAATAATTATGCATGGCTTGTTTGCTCCGAAGTCTTATGAACGGTCTCGGTATGTCTCAGCTTTGGCGATGAGGATCTAAATATATCTGAGCTTGCCGTGATGACTGTTATCATTTCCTGCTTTAAAGAATTGTCAAAATTAGATAAGTATACAACTGTGGAAGCTTGTGTGGTGGAAAATCAACAACTTTACATCGCTAGATAAAATGTGTTCAATAATTTCATTTATGATTTGATTCAACAGCTGAAAATCTAATCACATCGGCTGTACTTTGTGTTCAGTGCTAATAACCATTAGGTTGGTAAACAAGTAAAGCATAAATAGGTTACCTGCTATACATCAGCATGTTAGCATTGTCATTGTGATCACATCATTTAGCTTAAAGCAAAGAATAAACTCTGCTTGGCTATCAGTAGGCAATGGCTCAACATGGGAAATCTAGTTAACAAATACACTATATATGCTTACGAGACATGTTATATTAGTACATGAAACATATCACAATTTACACACAGGCCTATTGATTGCACTCGTATAAGGCCTATAAAGTATAGCCTATATTTCACTTTGCCATGTGACTGGAGATGTGAAAGGAAATGAGAAACAAACAAGAGTTCAAGGTCCTTTGAGGCCCTCAGGAGAAGGCGACAGACGTAACCAGATACCTCTATTTGATCTGTGAGAGGGAACGAGAAAATAGACTGACTGGCACTGAAGAAATACTGAGAACATTGACAAAGGAAATTTACCAGGAACTTTTTTTACACCAGACAAAGAACACCTCCAGAAACTGCAGCACGCTCGCTCTCATTCGCTCATACGCGCAGAGACCTAAGAACACAGCATTGACAGCAGCACTGAATCCAGTGTGTGCATAGAGGAAAAGCTGATGTGCACAGGCTTCCAACACGCTCTATTGTCAAACTACCTCACTCCAAAAACTATATTTTACCTGCAGCACCAAAAAAAAACAGTTCCATTCATTCTAAGTAGCCTTGAACATAAATGTTTAAATTGATTAAAAAACAAGTAGGAGTCCTTTTACTGCTGATCTCTTGGAACTGCAGAGCATAAACAGAACGGCAATGACCGATTAACATCAAGGATGAAAGACAATAAAATACAGAACACCCACATTACCACTTGAAAGCATTTAGACAGTGAGAAATAGTGGGAACATTTGCATATGACCTTGCGGAGTGTTTTGGTATGAGACAGAAAGGGGCTTCAGTGGGCACGCGCTTTAATCAGACAGCTTGATTAAACCCGTGCAGTCCTTCCAGAATGTAAAGCAAAAAGGAGTAATAATAATAATAATTCACAGGTACAGGTTTCCACGAATAAAAATAATGATAATTGAATTCATTTTCGTATGTTTTGGTTTTTGGTATAAATAACAACTGTCAAATGTTTGGACACCGTTGTTAGAAGATGGTGTGAAGAATTGGCTAATGGGGTGAAAAGGTGTTTTTCCAATTCACTGTGTCACCAGTGCTTCAGATTAGCCCACAGTGTATATAATATCGGCTAATTAACCTCCCTTTCTGGCCTCCCTCATGCTCACACTCTGTCAGTCTCTCTCTCTCTTCTCCACCAACACCAGTCCCCCTCACGTCCCACCTCTTTCTGTCTGCTCTCTCTTTCTCTCTCTCTCTCAGTCTCTGCTTCACTCACGTTTCTCATCTCTGGTACTTTGGCCCAAGTTCATCTTGTCAACCAAACGGATTCCTCAGCAAAGTGAAAAATGACATTTTGGGTCGGGGACTTCAAGGATGGTCAAGTTAATGAATGGCCACCAGATGGCCCTTATTAGGCTAATGTGTTCCCACTCTCTGCAGCCCCAGCTATCGCCTCGGGACTTAACTCGCTGGCAGCAGCGTGTGTGTGTGTTTGTGTGTGTGTGTGCTTGTGTGCATGTGTATGTGCTTGTGTGCGTGCTTGTGTGTGCGTATGTGCGTGCGTGTGTGTGTGTGTGTTTGTGCGTGTGTTTCGTTGTTGAGTTAAATCAGGTTAACCTAGGAGAATTTGGAAGGACGCAGCAACTCCACTTTAACTCAGCCGCTGTGTGTTTTGATGGGGTCAACTCCCAGTCAGTCCCGGTCAGTCCAGCATCCAGCTGACCCTGGGCCCTCTCCTGTCTGACAAGCCTGACACCAGCCGGCGCCACTGCACTCAAGTCTGAAATGTTACATGCAAAAAAAAAAGAAAAATAGGATTTAGAGAATGAGCAGCAAGGCTCTTTCCCCTCCAACCTGACAAGTGTGTTAATTGCCTCATTTATAATCCCTGCTCATCAAAATGAATAATTGTTGTAATGCACACATCTACCACAAAGACCTTTGTTAAACTCCGGCATTATGCTAAACATGGTAATTAATTGAGTTTAATGTATTAGATCGTCATCAGTGTACGCCGCCGCTGCTGCTGGGCCTTTGTGTTTTTCCTTAGGTAAACCTTGTGGCTACGAGGGATGAGAGTCGAGCTGTCAGATTCTTTAAATGGAGGTCCTCCATTAGCTGCAAAACAACCGGAGGCTTCAAGATCCCCTCTCACCAGCTGATTCCTCATAAAACATTATGTCATACAAATCATATAGCCTACCTTGTTTTGTGAGCAGAATTCTACCACATAACATGTTGTTATGTTGTTTAATTTCCCCCCAGAGGACATTATTTTCTTGGTTTAAAGGTTCAGTGTGTAGAACTTATTGGCATTAATAATTTAATATTAATTAGTATATTTTAGTTAGTGTATAATTGGTTGAAAATAAAGTAATTTTTTTATATTGAATTAGAATGAGCATTTAGGAGCAGAGCCCGCCACCATTTGTATGGACAAACGTATCGGCCAAATAAGTTTTTATATTTTAGTGGTTGTCCGTCAGAATTGCACCTGTTTTGTACGCACATGTTCACCTCATCACTTGATATTTTGGAAAGACTTAAGAAAGCGGTGGATGAGGCCATCTTTAGTAGCTAGCGTCTTGTCCTTGAATGCCACTGTAGCTTCTGTATATTCTCCCAAAGGGAGGGGTAAGCAAGGCAGCTTTGCAATCTAGAATCTCACGACTACAGTATGCAGCAAAATACTCTGATAGCCTATTACGCACTGTGCCCTTGAATACTAAAGTATTGTGCTTTAACTGTGGCCTCTTCCAATCTAATTGTACACAAACATTCCTAATGATTACATGCAACAATCAGTAATCACCGGAAAACAGGTTATAAGTTTTAAAAAAGACAGTTCTGGTATTAACAAGAAAGCACATAAATGGAATGCAACTAAATGAGCAACTGATGTGTGGACGTGGTTGCCACTGCAGACTAAATAGGGCAACATCATTATTATCCATCACGCTAAAGGTATAACACTGTAATAAGGGAAAGAGGGTGACCTCAGGCGGGGCTGAAACTCCTCGTAGTGATGGCAGTTGGTGTGTGCCATCAGTGGAGGCTGGGAAAATAACTGCTGACGCCACCACATTCCCAGGAATGACAAATGGGAGCTGAATACATCTGGAGGTGCTTCAGGGGACACTGGGGAATGGGCACACTGTGAATGGCACGATTGCCAGTTGAGGTTAGAGAGAGGGCTCCACACATAGACCTCAAAATACAAGCTCTCCATGCATCCCCCATCTCTATCATCTCTCAGCCACACGGGAGGAAATAGGGGGTCTGCATACGTAATACTTTATAGCCATACTTTATAGCTATGAGCTACATAAGTAAACAACAATCAATGGCTGCAGCAGCACTGCATCAAATAACACATACCAACATTGTATAGCTAATAGTGTATGTAATGCTTTGTTGACGGTGTGTTAAAGAACATCAGCACGCGTACCATATTTTGTGACATATTCAGCAAACTACGCTGCCATGCAAAGTCAAAACACTCTAACAACATATTTGGTCAATCTGTTTATCCATATAAAAGATACTTTGCCATATCATTGTTTCAGAAATGCAAGTAAACCATGTGTAAAAAAGCGTTTCTCTAGTTGGCTAAATTTTACATTTACGCTAGTTAGGTATGGAGACAAAAATTGCAGTGGTTTAAGTCTGTCTATTGAAGTGATTTAGATGTAACCTATTTATATGCATACAATATTCAAAGTATGTAATATGATGTCATTTATCAAACAGCTCATTGGACAACACAAACTGAAAATGCATTATTTTGTTGTAGCGTTCAGCATTTAAATGTCCAAACATAGGATACCGTCTCTTTTCTTGTACATAAATAGGTATAATAATAATTGATTGGATTTATATAGCGCTTTATTTCGATGTTGTTGACTCAAAGCGCTTTACAGGGTACCAGGTTCAATTCGTTCACACACAGTCATACTGGTGGTGGTAAACTACGATAGTAGCCACAGCTGCCCTGGGGCAGACTGACGGAAGCGAGGCTGCCATTCCGCGCCATCGGCCCCTCCGACCACCACCTCAAACACACAGCAATCATACACATTCACACAAGGCAGGGTGGGTGAAGTGTCTTGCCCAAGGACACAACAACCATGACACAGGTGGCCGGGCGGGAATCGAACCACCAACCCTTTGATCATTGGCCAACCCGCTTAACCACCTGAGCCACAGTTGCCCAAATATGTATGTTAATTGTTATTATGATTTTATATGCCTTTTTTACAACTTATCCGCTTCATGGTTTGACAAAATATTTAGAGGTTGAATCCCCTTTTTTCTCAACTCTCTGCCTTTGCATTGAGGCAGTACAGTGCTCCGCATGCACACAGACATACTTTAATCTGCAATTTCTATGCATTGAACAGTCCACGTAAATAATGGATGTGACGCTTCCAAGCAGCACCTACAATAAACTTATCTAGCATTTGGAAGAAAATACACTGGGGAATGTGTGCGCTCACACAGAACTGTATATCAAAACAAATTCACTTGCACAGGAGCAAACCAAATATTATGGCGGGGCACATACAAGAGAGGAATTCAGGCAGTTAACATGCCAAATTAGAAATGTGATAGTCATGTACATATTTTATGTCAGGCACATGGCATGTCAATATAGCCAGTCAGTTGTAGTCATTTCAGCAGTGCAGATCATGTATCCCAAGGTTTATGGTGGCAGACAATCCTTCCAGTCCCAGTTCAATAATACACGGCATGACGAGCTAATGCAGTTGGAACAGAGGGGGCAGAAGAAATGAAAGTGAGACAGTAGCTTACCATACAGAGTGATAGTTTTCCTCATCTCCGCCGCCAAATTGGAGTGGATCAGTGTGAGCTCCAACCCCTCCCGTACAAACCTCAGGGGGTGGGGGGGATTCAAGGATCTCCTGGACATGTGGAAGTACCTGGACTGTGTTGAAATGTTTACTTTAGCCAAAAAGAAGTAAAAAATTGTGTTTTGGATATCCAGTTTACAATAAATCCACCCAATTTAAACTTAATGTTCCCAATATTTCTCTTTAAATTTCCCCTTAGGTTGTTTTCAAAGTTAGATAACACATTTCCACATTGTTAAATAAAGGCCATATCGAGAGTACTTTCTGTATCTGTGTGTCCCAGCAGGCGCTTGAGGCAATTTCGGATTTATATTGAGGAAAAAATATTGAAATCTCGCCATGTTTTTAAGGCTCCATCATCACATGAAATGGACAATTCTAGGTGTGTATTTGTCTTGATTGTCCAATCATTCAACAAGATAACTTTGTTACTTTAAAAAAAACTTTGGGACACTGACTCATAATTTCAGTTTGAACTCATTGGTTCATAGGTTTTTAACGATGGGTAAACTTAAATTGCACAGCCAAAGTCACCAAGGTCAAAGTATTGAGCATATGCTATAAGAAAATGTATGAACAAAACTAAAGATGACGTATTGTGCAATGCTTATGTTAAGCTTTCAAAACTTTTCTATAAAAAAAATTGAAAAAAACACTGGAATACCTTCATGTGATTATTTAGTGTACTGCATCAGCCCTTCTCAGAGGTCTTTGCATTTCTATAGCACATATAGAGATATAAGTAAAAAGTATGTTTATGTAAAAAGAATATGTGCATTTACAACAATATGTCACACAATACATATAACAAAAGTTATACAAGAATAAGAATTGTTTATGTACATTATGTTAAACCATTTACACCATGTAGGCAATATAATAGCAAAAAGAAATATGTAAAAAAAAAATATATGCATCAATAGTACAGTATACTAAACAAAGAAGGACGGCCTCCACCACTGACAATGTAAACTATTAATTTTCTGTATAAACAGTCATCTAATGAATGGACACATTTCATCGCTACAGCACAATTCCAGAAATAAATGCATCATAATGCACCAACCTCTACAAATGATCTGTTGACATGCCTGTACATCATTGATTTCTCATTCATATACTGTAATGTAAAGACTATTTTACAAATGTTTCATAATTTACTGTCTTGGCACCATGGTTACTGGTCAATGCATTGGAATAGCTTAGCTGTTACTGGTTTGGTATGGAATTGTGAAATCGTGAAAAAGTTATAATAATCTTTTACAGTAATGTTACTAGGCCAAAGGTGGGAAACACACACCTGCACTGCCAGCTTTTTCAACTTTTTCTCTTTTTTAATTTTTCATTTGTCTAAATTCATGCACAGAGAAAATAAATTGTATGGAACACAGAGTGTGATCACACCATGTATTTACAGCAAAGACTGAACATTACTGCTGCAAGTATCTATATACGTATGTGTGACTTTTGTTCATTTTGACTAATCTTCAGCAGTGCAGTAGGTTAACTGTTGGTTCCCTGTAGACCTTATGTATGTATAAGTATTATTACAATGTGTTTTAAATTAAATTGGAGTTAGCCTTTCAGCAAATTAAAGTATACATATTAAACTGTTTACAATGCAATATTATTGAGTGCAACGTTGGTGCCCCTTTTTGTAACGTGTGTGTGTGTGTGTGTGTGTGTGTGTGTGTGTGTGTGTGTGTGTGTGTGTGTGTGTGTGTGTGTGTGTGTGTGTGTGTGTGTGTGTGTGTGGGTGTGTGTGTGTGTGTGTGTTTGTGAGTGTGTGTGAGTGTGGCATTCGGTAAAGTGTGCTTATTTGATTGTACGTGTGATTTGATTAAAACTGCAGCCCTGAGAAGAGCACTATAGTATGCATGAGTGTTTCGCCTTCATTTCAAGCCGGTGCCAGTCGGAATAAATGCAATCACCCTGCACACACACTTCGCTGCTGAGAAATGCCAAGCCGTGTCAACACGCACACAGGGCTAAAGAGGACATAAGTTCCATTGAATCACTACGGGACGCATAACTATGTATGAGGAATAAACTAAAGGCTAGAATAATGTAGCTGCAACCTGTAAAGAAGGGTGCTCGTAGTGGCCGATACGGTGTGTTTGTTTGTGTTTGTGTGTGTGTGTGTGTGTGTGTGTGTGTGTGTGTGTGTGTGTGTGTGTGTGTGTGTGTGTGTGTGTGTGTGTGTATGTGTGTGTGTGTGTGTGTGTGTGTGTGTGTGTGTGTGTGTGTGTGTGTGTGTGTGTGTGTTTTATGGTGATGAGCTGTCTGAGTGTGTTCCGTAGACAGCACCTCCTGTGTTTATGCAGTGCTGGGAAAAGAGTGCTGCTTGATATTTACACACAGCAGCCATACCGTCTGGCAATGATGATGGCTCCCTCATGTCCCCAAAAGACAGCAATAAACCCAGAGAAAGCATGAGTGAGACGAAGTGATAAATAGACCGGGATATATGGAGTGTAGTGGAAGAAAGTCAAAACACGGCAGGTTATATGAGATACAGGGATTGTGAAGGGGGAGATGGAGGAAAAAATTGACAAATGACTGCAGTGCTGCAATACAAGAGGGAAGTCAACTGAGCAGGTAATTCTGGTTCAGTGGTCCTCACTGATGTTTGTTGCATGTAAAAGACAATTGACTGTGGCTTACATCATATACATTCATACATCAGGTCAGACAGCTTTCAATAGGGCACCGTGGGTATTAGATTGATTTACGCCCTGCCAGGCATTCTGTGACAGAAAAAAATAAATCCGCTTCCAAGAGCCTCACATTTGAGTGAGATAGCTAAGCAACACTGTTTTTGCTTTTGTGTCACCGCATGTGGCCTCGCAGTTAGCGACGAGAGCTGCTGCCAAATCACTTCCTTGTTGGCACTTTTCATGAAATGATCTTTGAATTTCAAGGTCATGTGCCATATTCACAAGCACAAACAGTGGGATTTCACAGATGTGTTTGTTGTTTATCCACATTTGCATTTGTTTGGCTTGATTTTGCACTGAGAACTAACATATATTTACTGAAATGGCTACCTGAAGGGTACAGTGACAAATATTTCATAATAGGACATTTAAGATTTCACACAGTTCTTCATTTGCAATGGTAAAAAGGACTCACACATCCATGTGAGCTGGGAACGTGTGGGTGTATGACACACAGTACTTGTTCCACTTCAATAAGTCTAATACGCCTTATACGTCCAACAATAAGTTTAGAAAGAGATTCTATGCTAAACAACCATGCCGCCAACCCTTCTCTTGTGAGCTACATACCAGCAGTGTGCATTTTTTCACTTTTTAGCACTGAGGACTTTCTATGTGTCTCTTTGAGTCTGGATCAACCTGAGGATAACCCCTCTCCCGCTGCTCTTATACAGAGTTATCAGTGACAAGACTTCCTCATTCTATCAGTGTCTGCAACACAGAACTCAGTGAATCTCTCTGCTCATCTTTAAAAATCCATTTCGTATTTGAGCGGATTGCAGCACTACACAAAGTTGTTGGGCCTAACAATCTCCTAGTGCTGTGAAGAAGGAAGGCTGATGTCATCCTCTCACCAGCCATCTGTCACTGAGGTGGCCCGCTCTCAGCTGGAAGTGGACTGCTAGATGCAGACTGCCCCGGGCCAAGGCCAGGCCCACCTAGTGGCTCTTTAGTACGGACGCTCTCTCCTCTCCTCGCCTGCAGTGCCAGCAGCCCGGCTACGCTCAACCCTTTGGTGTCTAGCTCCAGCAACGGCAGGTAACCGGGCAGCAGATGGCAGAAGAGACCACCACACACACTCCCACACACACACACACACACACACACACACACACACACAACATCATCATTTTTAACCAGAGAGCCACAGTAAGCATCGACATATGGCCAGCATCTTGTACACACTTGTACAACTGTTCACTGCATGGTTTCACACACCCACAGTACTGTTAGCGTTCACCTTTTTTTAACGCATTCATTTGAACCCGCCACGCTTAGAAAGCTTGGTTAAATTGGTTCATTATTATCAGCGTGATAACAGCAACGAGACCCTTTGTTTATCCTCACATCCATTCATACCTATTAGCCAATGAGCTTTAGAGAGAAGCAGTCGCAACCCCCGCTGGCTGCAGGTGATTTAAGCTGTCTGCAGAAAACGGCAACAAAACAACAGAGTAACACCATGGAAGCTATTTTAATGAGCACTTTTACACTTTAAGGACAGAACCCTCGTTTTAGCAAGAAAGTCACTTCTGGGCAATCTGAGTTAACAGAGAGGAGACCAAACACGATAAGGGCCAGAGCCTAAATTACTCTTATGGCTTTTGTATTTAATGTAGGCCTAAGTAGTTATGACCAGTGTCAAGTAGCATTATGGTTTCAGATGTACAAGTTTGAGTTAATTGTATTGAATCTCATGTGAAAATTAAAATAGCAAATAACTTAAAAACTACTCTCCAAAAATGCAGTATAATGCCAAATGATCAATAATGTGACTTTTAATTGAATGTGGCCCCATGCTCAGTATGCATATCGAATGCAAAACCTCCTATCTGTATTTTTTCTGATGCGTGGGTTTCACTTTGGATGATGAAAACAAGCAAGTAGTAAAATGGATAATCATTCTAATCTAGTTAACAGTTGAAAGACGAATAGGTATTCAGATGCTCTAGTTACATGAATAACACAATGTAAATATTCATTTGCAAATAAAGGCCCTGAATACAAAATCTCAAAATTCGGTGTACTCCAAAGTGGTGATATCATATGATAACATTAGTGTTCAACAAATCATATGTTTTGTATTTACTAAATAAAAAAAAAAATCTCCAGTCCATAAAGTACACCAATTGTCTCACGTGTATTTTGCTTGTTCTTACGTCATTCTGAACAGTAAAGCTCAAACATCAGAGTGAATTATATTTAGAATTTGACACAAGATGACTGTTTTCACACTGGTCTCAGTACTGTGCTCACTTTAAAATCTCCACTATAAGAGTTCGAAAGCTGATCCCAGTCCAATATGCAGTTTCCACTAGAGTGTTGTGGAAATGAGCACATACTCTGAATGACGTTTCCATTGAAGTTGGAGACATCTGGTAAGTTGTAAATACACTTCTTAAACAGAAAAACATTTACAGATTCAGGGTTTTCTTAATGAGGGAGAAGGAGATAATGTCATTGTTAGACATTTTAATCAGTTAATTGAACTTTTTTTTTGAGAAAAAATCAAATCGTGATTATTATTCACAGCAGTGTATTTTTCACATCTAAAAGCAAGTCTGGTTGTGTTTGAGTTGTGCATAAATAAACTTGCCTTGCCTCAGTAAATATAGGCTAGCTGTTGGCTACAGTACTAACAGTAAACATCATTTAGACCGATTCTTAATACAGTATGTCATATGTGAATCTGACTCGCTTTAAAGTATGTTCAACATCATCTTCTGTACGTATTATCTTTGACGTAAAAAAACGTTTTTTTAAAGATGTGTGTGTAACACTGCAATGCCTTAAATGACATAACAACCCTTTAGAAGAAGCAATGTATATCTTTATTATGTGCTATGTACATATGTTACAGTATGGTACAGCGACGATACACAGTAATGCTACACGGTCAAGATTGCACAGTTATAAGAGTTAGGCCACAACGGTCGGGTACCGTGGTTATGAGACGTAACAGTGAGTGTACAGTAAGTACAGCGTACATCTTTGGCTTCATATGGGAAAACACAAAAACACAAGAACACACAGACTGCGAACTTCATTTAAGATCATGGCGAGATAACACAAAGATGGCTGAAAGAACGGTTAAAGATTTCTTGGCTCAAGGATAGATTTTCTGCACAGGAAAGAGAGAAGTAAACTATGAGATAGTGTCTTCATGTATGGTTGTTCAGGTTAGCAGAGAATGGTCTGTATGTGTTGGTTCAGGAAATTGTATCCTGCAAACCCCGCTGCTGGGCTAAGACTTGCCCGGCCCTGAATCCTGTCAGAATGTATTTCCACACGTACGCGGTGCGTGCCTACGCATACGGACACTATCTGTGCACACAGACACACTCTTGCCTATGTGAGGGGAGGGACAGTGGTGGGAGGACATTCTAATTCATTCTCTAATTGGAATTCATTCTGTCTCGTCTATTAATGTGTGGTAAATTCAAAGTGTCGTCGTCATTTTGCTGGGGCTGTTTACTTGTTTATAGAGAATCAGACTGCCTCTCCCCACACTCTCCTGATAATACCAAATCTTCTATTCTCCTCCCGTCAATACAGCTACAGCCTACAGAGCATTGAGGGGTGAGGGGGTGAGGGGGTGAGGGACGGAATACAGAGAGACGCGGAGAAGGCAGAGATTGGATGAAAGATAGATGGGCAAGCAGAGTAGAGAGAGAGAGAGAGAAAGAGAGAGAGAAAGAGAGAAAGAAGGGAAGTGACAAGGTAAGCTAGAGCGAGAGCGAGGGGAGCCGACAGAGAGATGGATGCAGCGGGGTCGAGGAGGTGAGGAGATGGTGTAATGATTAGATCACAGATACCCTTGAGCCTTCCCTTTCCTCCCCGTCCCTCCCACGCACAACCCAAAAAAATCTGGAAGCGTCGCTCTCGGAGGAGGGAGGAAGGCCTGCAGTTGTAAATGGCCCCGCTGTCAGAGTTCATCTGGACGGAGGAGTAGTGCGGGAGTGGATTACCGAGAGAGAAAGTGAGTGTGCACGCTTATAAAGAAAGCCTTCTCTCTCTGCCTCTATGGGACGGCTCCAGCTTGTGCTAGATCCAATTTGTGCCTGAAGATTTCCTAAAGATGTCAAGAGAATTTTAACGTGCAGTCCCAGGAATATCAGGATGCTTTTAGAGAAAGTCAGGGAATAGATTTAACATCTGCTAGGAGTCAGGGGCTGTAAAGAAACTTTCAAATGCAACTTTTTTTTTCTTTTACAAATTATTCTTGTTGTCTAGTAAACTTCTTTTAGAAAACATAATCTTGTGCATTTTGAGTGCAGCGACAAGTCTGAGGCGAATGCTAGCTGCTCTCTTTAATAATACTGTTCAACTCCTAATCAGATGATGTCATCTCCAAACTTTTGCCAAGTTGAAGGTGACTACTCGGCGGAGGGAGAGATGTGTTTGGGATGCTTCCATCTAGTGGTCGCTCAATGACACTGTTGCTATTAACACAATTGGAATAAGGGAAACGTCCCAAAACACAACATTGCTATTCATATTGGGCCTTTTTTCCACACATTTCTTCAGTCCAGTATTTAAACAATATGACTGAAAACAAAGGTGTTACATGGCATGGCATACATGGCATGTTGTGACTTGCAAGGGGGTATTAGCAAACAAGGGCTCAGTTAAGTGCACACAAAAGCATATCTTTACAGTAAATTCTCACTTAGATTCACAAACTATATTTCTGACACAACAACACCCACTGGCATGTACACTTTGAATGAAAGCAATGTCCAGAGGCAGCAACCAGATCCTATAAGGTAACACCTCGGTACTAGCTCTGAAAGTTCTGACCCCATCAATATAGAACATCCTGTTTGTAAACCAGCACGATGTGTGTATTTCCGTGACAGATTATGGTATTTTATGTACACTGCACGTATGAGAAGTTTCTCTTAACAGAAACAAGATGGACGTTTTTTTTTTCTTCTAAATGTCTTGCGTAGGTGTGTGAAAGTCTGGCTTTGTTTCCTCTACTCCTCCTCCTCACGACTCATTTTTTAAAACCAAAAAAAATAACAGTTTAAAGCTTTAGAAAATGGAATGAAAAGTAATGTTTGGACCATCTTCATAGAGATGACTATGTAGGACATTTGGATAGCTGTGTTACTGCGTGATTAAATAAATAACAAGAATATCCAATATGTTCATATTTCCAAGAAGTGTGTTTTACAGCAAAGGGACTATCCACAACAGAGAAAAATCAACAGTGTGGCTGATATTGACTGCTCGGGAGTTTCTGGCCTCTTCTCCAGTCATACTGTAAGTTGATCACTATTTTGGATCTGTGTAAGACCGCCACCTTATTCTGTATGTGATCGTGTAGTGGTTTCGTCTTGGCATTAC
Organism: Hyperoplus immaculatus; assembly: GCA_949357725.1. NCBI lineage: Eukaryota > Metazoa > Chordata > Actinopteri > Uranoscopiformes > Ammodytidae > Hyperoplus > Hyperoplus immaculatus. The sequence goes on from OX442369.1 coordinate 12,308,353, forward strand.
GAGTTGTGTTGTGCAGCTTTTTTTTTGTTGTTGCTGTAAAGGTATTTATTTCGATAAATGTGGGAAAATCGGCTTTCACTGTGGATTAAGGAGGCGCTGTGCATAGCCTATACAGAGGGTGAGGGTATGACAGAGAAAAGGAGAGGGGCTGAGGGGGAGAACCGTTAGTAAAGGGGATATAAGCGGCGGAATTGGCTTTCTGGAAGCTGAAGTGATTAAAGTGTTAGCTTAAAACATAAACACATTTTCTTTTATGTTGATATTTTTCTCGCCAACGCAAATCCTCTGAATTGCACATGTTCACTGTTTCTGCGTGAATTCCATTTGTCTGTGGTTGAGAAAAAAATGTAACATTAGAAAACACTACGTCTCCATTAACACCTTGGAAGGTGATGATAAAACATTTCCATGCATGTGCACATCTGGTGGACATGCCATTAAATAGCCCATCATGCTACCAGTGCAGAATTACTCAAAAATAATAATAAATACAATTAGTCACGCAGCATCCTATCTGTAGATGATGATACTGGAAACGGCAAAGAGAATGAGACAGAGAATTGGGGAAAAAGAGAAAAAAAAGAGAGCAAAGTTGGGTTTTACTAGCTTTTCCTTTCCATCTTTTCGCTAAGGGGACAGGTGGCTTCTGGGTAGTGTGTCTCGTTCCTAATGCCTCCGATAAGATAAACCCACAGCGATCGGGCTCCTGTCGACAGAGCTGCCACCGATAAGAGCCGGGGATCGCTGACGGCCAACACCACTGGAAACATGAGAGGCCGGGCAGGAGATAAAGGATGGAGGAGGTGGGGGGGAAATAGGAACAACAGTGATCAATCGCTGGCACTGAGCGGCGATGCTATCCGACGCCATCCCTCTCTAGCATCTCCTGTAGAGGAGTGTGTGTGTGTTTGTGTGTGTGTGTGTGTGCGTGTGTGAGTGTGTGTGTGTGTGTGATCCTAATCTAAAGGGGAGAATACATGGGTAGTGTGTGTAAATCTGGGGTCATGAAATCATCAATAACCACCTGGATTAAGTGAGAAGGTCATAACCGACTGAAATCCCATTAGAGTGAGAATGCAATGGAATGAAAGTAAAAGGAAAAAAAACATTACAGTCTGAGTGAGCTCAGGTGACTCTGTTCTCAGTTGGTAGGATGAATGGATGGATGGATGGATGAGTGAGCGCATGAATGGATGAGTGGCATTTGAGTATCTCCTTTTGACAATTGGCGACAGCCGACGTGGCTAGCAGTAACAGCATCGGTCAGGGCAGAGAGAGTTGGGGAGTGCAGGTTGAATTATGGATGGATGGACCGTGTTAGGAGGGGGGGGGGGCATCTAGCGGGTGCTCGTGCCCCGCTGACAGGCAAGCTGCTAGTCGCTGGAGTCACTTAGCCACACAGAGTCAACCAGAAATGATCGGGCATCTTTGCATCGGCACTGAGCTACATCCCCTTTTTGTCTCTGCCAAAGGCCTCTGGGATGGTTGTAGGCAGCAGGACTCCACGGAGGAGAGGGGAGGAGTTGGGCTGGAGCAAGCAGAAGCTCACAGTCTTTTAGTTTCTGTCGTGTGCTCTGTTTGCTCACACCGCCGCTGCCTTTCTTTCTTCATCTGGATTTCATTCTTCCCATGTCGGACATTTCACTCCTCACCTTCCTCTACGTACGTGGACGGGAACCAGCCCACCTGAGGGGAGAGAGATGGGAATAAGTCACCACGCACAAGTGACTTTTTTTTAATACAGTCATTTTAAAGGATCCCCACTTTCTCTCCCTTTGCTTTTTCTACGTCAGATAGCGATTTCCAACATTTACCATAATGCATTCTAGCAACAGACAGTAAAGAGCTGTGTAAATAGATGAATGTCTATTTAACATGACTATTAATACTATCGGGAATACTAAATGCATCAGAAAAGTGGGTAAAAAATAATGTATATTAATCAAATATAATATTAATTGCTAATTAAGCATTGAAATAAAGTTGAATGAATGATTTGTTGAGATTCATTTTTAGGAAAACACAATTAAATTCATATTTTAAACCCAAGGTTAGCTGTAAAATGTCATTTTTTGAGCAATTTCCCCTAACCTATTTACATCTTCCACATATCCCAAAGCGTGCCACTCAAATGTATATAAAACCCATTATATTAACAGAAAAAATGTATAAAGAATGTTGTCACAAGTATTCCAGTTAAACAAAGTTATATTGGAAAGTTATTGCGCGCTCCTAAATGTCTTTCAATTGACAGATCCAGCTAGCTGTTTTCCAAGGCAGCAGCACTGATTGTTGTTAGTGGTTAAGGGCTGTAAAGAGAGTGGAAAAGCTCTCTACAGACTCCACATATGGTCTTTAGTTTGCACTAGCCTTTTAACAAATATGTACATTTCTTCCTTTATCACAGCTGTTCACAAAACACACTCGCAAACCAAATACATTAATGAGGCTGCGGCAGACACACGCAAAAACTAACACACACAGAAATGCACCGGGCTGAATTTGTCACTCAATGTTACACTCTCCGCTGAGCAGAAATGTGCACATGCAGAATTCCCAGCATTGACAACAAGCTGCTTTCGCTGCTGCATTACTGAAGCACTTTTGGTCCCTTGCAGATACCAGTATACAAAAACATTGGCGACATTTTCCTCTTCAAAAAGCCCGTTTTTTAACACTACGTGATACAAAGATAGAAACACTGATTTAAAGGTACTCCAAGGAACTTTTAGTTTGCGTTCACTCTTGCACCCCCTCCGGACAAAAGCGGTAGTGTTTTTACTACGCCAGCTGTTGTTCCTGAGTAAGCGTACCCATGACAAAAGCATAAAGAAAAACAATATAAAAAAATTATTCTTAGCACTGATGGTCTCGTTTGCTGTTACGCGTCATTTATGATCATCAGAGGAAAAAATAGACTGTTTCAGAAACATTTATAAGTTCCTCGTAGCGCCTTAAAGCGTAAACACAGCGGATACAATTTCTTAAACGTTTGTCCATGGATGCAGTGCAATGCTACATCTATCACAGGTTTACCATTGTATTGATTGAGCGCTAATGAAAAGGGATTGGACATCAACATTTGGCCCCTACAAACTAAGGCTGCCACATACCCTGCCATTGACCTCTCCCCTCCACCAGCCGTTGGCTCCAGACTTTGTGTAGATCTTGACCACGTCTCCCTCCTGCAGCGAGAGCTCTCGGGTGTCGCGTGA